>OX467709.1:71323729-71923729 GCA_950111635.1 Agelastica alni
AATTGGATGCAGAACGCACAGAATAGGGACAGATGGAAAAGACTGAGTGAGACCTATGTCCAGCAGTGGACCCGTATGTGTTGACGATGATGATGTCTAGACGCATAAATGATGTGATCTGAAGTAGAGGAGGCAACTTACACCATACATTTCGCTACTAGTATCCTATTTACACCATAATTTATTTTTTTTAACATTACAATTTTGTTATTAAGTCTTAAGAATAAATTTTTAATTCCAATCATGCGGTTAAATATTGAAGCTAAATCACTTTTAAAGTATCCGAATACGTTTTTCCAATTTTCAATGTAACCAATGTCCATAAGTTGGGTTAGGTTAAAACGGCGGTTGGCCTTTTGGTCCGTTATGATACCGTAATGGACGGCGGTGCCTTTCCCTCTACTGTGAGAACCAGTTGGAACTTTTAATGGAAAGTGTGAGGTCTTTAATGCTAACTGAGCTGAGATCAGATAAGTCATTAAAGTTCGGTTGCTCTGGTAAAAAAAGCCGTTTTCTGCCTAGGGCAGGGCAGTGGCAAAGAATATGTACCATTGTTTCCTCCTCTTCCTCATTGTGACAGCTTTTGCAGAGGTCGTATCTTAGCTCTGCGATTCCCATGCGCCGTGCATGGGATCCTCCTGCACAGTGACCTTTTATGTCCGCGATCGCATTTCCAATGGACTCCTTGGATAGAGTTAAAACATCATTTGTTCGACGTAGATCTAGTTTAGGCCAAATCTGTTTCGATGAGTGCATAAGGGGTTCCTTCTGTCACCTCAAGTTGACTTTTTGAACTACTTTGCTGTGAGGAGCCGGCAGTTTGCAATCGGTACTCCTTGCCGAGATGACACAGATACAGCTGGGAGGGTGGTGCCCAATCTTGCTAGCTCGTTTGTCTTACAGTTGCCTGGTATGTCACTGGGTCCGGGTACCCAGACAATGTGAACTCTTAACTTAGCTGCTAGCTTATTCAGGGCGGCTCGGCATTGCACCGCTGCCCTAGAGGTCAAGTAGACTAAGTGCAGTGATTTGATAGCAGCACCATTTGGGGCCTTCAGCTAAAACCTGTAATGACCCCTTCACCGGGGGTCCGGGGGAGGACGCTCCTCTGTAAAATTAGGTGCTTCAAAACAATGAAAACGCGTTCTTACGCCATTTTGGCACTTATAAAGAAGCAGAAATTCAGCTATGTTTTTATACGAATATTATTTTCGACTTTTGTTGACAAAGTATTAATGAATTATGTCAAAATTATTTGTGTAATAAAAATAATGAAATACGGATTTTATACTAGAATAGAAGGAGCTTAACTTAACTGAGATGATTCGCCATTTTACTCCCCTTGCCCTAGAGAAACAGCTTCTTTGTAAGCAACTGACTTGTTAAAGCTACTTGATCTATTATTTTATTTTTTTCCAAATCATAAAATAAATCCCTCTCAATAATAATAAAAAGCAGACCGGACATAAGATCTTGGCCTAAAGCCGACCAAAGTCGATTTATGACTATTTTACGTTTAGAAAAAACTCGTTTACATAAACAGTTGTTGGACGTGTTCTACTTTTGGAAAATGTAATTTTTTTTTTGAAAAATGTAAACAAAACATTACCGAGAACACAAAATAACTTCTTACAAAACAAAAACTTTTTTTGTACGTTATGTGTGCGGACCTGGCCAGTCCGGGTCTGGTCATACCCATGGATGTTTCAGTTTTGCAATATCGTACAAGGGTTTATTGCGACAGAAACGTCACAAACTTTTAATTGATATTCAAAGTCGACATACACCTACAATACAATTAAAAGTTTTCCTGTGAAAATCCATTTTCTGAACGGCGAGCGTTACATTAAAAAAGCATTCTACGATTTAAAAAAAAACATGGAAAACAATGTTTTATACGGCTAAAGTATGTGCACAAACAGGAAATACATGTTTTCGTTTTATGATTGTTTTTAACACAATCAGAAATTACGAAGGAAATTTAAATTTGTTATGGCACACAAAGTTCGAAAAATATTAGTTGCCTTGGAACGGAGATTAAGTAATTTAGTTTGTTCAACGTGGGACGAAACTAAAGCAAAAATATCAGTGGTGTGGGTGCGAGCCGAGAGGTCCACACGACTAACTTTGCAGTGGAAAAAATATCATATGTTTTGTTTTTTTTTTATTATTGAAAATAGTCGCAAAAAGGGTAGACCTATCGTGTGGACCGCGGACGGGCTGTCCGCGGGCTGCACTGCGACTATTAGAAGGGGAAGGGATTATAGAAAGGAAATGGTTGTGGACCTGCTTTTTGAAAAGTTGCAGGTCATAGTTCTCTGGCAAAACTGATTTTGGAAGCTTGTTTCATTCCGTAGCAGCCCTGCAAAAAAATGGAGATTGGTTCTTGTAGTGTCAATCTTGAGAGTAAATGGGTGAGACTGATCAGCGTGCCGAGTTCTTCGGCCGAATGTGGCCGATGGTGGTACAAGAGTTCTTATTTCTCTGGAGCATCTGCCATGGATATATCTGTAGAGTAATGACTGGTCTGCAACTCTTCTTCTATGTTCCAGAGGGTGAAGGGTATCTGTGAGAGTTGAGCTGTTTATCAACCAGTTGGCCCTTTTCTGAATGGAATCTAAAAGACGAAGAGAATGCCTTGGTGCTGAACCCCAAATGTGCGAGCAATACTCCAGTAGAGGTCGGATTTGAGCCTTGTACTTCGTCGACAGTTGATCAGGAGTAAAAAACTTTCTAGCTTTCCACAGAAAACCTAGCCTCTGGCTTACTTACTTTGCGATGTTAGCAACATGGTCATGCCAAGACATATTATTGGACACCGTGACTCCCAAAATCGAGATGGAGGGACTTGATTCAAGGGTATTTCCGGACATTGTGATGGAATGATTTGAGTTATTCACGTTCTTGGAAAACGTGGCGCTTTGTGTTTTCTGGGCGTTGAACTGAACAAGATTGTACATTACGATTCCTTCAAGATCTCTATTGATGGAATCAACCTGTTCCTGCCTGAGTCTATTTGCAGTTACCACAGTCAAAAAGAAAAAAATAAAAAGACCTTAAATTTCTGTATTAAAAATAGTATAATTTATAAATTGCAAAATTCAGGTAGTTTTCCATTTTTTTCAGTTTTTTGACTTTTCATAAAAACCAGCTCTACTGATTTTGCTAAAAATTTAATCAGTTGCGTAATTATGCGTCGAATGCAATTGGTCCCACGTCGATATCATTTTTTGTTCTCGAGATAATCAAGACGAAAAATAATTCCGAAAGTTTACCATTTTTTTCATTTTTTTCTCCAAAAAGAACAGCATAACCGATTTTGCTAAAAATTTAATCAGTTCTAAGTTGCGTAATTATGCGTCGAATGCAGTTAGTTTCATGTCGATATCATTTTTTGTTCACAAAATATTTGAGACGAAAAATAATTCCGAACGCACATATGTACATAAAGACGTCCACTTAAAAACTGATCTATGGTTATGTCTCCATCATGTATGCAAAACAAATGCACGCTGATTTATTTAACTTTATATCCATTTTTTTCAAATTGTTTAAACAAACAACATAACCTTAGTCAACTGATTTATAGTACTACTGGTCAAGTTCCCACTAACTACGCTAGGCAGAACAAACTCTAAAGATTTCCAGTGAGAACTGACTTATTGCCCACCCTGTACATTACTTACGAAAATAAAGACCTATTGTCAATTTCCATTATTTAAATTAGCTTTTTAAAAATAGACAGTTAACTGAGTGTGTGATTTACAATTTTAGATTTACAATTTGTGATTTCACCTTAATTGACACTCGTACGTCAATTCGACATAATTATAAAATTAATAATAATGATAATAACTGAATAGAGCAATAGATTTATTTATTTTTAAGAGCTTGTGCTAATGGGACTTCTCACTGTGCCCTTCAAAAGTCTCTTTTAGGGTTCTTTGTCCAGTTTTTCTTTATGATTATACATCAAACGTTCGAGACTCTTCAGATCCTCCATTTGTCTATGAGTTTTGTGTTTCTTTTTATACAAAGTTTGAAGAGACCTTCACGGTATGTGCTTTGTCGATGCTTTCTATTTCTGAAAGATCCTACACAGGATGTCCCAGGGCTAACGAGAAAAACTCTGCAGCGAGTAACTGGAGACCTTCATTTTTAAATTAGAGGCATTCAATGTCAAATTTTAAAACTCTTGTTTTTACTGTCACATATGATCTCGAGAAAATTTTAAATATTATGTATGTACAAGGTCTAACAAAACACTATTAAAATGCCCATTAAACATAAAAATTTGGTTAATTCACAGCATGCTTAAAAATATATTTTTTTTAATTTCCCTATTTATTTGCAATCTATAATAATTATTATAATAAGCAAATTGTGTGATAATACAATACAGTTGACATGCTCGACAGAAATCCAATGATTACTATCTCTTACAGCTATAATTATTAACTAGATTAATTTGTTTCGTCTATTGAGGATCCACTAACACTCGTTAAAACCTATTAATTAGGTCGTATGGATCATAACGCTTAAGTCTACGCTGGGCTGCTGGTTGCCCAGGAAGATGACTGTTAAAAGGTGTCTGGACTATTAATTTTATCAGAAAACGTACAATTCCCATTCCTGTTGTTAAAAAACGAAAAGTCACTAAACATCGAGAGTCAGAAACACCCAAAATTTTTACATTAACTCCTACCAAAAATGAACAAGAGTCACCTAACACAGAGAAGAGAAAAAGATGACCAATTTTGCAAAGCCTGGTACCAGCAACATTAACCAAGATAAAGATACAGCAAGTTCAATTGGTATTAGAAAAAAATAGCATTATATGGAAGAAGAAGAATCTTCTAATGATAAAGTTATGTCAACTTTAAATGACGACGAAGTATCCTCGAATAATAACATCAACCCTAAATGATAAAGCAAAATGTTATTTTTGTTCAGGACGTATTTCTGCTGACTTAAAAGGAAAAATTTGGGTACAATGCTTGAGATGCGAGCTTTGGGCACATGAAATACGCATCGGTTGTGAAAATGATTGCTACAATTGCAATTTTTGTCTATGACTATTATTGGCCGTAACAGACCATTTGCAACCATTTTATTTAGATTAAACTCTACACGTTCCGAGGTAATTGCAAAAATCAAAGTGGTAGGTAGGTATACCATAATATCGGCCTTTACTCTATTATTGTACACTAATTTTAAAACGAATTTTTTTTTACATCATAACATCATAAAATTTAAGAATAAAATTACACGAAAAACATGTTTTTTTGTCATTTCAAACTAAAACACAGTCCAATTAAAAGAAAATATTTAAAAATTTAGATATCAGTGGTCTGGGTGCGACCTACACGACTAACTAATTCTGTATTAAAAATAGTATAATTTATAAATTGCAAAATTCAGGTAGTTTACCATTTTTTTCAGTTTTTTGATTTTCCATAAATAATAGCTAAAACGATTTTGTTGAAAATTTAATCAGTTATAAGTTTTGTAAATATGTGTCGAATGCAATTGGTCCCACGTCGATATCTTTTTTTGACTCGAGATAATCGAGACGAAAAATAATCCTGAACGCGCATGCACGCGCGCTCACACACACACACACACACACACACACACACACACACACACACACACACACACCCGCGCACGCGAGACAAAATTTGAAAAAAGTGAATATTTTAGGGTTGTCTTCTGTTCTTTGTACCCAAGTGTATAACACTTTTATGTGCAAATATCATCCAACTATATTTAATGAAAACTGAATATATCGAATGTCTTAGTTTGTGTATGATTTATGCCATTATTATAATCATATAAGAGGATAGTTCACGAATTGTGGTCCCTTACATAAAAGCAAATACATAAGAAGAATAAAACTAATTTATTTTTCAACATGGTCACATGCAACGTTTATACACTTGTTACATCGGTGTTGAAGTGTTTCAAATCATTCAATTATTCGTAAAATCGGACCCATTACTATACATAACTTCCACTGGGAAGTTAAAAATGTTAATGTTACAATATTTTTTTTAAAAAAGTGATAAACACCATTTCCAAATAATTACCAAATTAAATACAGATCGTTTAATCTGGATGTGACAATAAAAAATCCACATCACATTTGACAGTGTCGTTCCACATTTCCTACATTTTTTTTTCTGAAAATAGTCGCAAAAAGGGTAGACCTATCGTGTGGGCCGCAGACGGCCCGCACTGCGACTATAAGAAGGGGAAGGGATTATAGAAAGGAAATGATTGTGGACACGCTTTTTAAAAAGTTGCAGGTCATAGTTCTCTGGAAAAACTGATTTTGGAAGCTTATTCCATTCCGTGGCAGCCCTGTAAAAGAAGGATTCTTGATGAAGATTGGTCCTTGTAGTGTCAAGCTTGAGAGTAAATGTGTGAGACTTATCAGCGTGCCAAGTTCTTCGGCCGAATGTGGCCAATGGTGGTACAAGAGTTTTTATTTCTCTGGAGCATCTGCCATGGAAATATCTATAGAGCAATGACTGGTCTGCAACTCTTCTTCTATGTTCTAGAGGGTGAAGGGTATCTGTGAGAGTTGAGCTGTTTATCAAGCGAATGGTTTTTTTCTGAATGGAATTTAGAAGACGAAGAGAATGCCTTGGTGCTGAACCCCAAAAGTGCGAGCATTACTCCAGTAGAGGTCGGATTTGAGCCTTGTACGTCGTCAACAGTTAATCAGGAGTAAAAAACTTTCTGGCTTTCCACAGAAAACCTAGCCTCTGGCTTGCCGACTTTGCGATGTTAGCAACATGGTCATGCCAAGACATATGATTAGACACCGTGACTATCAAAATCGAGATGGAGGGTCTTGGTTCTAGGGTATTTCCGGACATTATGTTGGGATGATTTGAGGAATTCACTTTCTTGAAAAACGTGGCACTTTGTGTTTTTTAGGCGTTGAACTGAACAAGATTGTTGGTTCCCCATTCGACGATTGCTTTAAGATCTCTATTGATGGAAATCAACCTGTTGCCACGTCTTTTTCGTTCTCCATAGAGTACTCTGCCAGCGGTCTCTCTACTGGCAAATTATGCCCGAGCTCAGCCGTAGAGGGTAGAAGAAAAAAAATATAAAAGTGAGCCGCGCCACCGACTTAGACGGTTCAAGCCGGAAACCCCTAGGTCTTATAGGCACTAGCAGAGCCACACGATAAACAACTAAGATTATGGTGAACCAAAAAAATGAAATTATAGCAAAAATATATTGAATACTTTACTCCTACAATAAATCAAAGTACACAGCTCAATAGCAAAATTATAACAAATATAGTCAAAATCAACAACTAACAATAAATCGAAGTACTCAGTTCAATAATAACATTATAACAAATATAGTCAAAATCAACAGCTAACAATAAATCAAAAATCCAAAGTTTACGATTCCATAAAATAATCAAAACAAAAGTAAGAGTAACAAACTTTACCAAGTTACCAAAAAAAAAAGGTATACAAGTCAACTTTTTAATAATACTTAATCAAACGTTCACATAAGGCTGCTAATTTACTCATGTTTTTACCAAATACATAAAGATTTACACTGTTAAAACAATCGAGCTTATTTAAAAATATTTCTTTTTACAATGGCTGTCTTTCAAAATATCAATATTGTAGGATATTTACAAATAAGTATGAAGAAAACATTTTTACTTGGACACAAAGAAAGAAAGAAGATTACTTTAATCAAAGTTTAGCCTTGGCATATTATCCAATGCAATAAATAGTTTACAACAATGTACCATATTAATAAATTAAAACAAAACTTAATCGTGGTGTCAAAAACAAATCACGTCGTTTAAATATTCTAAAATAAATCACTTGTAACCTTTGGGTATACGAATTCACTACTCCTGTGGCCGGTTTGATTATGGAACGGCACCTACTAATTAACGATGGCTTCCCTCAATCAAATCCCGCATGCTGTTATTTTAACTCGACACCAAAATCCAAAATATCAACAACAAAGGTAAGATAGAATGGTCAAGTTAAAAATTAAATGGTTTTTCTTCAAAATCCAATTAAGATGGCCCGAATACAGCCAGATATGAAAGAAAAACCGTAGAGGTTCTGCACACGTGTTAATATCACCCCGTCCCAAAAATTCTCACCACACCACTCCCAAGACTGCCACCAAACGACTGACTGCTTCCCAGGCCGGATATCAAGAAAAATGACACGGAATAAACGTCAACCAACAATATTCGCAAGTCCATGCTCCACACCAATAATCGCACTCATCCGTGTTGATAGCCAGCCCCATCCACACAGAAATGCAAACCAAACAATAATATAACCGACAACACACAACAATCGAGGCCAAAAACCAAAGCAAAATCTAATAACGAAACACCCCACTCAATCTCCAGCGAACAACAAAAATGCCAGAGCCATCAACAATCGAATCCTATCACTACAAGGTATGCAACACTATTTACAACGAATGATATATTTAAGTTACAACAAAATACGGTACCTGAGGAATACAAAACTATCAGAGACACAATTATAATGGAACTGTAGAAGTAAAAAAATAGGCACGTGACACTGTTCCTGCCTGAGTCTATTTGTATCATTCACCGAAAGTGATCGATAGGATGTGAAAGTTGAGACAAGTGTGCTATCGTCTGCGAAACTGTAAATGGGGTTCGTGGTGGTTTTCAAGAGGTCGTTGATGTGTAAAAGAAATAAGGTGGGGGACAGGATGGAACCCTGGGGGACTTCGGCATTAGTTTTAAACGCATCAGAAGAAATACCGTCAACTGCCACATGTAAGGAGCGATCTTGCATGAAGCTCAAGAGCCATTGGCGCAGTTTGGTTGGGAGACCGTAGGCAGATAATTTACTTAACAATGCCTGGTGCCAAACGCGGTCAAAGGCTTTAGATATATCCAAGGCACATACATTTATCGGTACAGTGTAGACGCAGCTTTGGTCAATTCTTTCTTTTATGCGGCAAAGACAAAAGAGTCATCAACATTTTTCCACTTTTTAACTAAGTCACAGGGCTTTAAAAGCTTTAAAATATCTTAGACCGTAACCAGATAGTAAAAATTTAAACGGATTGGTATCGTTAGGGTAACACAAACACTGTACGTATCAACGTAAAGGAACGGAAAGGATTATTATTGAGCTATTTAAAGGATCGAGGTCTCGCCGAATGTGAGATGTTTTAGTTCTTCGATAATCTCATTTGAAAAGGTATACGAGATATAAAGTAAGTACACTGCGATGGCAGTGAAGCTGCTCTGGTTGAAAATCCAATTTTCCTTTGCGAAGCGCTATTGGAGAAGCAGCTGATTATTATTTGTTGCTTTGGCAACGCATCCTTAACCTATTAAAAATATTTTACCTTGCAATTCCCGTCCGGAGTTTAACTAAAAGCGAGAAATGACAAATTGGATTTTTATTTTCTGTCTTTATTAACATTACTTTTATAAATGGAATGTCTCACTTCGAAGTCTGTCAAATTAATCCTTAAAGGGTCAGCTTTCTTACAAGACGTGTCTTATTTGCTAATTTTTAAATATTCTTCTTCTTTCTAATATGGATACATATTAGTAGGCTACTGACTGTTCATTGCCTTCTTCCCAGAGAAATGTTAAGAATCCCGTGGACTGCTCGAAGAACAAACGCATCCATATTAAAACAAGTAAGAATAGAGCACCGTTTGTCGAGCCAAACTTCAGCGCGGGCTCTAAGGTTCTTCGGTCACATAATTCGACACGATAATGTGGAGCGCCTCATTGTACAGGGAATGTCATTTGGTAAAAGAAGACGAAATTTAACTGGCCTAAATTTAGAGACAGCAACAAGAGAGGCTAACAGCAGGCAACGATGGCAACAAATTATAAGTCACGTCCTGAACAGACTGAATAATGACAGAAATTCACAACAACCACCACACATCATCTTCTTCTTCCTCTTACGTTAGGACTACGTCCTGTGTTTGCCTCAAAGGTTGCCCAAAAACAATTGGGACGATGAGGACCAGCTATCATACCATCTTTTTGGTGGGCGTCCAGTTGGGCGTGGTGTGTTGGGCCGCTTCTCTCTCACAATTTTTGCCAGCCGGTCGTTTGGTATTCTGCTAACATGGTCTCTCCATTCTCTTCTTCGGTTTCTTGCCCATCTTACTATGTCTTGGACTTCACATATTTCCCTTATCTCTTCGCTTCTTTTATGGTCAAGTAAGGTATAGCCAGTTATCGATCTAAGAATTCGCATTTCCGTTGATCTAAGAAGTCGCTTTGTAGTCGTGTTCTCCGCTCTGGTCTCTATCGCGTATGTCATAATCGGTCTTACACATGTCTTATATATTCTGACCTTACTTCTGGTACTCATGTGTTTATTTCTCCAGATTATGTCTCTCAAGAATCCTGAGATTAGAGATGCCTTTGTTGTTTGAGCTTTTACTTCCTCCTTAATATTTCTAGTGCTAGTTATATTAGCTCCTAAATATTTAAAGGACATCACTTGTTCTACACTCTGCTCATAGATTGCGAGTTTACATCTTCTCGGTTCTTTGGATATTGTTAGCGATTTTCTTGACGGATATTTGCATATTGAATTCTTCAGCTGTTTTTTGGAACTTGTGTAAGAGTCTCTGTAGGTTGTCCTCGTCTTCCGATACGATTACAGCATCATCAGCGTAGCATATGATTTTTATTTCTTTATCTTCCATTCGATATCCTCTCCCAGTTACTTTGACTTCATTTATAATTTCATCCATGATGATATTAAATAGGATTGGGCTTAGGCTATCTCCTTGCCTGATTCCGGTTGTCATAGGTATTTTATTACTTAGCTTATTTGCAGTTCTTACATATGTGTATTTGTTCTTGTTCAATTCTTCGATGGTCTTTAATACATTCGGATGAATTCTTCTCTTTTGTAGTAGGGCCAAGACGTCTGTTAACCGTACCCTATCGAATGCCTGGGTTAGGTCAATGAAACACGTGAAGGCTACTTTATTGAACTCAATGGTTTTCTCAGTAATTTGACGTATTATAAATATAGCATCTATAGTAGACCTGTTCTGTCTGAACCCTTGCTGTTCTTCACATATTCCGGTTAGAGATATTTCTTCTGCTAAAATTTTTGTAAACAGTTTTAGTACAGCACTCAATAAGCTAATACCTCGATAGTTTTTAGGGTCTGCTTTCTCTCCTTTTTTGAAAACTGGTATCAGTATGCTCTCTTTCCATTCGGATGGAACAACCTTGACAGTAAGAATTTTATTGAAGAAAATCTGTAATTCGGCCAATAAGCTTTCACCTCCATATTTGATCATCTCATTCTTAATTTCGTCAATGCCCGAGGCTTTTCTGTTTTTTAGTTTTTGGACCATGTATCGTATTTTCTCCAAGGGAATAGTCTTTTCTTGTTGTTCGTTAACATTTTCAATGTCAGGCTGTATTTCCTGTGGTGGTAAGTTGTTTTCTGTCGGAGTGTAGAGTTTTCCAAAATATTTTTCCCATTCTTCCGCCGCTATTTTTGTATTTTGTATACACTCATTTATTGGTTTTTTCCTATGTCTTAGCAGGTTCCATATCTTCTTTTGCCCTCCATACATATAATGGACTAAGAAGGTTGAATTTTGGCTTTTAGAACATGCAGAACTTTTTATGAGAATTTTTTGATAAAACTATTAATAAAAAAGTAGCCAACTTACGTAGACACACTGTGTCTAAATGATAGGTATATTAAAGGTCTACGAGTCGTGTTCCAATTAAATGATCCAGAGCAAATTAACAGCTTACTGAAATTCCTTAAAGATGTGCAGCTTTATAGTAAAATTTAACCAATCCATTATATACAACCTTCTTGTATTTTACATAGCACTGTAATTGTTTTGTGCAAGTGGCCATAGTAGCCGAGCACGTTAATTTTAATAAAAAAAAATTTAACTTATATGAGCTGGATCACGCTTTAATAGACGAATTGAAAGGTTTTGATATATAGTTTATTAGGAATTTGATAAGAAGCCTTCCAGAACAAATAAGAGCTGTGTAATGCCAATGGTCAAGTTAGTTTAGTCACGGTCGCCATGTAGTGCCTAGATACACTTGGATAGAAACATTGGAAATACTTTGGTGCTTTATAGAAACGCTTATTTATTGACTACACTATATTTACGTATACGAAGAAAGAGATACACCGACTTTTGGTAATCCGTGGTTAATCTTACAGTATTTATTTGATATTTATCCTCAAGTAGAAACATCCATTTGGAAAATATCCAAAATATGCAACTTGTGCTTCGGAAGAAAAAGAAATTACTTTACGGGGAAAAGACAACGTTTCATTCTTTAATTATTACCTAATAAAAAATACTCCACCACTGCTTTCAAATGGAGTTTTCTAAAGGAAAATATAAAGCAAGTTTCGTTTTCTACATAAGCTGATTTTCTACCTTCCATTATGAGAATAAGGGAAAATATATTGAAGTAGCTTTGCAGGAGCACGAGTGACATCGAATGGCACATTCGTATCTTCTTTTTTTATGATAGAAGAGTATTAGAAGTGTACATCAAACAACTTTGAGTCGGAGAAATATTATTTTTGAAAAAAAGCGATCGGGAAAAAAGAAAATCGCACTAAGCGATTTATGAATAAAAAATTAGAAAATTCTCGCATAACTGGAAATAGGATCATTCGATCAAAAATATTTCGGCATACTTAATATACTGCCACATAAAAGTTAAAATGCTATTCCAAAAAAAAACATAAAAAAATCAACACCCTGGTGAAGATTGTAATCATCACCGAAACGTACGTAATTATGTATAAAGAAATTTGTGGCATAATTTAAGGAGGTTGAAGCGTTAGGCGAAAATAATGAAAAAGATTTAAAATAATTTTTGGTCATTAGATTTTTTAATACCAAATTTTTCTGTGAAAAAAGGTTTACATACATAATAGTCACGCCTTTTACCGGTAGGGATAGGCAGAGACCACTTCCTTTCACTTCCGCTACGGTTCTTCTTTTGCTTCCACCACTTTCATCAGTGCTCTCATACAAGCTTGTCAATTGTTAGTACTCTTAACCTAGCCTTTCTTCAAAACAATGTTGATCTGTTCGAGATATGTTCGCCGAGGTCGACCTCTACTGACTTGTCTATTCACACTCGCCTTATAAATTTGTTTCGTCAACCTTCCGTCATCCATCCTTTCTACGTGTCCAAACTATCTAAGATTTCCTTTATCTATCTTTGTAACCACATCTTCTTTTACACCACAGCGTTCTTTTATCTCAATATTCTTAACTTTATCCAACCGAGTCACTCCGGCTATACTTCTCAGACTACTCATCTCTGCAGCATTAGTCTGCTTTTCATGCTTCTTCTGCCAAACCCAACATTCACTCCCATAGATAAGTGTAGAAACCAACACTTCTCTGTGCACAGGTAGATGTGCCTTTTTAAACACTTTCTGGCTGATCATAAAGGTATGCAGTGCCCCATTAATTTGTTTTACTGCCAACACCCTTTGCTTAATGTCACTGTCATACTTTTCATCTCTCGTAAACTTTGAACCCAAGTATACAAACACATTGATTTGTTCCATTTTTTCTTCCTTAATCAGAACTTCACAGTTTTTTATACTTTCTTATGTTTCAAAAACCATTACTTTCATTTTGCTTACATTTATTTTTATCCTTTTGATTTTCAGGGCATCATGCATAACATTAACCATCATCGCCTGCAACTCCTCTTCAGATGACGCTAATATGACTTGATCATCGGCGTAAAGAAGGCATTTGACGATCATATCATTTTTTTTCAATCCATACGCACTCTCTTTCAAATATTTTAAAAAATTCTCTATGTATAAGTTAAACAGTCATGGCGAAGCCACACATCCCAGTGTCACACCTTTTTCGATGTTAAACCAGTCCGTGTAAGTTCCGTTTATCCTGACACAAGCAGTGGAATCCTTGTAAAGTGATTTCCGTGCTCGTAATAAACTACCGCTCACCACATACAAAGACAATGTCGACCAGAATTTACTCCTCACCACTCTGTCATAGGCCTTTTCCAAGTCTATAAAAGCGCAATAGACCTTCTGACTTCTAGCCAAGAAGTTTTGACTATATAAAAGGATAAGGAGGCTAATTAATATATAAATCTAATAAAACTGTTACATGTAGTCTTATGGAAAACGTCATGCATGTCATGCAATTTACACATTTTCTTTTATAAAAAATAAATAATGTCAACTGTACAAATATTAACTATGTTAGGCATGCATATTTCACGATTATTTTTAAAAAAAATCACGATGGTTAGAAATCTTTTATTTAACCAAAAAAAAATTAACATTTTTAATTCACTAATTTTAATTCTCGATTTTTAATTAATTTTTTAATTCTTTACTCATTAAATTTTAGTTTGCTGTTTTTTATTTTTTTACTTTAATAAATCGTTAATTATAATACATTTTTATTTTTTTTGGATAAAACATTCGAAAGTTTATCCATCAACTTTTAATAATTAAATTAAATAATCATTCATAACAAAAAAAAATAATTTAGATACGCATTTATTACAAATTTATATAATTAAAAAAACTCTGATTAACAAATGTGATTTTTAATGCTTGTCGTTATTTCAGCTTTAAACCTCCTTAAACGTGATTCGCGAATTATCTAACTTTTTTTTGGTTTAAATTATAGGAAAAATTAAGAGTTAAGATTATTTTAATTCATAAATTCCATGTTTTGATTTAAAAAAAATTTGGGCTCGTCCGGGATTTGAACCCGGGACCTCCCGCACCCTAAGCGGAAATCATACCCCTAGACCAACGAGCCATGGTAGAGAGTATCTCATTTACAATTTAAAACCATAATACTAGTTTAAAAATAATTTGTAATATTTAAAATAAAAGAAAAGTATTAAATAAAATTAAAATTGAATAAATTTAAATACATACGGAGCAAATTTAATAAAAAATTATTGATTTTGATAATTTAACACGAGAAATACTCTTAACAATATAGGCAACCAACATAACAGATTTATTCAGGACACATTAATAAAGAAAATCATAATAAACAATAAAATAAATATTATACCAAGAGATATAATGAAAAATTTATGGTAAAAATTATTAGTTTTCAATAAATAATGTCAAAAAATAAAACAGTACCAAAAATAAGATTTTACTCTTTGTTGAATTTATTATCTTTTTATTTCCAAACAAAATAGGTACCTAGTAGAGATTGTAGATTGTCGTGAAGGCTATGCTGCCTCTCAAGCACTTCGACCTATCAGATCTTTTATGCATAAACCTTAATATATTTGAGGCCCGGGATTCCGAGACTCCGTGACAAGTTTAACAGTTTCCTGGGGGCTACGTTTCTGACATCGAAGGGCTTTAGAAAGGCACTTTTCAAAAACTTGAGCCTCTCGCAGAAAAACGATGAGCATTCGCAGAGCAAATGTTCTGCAGTTTCAGCCAAAGTTCTCGCAGTAGCGGTAACTATCACTCTCTCTGTTTTGCCAATCTTTTTCAGGTGATACCTCAGAGGGCATTGTCCAGTGAGACGTCGCGTCACCAGTTTCGAGCCTTTTCGCTTGTGATTGTCCTGGCACTTGATGCCAGTGAGATTTCTTTTCATCTGTTTCCCAGCGTCGAACCTCTTCTTTCAAGTGGGTTTTGGAGAGTCCACAGAAATGTTCTGGGACGAAAAATGGTGTATTTTCCCCTTCTTTAGCACTGCAGTCAGCTCTTCGTTGCCTTTAACTCCCTTGTGACCTGCAACCCACATCAGAGTAACCTGATTGTTTGCTGCCAGTTATCTCAGGGACTGTTTACAGTCCCAAGTCAGCTTAGACTTACAAGTGTATGACTTCAGAGCTTTTAGTGCTGCTTGGCTATCTGATAAAATATAGATTTCTGCCCTTTGGGTGTTTCTTTCGATGCACTCATGGGCACATATCTCTATGGCATGTAATTCTGCTTGAAAGATGGTTGGGGTGGTACCAAGGGATTTTAAGAGCCTGAAATTCGACCCTGTAACGCCCACTTTAACCCTTTCATCCATCAGTGTACCACACTAAAGCATCCCTTCATAGTTGAGGTCCGTTCTCTGTGCAAACTTGGTGATTTTTTATGACTACTTAAACTGCATTTCGAAGTCGTACCTAGTAACTAATTTTGTTTTTTCTCCTACTCGTACTCCCACTAAAATCCGACAATACATTTTTTAAAAAATGTTATTATTTTTATTACTATATTTAATTTTTTAATTAGATATAGGTATGGGTATTTGAGTATGAGATTTTGTAGTAATTTTTATATAAAAAGAAACTTGAAAAAAAAATTACAAAAGTGTGTGTGGCCCATTAGCTCAGTTGGTTAGAGCGTCGTGCTAATAACGCGAAGGTCGCGGGTTCGATCCCCCCATGGGCCAATTTTTTTATGTGTTTTTCTTTTAAATTAATTTAATAAAACTACAATGAATAATTACTACTATATTTTTTTAATATTTATGCACTCAGTGCACTTATTTTGTCTGGACAAAATTTTATGCAAGGTGTTGAAACAATGAATGGTAGCAGAAAATGTCTAGACTAATAAGTTTTTTAATACAGTCTATGAATTATGTTATTTTGTTTATATAACTCTGGCAATAATTAAATTATTACAAAAAATGTTAAGATCAGTAATTTACAATTGGGATAAATTTTTTTACAAAAATCATATTTATAAAATTAAAAAATTTGAAAACCTATTTTAGAATCAATATTGGCCCATTAGCTCAGTTGGTTAGAGCGTCGTGCTAATAACGCGAAGGTCGCGGGTTCGATCCCCCCATGGGCCAAACTTTTTGATATTTATTGCGGAAATCAAAATTTTTAAGTCGCATCTATTTTGTAATTACGTGTACCTTAATAAAAATTAAATAAAATGAATTAATACAAAATAATATTATTTTAAACATTAAAAAAAAATGGGCTCGTCCGGGATTTGAACCCGGGACCTCCCGCACCCTAAGCGGAAATCATACCCCTAGACCAACGAGCCATCTGGCAAGAAATTAGCAAATACGATTTATGATGGCATTTTATTTTTATTTTCCACCTGTAACTTAAAAAGTTTATTTTTTTCTACTAACATTTCAACACAAAAAAGCTTTATTTTAAGAAATTTGAAGCGATCGATCCATAGCGAGCAAAAATTTATTTTGAAAACGTACCTACTATTAATCGTTATTATTGATCATAGACTAGTAAAAAATTACAGAAAAATCCGGATTAAAATACACCAACGTTTTGGCAAGAGATTATTTTTTATGCTTTACCATTAAAAGTAGATACTATTTATTTTTTTCTTAATAAAAGTTTAATTATCGTAAACCATCATCTACTCATTATCATTACATTTTACAAAACTGCTTTCAACAGGTGTAAATGATAGAATATTGGAACATTTAGGTTTTAATAAGAGGTTATGTTCAATAGTTTAAAAAAACGGCACAAATTTCGTGAAAATGTGTCATAGGCTTTCGATAAAGTGAAAAAATGCAATTTTATAAGTATATGCAAATTTTTTAATTAAAATGATCAAACCTGTTCACACGAAGTCTCTTCCCGCATAGGAATCACCGCTAACCAACATTGCTTAGGCCGAAAACAAAGGGTGCCAGCAAAGGGAAACATCACAGATCAAGTCCTTTTCACGAAATCACCACACTATCACTTCCAAAAATTCCGTTCTCACTATTTTTTAGTTTTTATAACCAAACCGGAGTGTTCTCGATTTTTCCCTAACACTGTCACGTTGTTTCAATGTTTACAGTAAAAAGGGGAAGATTAAAGTAGATGACGCTAGTGTTGTTCAAAACACTGCTCTGAACTTTGGGATCCAACAATCCTTAAGGGTAACGCGTCACAAAAATGTAAACGTTAAACTAGAGTTTTGGAAATTGGTCGTAAAGAGATTCATAAACGTTTTTTTCACTTAATTTAAATATTATGTGTTAATTTTTCAAGAGAGCTTTCAGACAAGGAGCTTTCACTTTTATACGAACTTTGTACTCGATAGATTTTAGATTATTTGGGTACCCACACACTTTTTTAGTAATATTTATTCTTGAGAAAATTCCACAATTGGGGCATGGATTTGTAAAATATATCGCAACCTGCTTGTTAAAACTATTGTAATGTTTACATTATATTAAGAAAATATAATTACATTTTTTATATTTTATTTATTATTTTAACACATCATTTCAATTACAAACCATAACTCAAGGGTTATATTTCGGATTATTTAAAATTTTTGAAGAAATTATTAGTTGAATATAAAAAATTTGACATTTAATTTGTTTTAAGTCAAATGAAAATGGTTTTAGTGTAACATTATTATAATAATTGTAGCAATTATAGCTATAACTAATTTGCGCAACCCTTTAAAATTGAGACCGTTGTTACGAAACTTGAAGAAAACGCGCCAACTCTGTTTTACCCCTCCACTAATTTTAAACAGAAAATCGATAAATCAAGTACGTTAAAAATTAAATTAGAAAAATGCCAATTTTCCAAATATTTTACCAAATAATTACCTCATAAACGTTTGTATTTCTTTAATATTCGTAGTTTACGTATGGTTTGCGAATTTGTTCGATTAAAAAGTAAAAGAAAATTTAAACCGTTGACCCAAATTTCAGAAATCTTTCGTTGATCTCTCCGAGGGGGTCGGTGACCTCTAATTTTCATTAGTTCGCGTTTTCTAGGAAATTGTAGGTAAATATACTCAGCAAAATGTGATGTATTGATTACTTTCATGTTTGAACTTCATTGTTACACTAAAAAAAATTTATAAATTATAAAAACGTTATTGCACAACTGTTATCTTTTAATCGTAATAATTTTTAATGGTATTGATACCAACTGATTTGTTGTACAGATAATCACTGGTAATATGATAAAAGGAGAGGAATGCGAGATGGAAGAAATACTTCTAAAAGTTTATTTGAGAAAGGTAATACACAAGCAGTAAAAGCAAGTGAAATTAGTACGAAAAAAATTGTGGAAGCGTTAAACAATATGAAATTGGGTAAAGCTGCTGGGTCAGGATAACAGTTGAAATGCTGAGGGCTGGACAAAGCGTGGTAACTAGTCTGCTGTACCGCCTTTTTAACCTTTGTTGGAGGAGTGGTAGCGTACCAGAAGACTGGTGCAAGGCCGTTAACGTGCCGCTTTACAAGGGAAAAGGTTCGAAGCTGGACTGTAAAAACTACCGAGGTTTTAGTTTACTCAGGATAATCGGCAAACTGTATGCAAAGATATTCATTAAAAGAGTAACGAATACAACTAAGAAGATGATATGGGATGTGCAAGCAGGATTTAGGAAAAGAAAGAGATGTATGGATCAGATCTTTTCATTACGAGGTATGGTCGAAAAATTCTTGGCTGGAAGTCAGAAGGTCTATTGCGCTTTTATAGACTTGGGAAAGGCCTATGACAGAGTAGTGAGGAGTGAATCGTGGTCGACATTGTTTATGTATGGGGTGAGCGGTAGTTTAATACGAGCACTGTAATCACTTTACGGGGATTCCACTGCTTGTGTCAGGATGAACGGAGCTTACACAGACTGGTTTAACATCGAAAAAGGTGCGAGACAGTGATGTGTGGCTTCGCCATGGCTGATGTTTAACTTACGATTGTTTAAAAGAGAGTGCGTATGGATTGAAAATAAATGATTTGATTGTCAAATGCTTTTTTTACGCCGATGATCAAGTCATATTAGCGGAGTTGCAGGCGATGGTTAATGTTATGCATGATGCTCTGAAAATCAAAGGGATAAATATAAATGTAAGCAAAACGAAAGTAATGGTTTTTGAAAGAGAAAAAAGCATGACAAACTGTGAGGTTCTGATTAACGGAGAAAGAGTGAATCAAGTAAATGAGTTTGTATACTTAAATTCAGTTTAGAAAAACAACTTCTTTGTAGCGAAATTTAAAATATATGTTCCTAATTGTTTTTATTATAGACAGGGCCATATCTAGAAGTAAGTTCTACAAACTATAGAGTTTTTGTTGACCATATAGTTAAAACATCTTTTGGTTCCGCACTATTCTACTACAGATTATAAAGTTCTTAATTAAGCTTCGTTTTGCTTCGAAAGATAAGCAGGCAAAAAAGTGTTCGGCAAAACATATTACAGATAAGAAAATCCTGATCGTAACTATTAACATAAAAGTTATTGATACTGCTCTTGTAAACCTACATGACTATGTTTTGCAAGCAATAAATAGGAACTAGTTACTGGTTACTCATTTGCAGTGCGGTCTTTTCTATAAGGGCACAAGCCCAGTCCTCTCCTTAAAATGCCGAGTTGGTCGTGTACAGGAAAAAGGAGCTTAATTTTTAGTGCAATTTTACGATATTTGGTATAAAAATCTGGGCACTAAAGCTTCGCCACTGATTGTCTTTTAATTATCCGTTTTGAAGATTTCCGCCAACAATAAGTGAAACAGAAGTAACCAAACATTTAAAGGGATAAGCGCTGCCGGAGTCGATCTTTAAGTCACAAATGAACGGAACATTTAATTAATATTATTTTTATTATTATTGCAACGATTTTGCGATACGCCACTGGAATGTACGTGAGCAAGCTGTGCGGTGTAGTGACGCCACATCCAATTTCAAGACTGTTCCAGTACCTTCCAGACCAATCACGAATTTTCGATAAAACAGTATGGATACTACTAGAGTTTCTCGTCTTTTCCCGATTCAACGTTTAATATATAAATCGGCCTTCGTTCGCGGGAGTTAGTCAGTTTTCTAAAGTTAATGATTGTGTTCGCTAGTTGACATAAATTGTATTGTATTGTATTGTAATAAATAAATGTGCATATAAATTTGAACCCTGAGTGTACATTTTAGAAAAACATTGCAATATTTAACATTAGAGTATGGCCAGACGAAAGCCCGTGGGCACCTTAGTTTTAAAATCTTTTGTGGCATTATTTATTGTGTTACTTTTGGATCCATATCGAGCCATTTGAAGTAAGAAAGCATCACAATTTCCAAGATCTTTATAGGTAGAGATTGCCTTACCGAGGAATCTTACTCTTTTTTGTGATAATGCTTCACATTCTATCAAAAGATGGAGTACTGATTCTTTGTCTTCTCCGCAGAATCTGTAGGAATCATTCTCCATTTTGTTTTTAAATGTTCATTAACTGAGTGGTAACCTGCAGTGATTCCAATTAGCTGTCTTTCATCTATTTAGGAGTAACATGTTGTTGTTCTTTTTGCAAGTTTGGCCTGTTCTGGTTTATTCCAGTGGGATTTAATTCCTTTCTTCCATCTTCTGGTTTTTGCTATAGGTAATGTATTGTTATGTGTATATCTGCAGAATGGTTTTAGACCTGTGGGTGTTTCTTTGGCATTTTTCTTTAAAAGCATTGGCTTCTTCATCATCTTCATGCACTGTTGACCAAATGGGGTCGATTTTGTTCACTCTTATCAGTTGATTCGGGCATATTAAGTTGGATAAATAAATGTGTCATAAATAAATTAGTAAAATAGTTGAAAATAGTTTCGCTAATACATAGTTATAGATTAGAAGTGAACATTCGTTTGGAATTTTTTGACGACCAAGTAAAATTAAGTGTGTTTTTTGCTGCTCTTGAATTTTTTTAATCCAAAATGAAAATTAAAAATATTCAGACCAAAGTTATCTGCGAAAACAAAAGAGATAATTGCTGATGTTATTAAACTTATGGAAAAAGAGGCGAAACATGGTTTGCAAATTCCAATTTAAGGTTATCGTCGCCAAATATTGGCTGTGACAGGAATATCAAACAAGGTGTTATACAGTGTTCGCGATGATGCTCAAGGAGTAGAGAAAGGTAAGCAACCTTGTATTTCTTCTCCACAAACATCTAACGAAAGGTCTTGCTCTGAAGGTTTTATTTTAGGACGGGACAAAGAATTAAAGAAATCGTAAATAATTTGCTTGCAATACAAAAACAATTGCGGACTTTAAAAGCAGTATAACAGTATCAAGTATGTAGCATCAGTATAAAGTATGCAATGTCAAGTAGGTTTTAAGCGTGGGTAATCAACTTTAGGAAAAGTTCCATTTGAATTATGTTAAGAGAAAGTTATAATGTAAGATTAAAGCGTAAGGAATTTTAGCGAAATTCCTATTCTATGACGAATGTAAAATATATATGTTAAATATATAACGATAGCTTCTTAATTATTAAATAAAACTAGTATTTGTGAAATTATTGTATAATATATTTGATACCAATATTCCTTACTTTGTCACTGGCGAAAAGAGCAACCATTAATGATCTTAAAAGTATCCACTAATATTTATTTTATGATTTACTTTCAATTCCAATAAATTTTCTGATAAAAAAAATACTCGGCTACTGTCACACAAGATTTAGGATACGCTATTGGGAACCAATTCGGTTTTAGTCGGCACTCGAAGTGGCGCTGCTGTGATGATAAAGCAGAAGATGTTCCAAGTGTGCCTTTCATTAGTAATTTATCACTGTATGTTTTTTTTATGTTTTGGTTTCCACGAAAAGGGATATCCTGTAATGCTCAGAGAACATCGTGAAAACCAAAGAAAAAGAAGTAGAAATTGGTGTTCTTCTTAAATTTCTGGAGGTTGTATGCCTCGGGGAACACCTCTTTAGGCAATGTGTTCCAAAGCCTCGCTGTTCGTTAAATAAACAAGTCTTTGGAAAGAGATGTTAATCTCAAAGAAACAGCTAAAGGAGGAACGATTGTTGATATTTCAGAAGAGCATCGCCCATGAATATTTCTATAAAAGAGACGAATCGCTAACTTTTCTACGGTGTCCCAGAGAAGTGAGCGAGTTTGTAAACAAGGCATCATCGAACAAACGAATTGCCCTTTTTTTGATGGAATCCAATAGTTTCAGGATATGTTTAGGTGCCGAACTCCAAATATGGGAACAGTATTCCAGGACAGGTCGTATATATGCCTTATAGATCATAAGCAGCTGACTGTAAGTAAAATAGCTCTTGGCATGAAACAGAAAGCCAAGTTTTTGGGATGCACATTTGGCAATGGACGCGATTTTCCCAAGAAAGGTTATTGCTGATAGTAAAACAAGCATCGAGATGTAGTACACTGATGGATCCAAGATGGATAAAAGGGTTGGAGTGGGCGTTATACGGCCGAGTTTTAGGCTCTCAAAAACCGCTTGGTAACACCCTAACCATCTTTCAAGCAGAATTACATGCCATAGAGATATATGCCCAGGAGTGCATCGAAAGAAACACCCGAAGGGCAGAAATCTATATTTTATCAGATAGCCAAGCAGCACTAAAAGCTCTGAAGTCATACACTTGTGAGTCTCAGCTTACTTGGGATTGTAAACTGCCCCTGAGACAACTGGCAACGAACAATCGGGTTACTCTGATGTGGGTTCCAGGTCACAAGGGAGTTAAAGGCAACGAAGAAGCTGACTGCCTTGCCAAAGAAAAGGCAGATACACAATTTTCCGGCCCAGAACCCTTCTGTGGAGTTTTCAAAGCCCACTTAAAAGAAGAGATTTGACGCGGGGAAACAAATAAAATGAAATCTCACTGGCATAAAGTGCCAGGACAAAGACAAGCAAAAAGGCTAGTAAGCCTTTCGCCAAGGAAAGCTAAACAGCTTCTCGAGTTGGACAAGAAAGACTTAAAACTGGTAACGGGACTCCTCACTGGACACTGCCCTCTAAGGTATTACCTGAAAAAGATGGGCAAAACAGATAGTGATAGTTTCCGCTTCTGCGAGAACTTCGCTGAAATTGCAGAGCATTTGCTTTGCGAATGCCCAGCGCTTTTCTGCAAGAGGCTCAAGTTTCTGAAAGGGGCCTTCCCGAAACCCTTCGATGTCAGAAACTTAGCCCCTAGGAAACTGATAAACTTTGCTCGAAGTCTCGGAATTCCGGGCATCGAATAGATTAAGGGTTATGCACAAAAGATCTGATTGGTCGAAGTGCTTGAGAGGTAGCATAGCCTTTACGACCCAATCTACAATCTATAAGCATCGAGATGGATGACTTCAATGGTATGGTTACTCCTGACAATATTATGTTGGGTACAGAGATATTCTAGAGAAAAGACATGCTTGTGTTTTATTTGCATTGAATTCTACTAAGTTATTGGATTCTTTTTCGAGAATTGTTGCCAAATCCATTTTTATGTTGTCGACATTTCTTTCTTGTTCATTTCTGGTTTTATGGGCAGATATGGAAGCCCTGTAAGAGAAAGCAGTATGGAGGGTACTAACATCCGCAAAGCTGTATTGTATTTAATTTTATTATGATATAGCATAGACATTTTGATGATGGGTGAACAGGCCGAAAAGAATAAAACAACCAATAGTTTTATCATTTAATGCTCACAATAGCAATTACAGTTTTAAAATTATATTTTTTATCGACTACACAGGATTCATGCTACTACAAATGCATATCTTGTGTATACGCAAAAAGAAGCTGCGCAATTCTATAAAATTCAGAATATTCTTCAAAATGGTTAACATTGAGGCCCTTAACGTGTACATTTTTTTTAATGTAAAATTATATTCATAAATATAATGTATATTTAACAGTAACATTTTGTAAATACATATAAACATTTTTTTCATCGCCGAACGCAAATTCAGCCCGAATAAAACACCGTTGCAGTTAAATATTTTTAACAAATACAAAAGTTAGAAATTCAAAATTTGTAAGGCATGCCGTTAAGGCAGTTCTCGATTTTGTTTTCAAGAACCATTTACCAACCCACTGAAAATACGGCAGAAGTCTTAAACATCCAAAAGTCACAGATACATTTATTAACAGCAACACCGGGAATTTACCGTTTGAATGGTTTTTTTACTTCCTTAATGAAAGATGTCAGTAAAGATATTTTATTTTTATTTAACTGAATTACAAGAACCAACATTAAATATGCTGTGTAGGCTACTGATTTTTTTAAGGAGAAATAAATATAACATTTAAAAAAGTAAGTATTTTTACAAAATCCGCGTTTGTGTAATCACTGCACAAACAAGAAATTTTTTTTTCCAAATACCAATAATTTTTTTAATGGTAATACGATTTTAGCAGGATTGATTTTCAGTAAGGGTATATTTTTTCTGCAGGTGTTTTCTTATTCTACAAAATTCTTAATATTATATGGTAACATCGTATATTTTTTAAAACATTTATATATCACTGTGTAAAATCACCGACAACCATTTTTATATTCGAAGATCAACCTCAATATCCCAAACTCTAAATACATACAAACGTTGTTTTAAAAAATCCTCACTTGTTACGCTGACAGAATTAATTATCAGCTTACGTTCTAAATGATTTAATTTCTCCACCGGCTAAATTTTAAAATTATTTTGACAATGCATCAAATAAGTTTACAAAACAGTATTGTACCTGTTGTTGCTCGAAATACTATCCAAATTAAACTTAAATATTTAAATTCCTGTAATTGTTTTTACATAACTCGCCACAAACATTTTTAGTTGAAAAGTGTTTATCACACAAAAAATGAGCAGTAAATTGCAAGACAGATATTTTTTAAATTTAGTTCATTTAGTTTTACGTCCAATTTATATTTGCAATGGTAAAATGATCGATAATACTGTTATTTAAAATATTTTATAGTCATTTGACACTTTATTGTGAAAATACCTGAGAACTTGTTTGTATGTTTATTTTTATTCAAATAAGTTGTAAGGAGAATTTTTCGTGAATAACGCTGCATGTACGTAATATCAACATTATCATACATATTTTCACTACAAAACATAATACACAACAATAATCTTTTTGGAAGGAAAAATTCGTCTAATTTCACTAACTACACTTAACCAAAAAATAGGCCATCGTATGCATTATCAATCTAGTACATCAAAATGAAAGTGCTATTCCCGCTGTAAGTACTTATCTAACATTTAAACAATTCTGTAGTGAAAAATTAAACCGGGAACTTAACCATTTTTTTTTACATCTACAGGATGAGTCATAATAATTACAGGTCGTTACTGGACAGTAAGTGTGGGTAGAAATTAATTACTATTGAGAGGCTCGTGACGCAGTGGGATTGAAGTATATAAAACACGACGATTGCCGAATAAGCCCGCTGGACGAATACAGAGTACACACGAAAAATTTTAGCTGGCTGTAATGCATAGCTTTTAATTTATTTTTAAAGTACTTTTTAATCTTTTAAAATTCTTTTCACCGGTTTTGTTTTTAGAATTCAGATTTTATTTTTTTGTTAAGTTTTACTTTAATTCCATATTTTAGAATGTTTTTTTTAATGTGATAAAAATTTTATTTTTGTGATATTCTTAAAATACTAACATGATCATCCCACACCAACATTCCTTATCCCGTTTTCTATTCCTATTATTTCCCTGTAATCTTTGCTGGACAGTGACGATATAAAATGGACAAAAATATTGCATATTTTATTTGTCTTTTTTTTTTCGTTTAAAATTATTGTGTTTTCGCCACTAGAACTAGAATGCCAATAGAAACATCCCATATTGATTTGAAATAACCCCACATAGCGAACCAATCACCTACCACTTGCACATGCGCAGAACATCCTTTCTTGCTACATCGTTGCCATGTTCTTTTTTTTCTTGGTATTTTTCATATGAAGTTAGAAAAAGAATATGTGTTATTAGGGCACGTAATTGGAAAAAATCGATAAAATCTGGCAAAAGCGACGTGACTATAAAGAAGCAAAGAAAAGAACAGTGTCGTTTTGGGTTTAATGAGTTGTTGATATCTGTTTTCATTGTTTTTATAAACATTGTGTATTTTTGACATTCCTGTAGTTTAGTTTCGTTAAGTTAAGTCATATTCACGAATGGGAATTCAAAATTCCCAAGTCCTGTCCTGGTGACACGTTTGAATATCCCGCTCAATGTACCATTTATTGCGCAAACTCAGAGATAGGTTAATCGCCCGATGGGATGCCAAATAATATATCACTGATTGGCATTCTAGTATTTATTATATTTTTGTGGTTTTTATTCAAGTGTTTTAAGTATAATGATAAAAAGTAAAAAATTAGCATAGTGTGCCTTATTGTATGCAACAATGACAGATAATGTTGTAACTTGACGTAACATTTTCATTGCTTTTTGCTCGAGTCTGTAGTTCCGGTTAGCAAGATGCCTCATCAAAGTGTCATAAATTGTGTTAAAATTATTTTTTTAGCCAGTGAGGGGTACAAACAACGAGACAGTGCACGAATATTAAATATCTATCAATCGACAAAATTTGACGTTTGGAATCTGCTAGAGTACATGCTCATTGGAGTGAAGATCAGTGGAAAAAGATTCTCTTTACAGACGAAACAAGAATACAGTTATGGAAGCTTGGTGGACGTAGTTGTGTATACAGAAGATCAGGGGAACGTTTTGCAGATTGTAATCTTGCACAAAATCTTACAGGTATTAGTTGGGAGAGTCGCACAGAGCTCGTTGAACTAAATTTAAGGATGAATGCTGATGAATGGAAAGGCGTGTCTTTATGTATGAATGCTGACTGGTATATAAAGAACATCCTCGAAGAACATGTTTTACTTTATGTCGGCTTCATTGGATACTATGATTTTGTGTTAATGCACGATAATGCACCAGGATCTGCAATGTTTGGTAACAAGAATTATGCAGGCTAGTAAAGCAAGTGGTTTAAAACTAAATTTAAAGAAGACCAAATTTATGATAGTCAGCAAGCAAAATATTGGAAATGTACAATTGTCAGTTGGTAAAGAATTGATCACTATGAATACCTCGGATATTACCTAAACAGTGAATGGGACATTGGACAGGAAATACGGATCCGCAGTAAAAAAGTCAGAAGTGCATTTTTTAAAATGAAACAGCTTCTCACGTGTAGACAACTGAATCTAAGTTTAAGACTACGCCTGGCCAAATGCTACATATTTCACATCTTGTTTTATGGACTAGAGGGATGGATACTGTTGGATCGGCATTGCAAAATGATCGAAGCCTTTGAAATGTTGGTTTATCGTCGCATACTCAGGATTTACTGGACTGATAGAGTACGCAATACTGATGTCTTATTATGTCTAAATACGATGACCGAGATCTTAAACACAGTGAAGCGACGAAAACTGGAATACTTTGGACATGTTATGAGGGGCGAGAAATACCGCTTCCTTCAAGTAATAATACAGAGACAAATTGAAGGGCGACGAGCACCAGGACAAAGACGGGGCTTAAGAACTTAAGAGAGTGGTATTTCGAGCAGCGCGGCCTCCAAAATACAGATAACCAGGATGATCGCCAATCTTCAGTAGAAGACGGCACCAGAAGAAGAGAAATGCATCAGTCGTAAGAGCAGTGATCCAGTACTCCAAGGATGTCAAAATTACAGTCAAAAAACAAGTGCTTTTTATAATTCCTTTAAGAATATGTTATAAATGTTGAGTATGAATTTATTTGATTAATAAAACTGAAAACAATCCAGCGAACAAGATTTAGTAAAATCACAAACAAACAAAAAAAAAGAACAAAAATAAAATATGCAATATTTTAGTCCGTGAGTGTGTAGACCAAAAGTTTATGAATCGTTAAATAAAACTAGAATTTGTGAAATTACAATGTTCTATATTACCAGCATATTTTTTTTTATTTTGTCACCGACGAAAAGAGCGACCCTTAATAATCTCAAAGGTTTTAATTTGCAATTTTTTTTCCATTTAATTTCAAGTCTAATACATTTTTTGATATCGCTAATCGGCAATCGAAGTCCGCTTTTCTTAAAGATGGAGAGGGGACTATGCAAGTTTCCCTTTCATTAGTAATTTATCTCTAAATACTCTATTGTAAAAATACCAAATTGTTATCACGAAGAAAAGTAAAATAATAATCTTAAAATGCAACTTTTACGTTGGCAAAAATATAATAGGAATTTTTAAAAACTTACATCGGACAGTTGGAAGTGTAAAAATGTATCCACCCTTATTAGACACATATTAAGGAATCGAAGAATCACAGTCCATATTAACGACAAAAATAGCCACACTCGCACCATTCAAAACGGCCTACCACAAGGGTTGGTATTGGCCCCCCTGCTATTCAATATCTATACAAACAACCTACCCCCACCATAGCGCAAAAAATTTTCTACGTAGACGACATGGCCCTGGCAAACCAGTATAAGTCTCTAGAATCAGGAAGCGACCAACTTACGGACGACCTCGAAGCTATGCACGACTACTATACCAAGTGGTGTCTTAAACCTAACCCACTCAAGTCGGAAGTCTGCGTCTTTCATCTCTCAAATAGGCAGGCCCAGGTGGAGGCCAACGTTCACTTTGCCGGCACGATAATTAGAGCACTCTTAGAAGTACAGCTTTAGCTATGACCTACTCCGTCGCAGAGTACTACGCCCCAGTACGGTATAGAAGCTCCCACACTTATAAAATCGATGTTCATCTTAACGAGTCAATGCGGATAATTACTGGCACCATAAAACCTACTCCTACTGTGTGGTTTCCAATTCTGGCCAATATTGCTCCACCACAACTTCAGAGAACGGCAGCTGCCGATAAAAAGGATAGAAAATTAGCAACCCTTTAAATAATCTACCCATTCAACGAGGTCTTAACCCTCCCTCTTCCGACCGCTTGAAATCCCGTCGCCCCATCTGGATGGATAAAGAAATAGAGGGCGTGTATAATATACATTCCAAATGGAATGGCGCCAACCAAGAGGTTGGAAATCTGAAAAGCATTACCAATCCAATTAGCAAACCTGAGAGCATGAATCTACCTCGACGGACCTGGTGTTGGCTAAATCGGTTTAGAATGGGCCATGAAAGGTGTCGTGATGAAATGTTTATATGTGGAATAGTGGACTCAGCGAGGTGCGACTGTGGTGCGCCGAGACAGACAATGGACCAAATCTTGAATGAGTGCCCAATCAGATTCTTTCCTGGTGGCATCCATGGAATTTTTTCCTTTTTCCCTGGGGCAGTGGATTGGATTAACGGCCTAAATATTGACGTTTAAATGTTTGTTGTTAGTAGATTTGTACTGTAAAACTTACTTGTACTTGACTATGTCATATCTTTTGTTTACATGTGTACTTATACTATGGCTTCTTGTTTATACTTATATTTGTTAATATTTATTGTGTGCTTCTCACACGAAATATATAGTTAGAAGTGTTAACGCATTGACATGGTAACTTCACTGGAATACTCTACCAAGGAGGTACAGCGTTGTTTTTCGCTACTATCGTATGTAACACTAACGTTCAAATAAGTTACAACGTGAAAATTAACAATTATCACTTGCAGAACGTGTATGAACTTTGTATTTGATTTTCGTCGTTTGTATTTGATTTTCGTCGTCCTGACGAAGTAAACATGTTATACCGCTTCAGCTGTTGAACTACATTGACACAAAATAGTAACGTCATCAATTAAGAAATAATGAGCCAGCATTATGTACCTGTTCTTTTATTTTTATCATTTGTCAGCAAAATGGGTGCTAAAGTAATTGACATATATCTTTCTGACAAAGATTGTGACTTGTAGACATTAAAAATCAAAGTCTATAGAGTATGGTAATGATGCCACACTTTTTGGACAAATCTCTGCAAAAACGAGAAACTGCATCTCTACTCTAACTAGTTGCCCATACTCAAAAAACATAAAAAGAAGCAATTGGAAGCTACTATCTGCTATCTGAAGTCAAAAAAGTGGTATTTTTTTAAATTTCGACAACATTCTTCTTCTCACTGGCCTCAACCTTAATTGTGTATTTGAATCATTTAAGATTTTTTGACTTTGGACATGCCAACACTTCCAAAACTGTGTCTCATAAAAATAAATTAACGTAACAAAATTCTTTTGTAAATCAGCATAATTGTAAGACTATTATTTAACCAAAATTTAACGAAAAATGTATATAAAACAAATAAAACAGAAACACGTTTAACAAAGTTGATATTTTTTTAGAATCTGCATTAACCACCCACCCTGTAGAGTTTAAATATCTGAGACTAGTAACGAACATTACAATACGTTCGTCATTCCTAAATATGAAAACAGTCGTTCTTAAATTTAGTATACCGGTCATGTAATGTTCGATATTAATCAATTGTTTTCTTCTATAGTAGACAATTGTAGCTTGAAGTGTGCTACTTTTTCTATTACTGCAAATTTGTGAGCATACTACGACTTTACTATGTTACTTAGAAATTACCACTAGACTGGATTAAAAACGATTGTCGAAACATTATACAAAAGATAAAAAATTCAATTTGGATACGATAATTTTTAAATGCTTTTGAAGGGTTCATATAAATATCAAATATCTTTCAAAAGCCGTTTTTATAAGCATCACACTTTAGGTATACTCCGACAAGAATATCTGAAGCCGCGAAGTTTAGATGCGCAGTGGAAAAATGCATGCATGGCGAGAAAATTTGCTTAAATACATCGAAGTGAATACTTGGATCTTAAAGCATTAAATCTTTGTAAGAGTTTTTAGACGTTGACAAATACTTTTATTTAGTTATAAGACTCGCTTTAACTAAATAATATAGTTTAATACTTGCAGTTATCGTGTTTTCATTAATTTAGCAATATAATTTGATATAAAAGTTGTACATTATTTAACCAAATAAATGATAGACCTTTTAAAATTGAATTTTAGTTACTCAATCTCTGGAAATTATTTATAACATGTTAAAATTCACGCAGATTATAGTCATACAAAAGCTAAATCAATTTATAATAATTTTTTTGCAGTAATAAGTCTATAAAAAAATCGCCAAAGAAGGTCGTATACAAATTAAGACTTACTTATTTAATTATTTATGTGTTTATTTATTTTTCTGCAGACAGCTTGAGTATAATATAAAAATTAACTACACTTTAAGTCCAAGAAAAAAAAACAGATATTTCTGTCGGAGTATACACATCAAGTTCTTTGCCAATAAATATCACATCGGCACCATTTCAGAGAAAATACGACTAGGTTAAATATCATTCAATTTTTCATAACATTTCAAAAATCAGGTTGGAGATTAGAGGGACAGCAGCGTTTTATTCACTAATTACAATCTGTCTGAGGGAGGCAATGTGCGTTCTCAATTTTTAAAGTAAAACTTCTTTACGCGCGCTTGACTTGGGGAGTAAGCTGGTGAATGCGTGACGAGAGCGTTAGAAAAAGTGTGATCGGGCGAGGCGAACGAAAGTTGAGTGGGAGATATAATCTAGTGAAGATAGAAAGAGAGAGAATTACGTTTCGTATATTGTGTCCGAGCCTCCGTAGCGCAATTGGCTAGCGCGTTCGGCTGTTAACCGAAAGGTTTGTGGTTCGAGCCCACCCGGGGGCGAATCTTTTTTTTTTCGTAATTTCATTTCGTTCTTGAACAATTTTTTTAATTAATATTTTGTTTATTATAATTTGTAATAACTGATATATCCGATAATGAAAATAATGAATAAAATAAAAAATCTATTCAAAAATATTAATTTATCAATGAAAACCCATAAGAAATTTAAATATTTGCAGAAAATTAGTATAAGTATATACATGTATATATTGTACTTATATATACATACCTATAGATGGAGCTAAAGAAGTTTTACTTCAGTCGTATGGTCTAAAGCACACTCGTTTTTTTTTATGTAACACTTATAATTCTGATAAAAAAGTACCAGACGATCTTTATTTTATAATTAATTTTTCAATAAATTGTTAGCAAAATTTAATTATTTTCCTATCCAGAAGAAACACTTTAAAGGGAAAAATTAACTGTTTAAGTTCGTTTATTTATTCTTTATAAGAAATGGGTGATACACTTTTTTAATCTATAATTTGTTTACTTATTTCTATTTCTTTAAAGTTTTACTTATTTAATAGCATTATTATCAACGACACCTCGTATAATATTTCATTAGAGAGAGTCTTCTAAAAAAAATGGGTCAGGTATTATTTGCAATAATTTTTTATACCAAACAATAATTCTTTTTAATGAAAATTGTATTTTATTTAATTGACACTGACAGTGACAGAAATCAACCTCATAATGGCCCAATTATGGACAAATCTAACCGCGTGCTCATTCGTCAAATCAAATGTTACTGTTACTGTTACACATTTGACGAAATTACCCCACAAATTGCGAGTAAGCGAGAGGAAAGATGTTACACATGCAAGAAAGCGAGAACAAAGATGTTACACATCAATAAGTTTTAAAAAATAAACTATAAAAAAAGGTTTATCACCATTATCAATATATTTTTTTGTAAAGCTCGGATTAAAGTGATTGACTCTGTATTTTTGATAAGATTAAAAAACAATAGACATTTTAAGTTTAGATGTGAAAATTAAAAAATATAATAACTTAAAGAAAATATGGTATTTTGTACGAATAAGGTGGGCAAACAAATAAACGAATGTAACATTAAAAATGTAACCGAGGACGCATAACTTGCAGTTTATACTTGGTAACTAATCCTTGAGAATTATTTTAGATTGAAAAGGCACAGAACAAATAAGAAATCCCAAAATAATACCGACCACTCGATCAAGTCCAGAATGTTTATTTGATCATTCATTATACGGTTTCCCGTTTACAAATGCAGTTTCGACAATTGTTTTTAAAATCCTCTAAATTAACTTCAACCAAAAATAGACTATATAAACATAAAAACAATCAACAAAAAAAATAGTCTACATTGTATAACAGACGGTTTGCTGCCCCTACTTTTTGGGGCAGTGCTTTTTTGAAACAATTTCAATTTTTTTTGTCGAACATTACTTGGCGGTGTCATTTTTAGGTCGATTCTAATATAGAATGTCATGTGACCGAAAAAGAGTTAAATATATATATATATATATAAAAAAATTATTTTAAATAACTGCCTCAGTAATTAATGGTAACTGAATATATGACTGGGGTCAACAAACAATTCTAACCAGACGACATCTGAAATAGCACATGCTGGGTAACTTTGTTTTAATTCCAAAAGTTTGTGGTTTCGACTGGTATCTATGAAGAACAAATTTGACGCAGTCCGTTTTCAGGCTTTTTTTATCTGAACTACCCTCTAGTAATATGTTTAGTCACTGGATGCTGTAATGATACTAACATTTCAAGGAAGAATGAGAATGAATGTTAATTTAGTTTGTAAGAGTTTGGATAGATATAAACTACCCACTATACCTATATTTAGTCACTAAAGTATTGTAATAATACTGACATTAAAAAAAAACCCGTTTTTAATGAGAATGAAAGTATTTGTTTGAACATGTAGCTCTTGATAATCTGGATAGATTTGAACTACCATCTAATTCAATGTTTAGTCACTAGATTTTGGTAAAGTATTGTTATTACAATGATACTTTAAGGAACTTTTTTATGAGAATAAAAGTTTCCGTTTAAAAATTTAGTTCTCGAGAGTCTATGTAGATCCATCTAAACTACCCACTAGTTTTATGTTTAATCACTAAATGCTGGTAAAGTATTGAAATGTGAACGACATTTAAAAAAAGGAAACTAACTAAAGTTTTACTAATAATGAAAGTGTTTGTTTGAACATTTAGCTCTTGATAGTCTGGATAGATCTGAACTACCCACTAGTTTTATATTAAATCACTAGATACTGGTAAAGTATTGTAATGTGAATGACATTTCAAACTGTTTTTTTAATGGGAATAAAAGTATTTCTTTAAACATGTAGCTCCTGATAATCTGGATAGATTTGAACTACTATTGAGTTCAATGTTTAGTCTTTAGATGCTGGTAAAGTATTGTTATTACACTGATACTTTAAGAAAGGAACTTCATTTTTTATGAAAATGAAAACTTCCGTTTAAAAATTTAGTTCGCGAAAGTCTACATAGATCCATCTAAACTACCCACTAGTTTTATGTTTAATCACTAAATGCTGGTAAAGTATTGAAATGTAAACGACATTTAAAAAAAAGAAACTAACTAAAGGTTTACTAATAATGAAAGTGTTTGTTTGAACATTTAGCTCTTGATAGTCTGGATAGATCTGAGCTACCCACTAGTTTTATGTTAAATCACTAAATTCTGGTAAAGTATTGTAATATGAATAACATTCTAAGAAAAGAACTGTCTTTTTAATGGGAATAAAAGTATTGGTTTGAACATGTAGCTCTTGATAGTCTGGATAGGTTAAAACTACCCACTGATTCAATGTTTAGTAAGTAGATGCTGATTTTTTTCTTGCCTACATGAAAATAATATTTAATTTTTTTTTAAAATATTCAAAAATAAGATGCATTAAAATGTTTTCCGGCATTTAGAAACAACTTTTACAAAATGGTTAATCGACTAGCATCTTTAGTGGTAAAAAAGGGAAAAAAAGAAAGTAATTGCTTGTTTCGTTGTTTATAGTTAAATTAATAGTTTCGTTTTAATTCGCTGGAAAGGAATTGTTTGAAGACCGTAATAAATTATAATAAAAACGTTAACAAAAATGAGCCAAGTAAGTTCGATTTTAACATTTCTAAAAACAAAAATTAATAGTTTCTACTAGAAGTAATAAACTTAACACTACATGATGACTACATAATGTGTATGTTATATATACAAATGTTTGGTTATTTCCTGAAAGAACACATTTATCTTCACTGAAATAAGTAGTTTTCGAGTTTTGAGTTTTGAACGGTTGCATCTTCTTATGAAAAATACGTAGAGAATAATCTAGCTCCTTCAGGTACTTAGACATCTTCATATTTTGACAATTTGTTCTTTAAAATTAGGTTTTCTTTCTTCATCCTTTCTAATTCTTGGCGAAGTCCCACGTTCTGCATAAAACGAAAAATTATAATTAAAAACTAACCAACCAAAAAAAAAAACAAATAATGTTCATGACAAAAGAACACAAATATTTTTTTTACTGAAACATTGTAATTTATTTGTCCAGTTAAAAAATACTTTTTTTTTATAAACGAAAAATCCATTTTAGAATTAATCTACTTTGAATTTCCTACATAAAAATATGAATAAATAAAATACACTTTTTCACCAGATATTTTTCCGACATCACCAACAAGCAAATGTATTGATATTTTTTGGGGCTACCTCCATAGATACTGACCTCCTTTTCGAGATATCCTGCTCGAAGTGCTATCTGGTTTTCTTTCATCCGACGGGCATCGCGGGATCTTTTTGCAGCCAAGTTGTTCTTCCTTCGTCTCGCCCAATATTTGTCATCTTTGAGATCGTCGGGAACGAATTGTTTGCGGGACTTCTTGATAAGCGGCTGCGGTTTTAGGTCCTCATCTGAAAACACTCTCTTCCTTGGATCGAAGTCTCGACAACTCGAAGCCATAGATAACGCTTCAGAAAAATCTGTATTTTAGACATTAGGACGGTATTACTCTCTTTATTACGAGATAAAACTTTCTTTTGTCTGATGCCTTACTAAATTTCTTATGTGCGTTTAAAAACACGAATCTAGTAAGGACATATTCAATCTACAATAATTGTACACAACGACATTAAAAGAATAATGACTGAAACAAAAGTGAAGAAGATCCAACACAAAAGTAACTTTATCAAAGGTTTGGAAAAAAGTTATTAAAATGACTTGGGCCCTAAAAACAAATAGATAACAGTCTTAACTAAAACAGATTTGCGGGAACCACCAGTGTTCACTGGGCATCTAATCAGTAAGAACACGAGAACAACTAATATTATGAAAAGCCTTTCAACAGAGCATTGTAGATTTAAAAGTTATCTCAACTAAAAGTAGAGTAAATCAGCATATCTTTAGTTTACAGGATAATTGTAGAGATATAATTAAATGGAGTTATTTAAGACTTAGACACTTAAAACAAACAGACAATAGGTTGGACACAGAGGTTTACGTTCTAATTTGTAATTAAGGAATATATGCTTTAAACTGTACGGAACATATTTTAAGATATATAGTCTAGACTAAGACAGATCTAGAAACCATCAGAGTGTGCAGTAGATATCTAATCAGTAAGAACGTAGGGAAAGCTAGTATCATGGTAAGCCTTTTAACAGGAGATTATAGATTAAAAAAATAACTCAACGAAAAGTAAAATTACTTACACTTTTCTACGTTTGAAGGAAAATAACTAAGGTATTAAAATAAAAGAAATTTCTTAAAACTGGGCACTAAAAACAGACTTGGTTTTATAGTTTGTAAATAAGCAAAACATGCTCAAATCTACCCGGAAAGTATGCTGAGCTTCCAAGTCTGGACAGAGAGAGAATCTTTAAGGAAACATTAGAGTGTACTGGTTACCTATTAAGTTTAAACAAGAGGATTGCTAGTGTCATGGTAAGCCTTCCAATAGTGTATTGTAAATTTAAAAATTATCTTACCGCAAACTAGAATTATTTTGTATTTCTTTAGTTTGAAATATGCTTTAAAGATATAAATTAAAGGAGCTTTTTAAGACTTAGAAGGCACTAAAAACAAAAAGACAATAGGGACTTGATGTTCACTTACAGTTTGTTATTGACGAACTTTAAACTCGCTGGAAAATATGCTTAGCTATGCAGTCTACACCAAAACATTCAATAAAGAACTACAAGAGTGTGCTAGCTAGTATAAAGGTAAAAGTAAGTTAGGAAAAAGAACCAGCAGAGTTATGCTTTAAAGAGTGTCCAGATCATCTGATAGAAATATGTTACTTTCATCTTTGATCTTCTTTGTATGCTTCTAGACATGTTTATCTAAAGTTTGTAATTTACCACATGTAATGTCTAGAGGTTTTTCTGAAGTTTAGTAAGGCTTTCGATGTAAATTAAACTTTTAGGAAATAAATAATCAATTGATTTTATCGATATCTATTAGTTTAATTTTTTAGCCGTTTTGAAAAAGTTCAATTTACATTATTTTTGTAAATATAACTATTTATCATAAAAGTCAGCTTTCATATCCATTAAAGGGATAAATATTTGGACACGTAAGTGATTTAATATAATGAAATTAATTTTATAAATTTTTATTCTAAGTTAAAGTGTGCCGATTGCAAACGATTTATTTATAAAATAGTTTGTTAATTTTTTTTTACAATTTTATGTGATTAATGTTAAAATCAAACAATTAGAAATATACATATATTAATTTTGGCGATCTATACGGTGCGATGGACCTCCGATGAATTCGTCTGTCTAACTTTTGCGTAACAAATGTTAAGCCATTCTAACAATTTAAATTACAAAAATATATGACACATTTGCTCAATTTTGACAGAATACTCTACTTCCCACGAAAACTTTTAGTAACGTTTTTCTTAAAACAAATAAAGTTGAAGAGATTCCCGTAACACAAAGTAAAATCAGCAGCGGTCCCATTATAAAAGGGAACATCAGCGGTGATCTCATAACTGAGGGTAAAATCAGCAGCGGTCTCATAAAAAGAGATAAATTCGGTGGCGGTAAAATGTAAAGTCAGCGACAGTCTTATTTCTAGAAGTAAAATCAGCAGCGGTCTCATAACTTAAAGTAAAATCAGCAGCAGTCCCATTACAAGAGGTAAAATCACTAGCGGTCCCATTAAAAAAGGGAACATCAGCGGTGATCTTATAACTGAAGGTAAAATCAGCATAAGTCTCGTAAAAAGAGATAAATTCGGTGGCGGTAAAAGGTAAAGTCAGCGGCAGTCTCATTTCTAGAAGTAAAATCAGCAGCGGTCTCATAACTAAATGAAAAATCAGCAGTAGTCCCATTACAAGAGGTAAAATCAGTAGCGGTTCCATTAAAAAAGGGAACATCAGCGGTGATCTCATAACTGAAGGTAAAATCAGCAGCGGTCTCGTAACAAGAGATAAATTCGGTGGCGGTAAAAGGGAAAATTGACGGCGATTTCGTAACAAAAAGTAAAATCGGCAGTGGTCTCCTCACAGACAAGTTCTTCATCAGCACCATCGCTATTCTTATTTACGGAAAAATTTCATTTTATTATCAGGTACGGTTTATCTGAAAAAATTGATAAAAACTTAATCACCTGTGATTGAGGGTATCCGAATAGAATGCTTTATGATTCACATTTAAATTATAAATCGACGTGGTGGAGATTAAGTTTTTTTTTACTGAAATATACTTACTTGAGTCGGCAGGTGAGGAGGGATTCATAGTATCCGGGCTCATACATTCGCTCGGACTTGGTGATCTTTCTCTTTTCGGTACTGATTGGGAACCACTTAACTGACCTAATGAGCCGTGGCTACCCAAACCGTCCATCGATACACCATTTTCTGATAGGAACTCATCCAAATCCACGTACTAAAAAACACATATTAGCATTTAAAATATTTCTCTATTATCACATTTACAGTCTAGAGTACTCGCAAAAACGAAAATGAAAATGAAATGAGTGTATGGATAAATGCCTTTAAAAAACTACGGGAGAATATTACAACAGCAAAACTCGTGGAATTATCCAAATTAAAATATATAAATGAAAGATATGTCAGAACAATATGTTACTAAATATAATTTAAAATGTTTACATCGTATGTTGGTATGAAGCAAGTAAATTTTATGATGTGTAAAAAATCAAAGAGATCCAATAATTTTAATAATTTTGGTTCTATAGGGACGCAAAAAAATAGCAGTAAGATTGCAGTATGTCGTGATCGCTTTTTTCACAGCTAGTAACTCATAAAAAAACAAACTTTTTACCTATTATCACAAATTAAATTTTAAATTTTTTTACCATAGTTTTTTTTTATGAAAATAGTCGCAAAAGGGTAGACCTATTGTGTGGGCCGCGGATTAGAAGGGGAAGGGATTATAGCAAGAAAATGATTGTGGACACGCTTTTTAAAAAGTTGCAGGTCATGGTTCTCTGAAAAAACTGATTTTGGAAGCTTATTCCATTCCGTAGCAGCCCTGTAAAAAAAGGATTCTTGATGAAGATTGGTCCTTGTAGTGTCAATCTTGAGAGTAAATGGGTGAGACTGATCAGCGTGCCGAGTTCTTCGGCCGAATGTGGCCAATGGTGGTACAAGAGTTTTTATTTCTCTGGAGCATCTGCCATGGAAATATCTGTAGAGTAATGTCTGGTCTGCAACTCTTTTTCTATGTTCTAGAGGGTGAAGGGTATCTGTGAGAGTTGAGCTGTTTATCAAGCGAATGGCTCTTTTCTGAATGGAATCTAGAAGACGAAGAGAATGCCTTGGTGCTGAACCCCAAATGTGCGAGCAATACTCCAGTAGAGGTCGAATTTAAGCCTTGTACGTCGTCAACAGTTGATCAGGAGTAAAAAACTTTCTGGCTTTTCACGGAAAACCTAGCCTCTGGCTTGCCGACTTTGCGATGTTAGCAACATGGTCATGCCAAGACATATTATTGGACACCGTGACTCCCAAAATCGAGATGGAGGGACTTGGTTTAAGGGTATTTCCGGACATTGTGATGGGATGATTTGAGGAATTCACTTTCTTGGAAAACGTGGCACTTTGTGTTTTTTGGGCGTTGAACTGAACAAGATTGTTGGTTCCCCACTCGATGATTGCTTTAAGATCTCTATTGATGGAATAAACCTGTTCCTGCCTGAGTCTATTTGTGTCATTCACCGAAAGTGATCGATAGGATGTGAAAGTTGAGACAAGTGTGCTATCGTCTGCGAATGTAAATGGGGTTCGTGGTGGTTTTCAAGAGGTCGTTGATGTGTAAAAGAAATAAGGTGGGGGACCCCGGCATTGGGTTTAAACGCATCAGAAGAAATACCGTCAACTGCCACATGTAAGGAGCGATCTTGCATGAAGCTAAAGAGCCATTGGCGAAGTTTGGTTGGGAGACCGTATGCAGATAATTTACTTAACAATGCCTGGTGCCAAACGCAGTCAAAGGCTTTAGATATAAACAATGCTATTGCACGGGATTCACCAAACTTTTCAATAGTGTTTGTCCAGAGCTAAGTGACATAAGCCAGCAAATCTCCAGTAGACCGAAGTTGTCGAAATCCATATTGTCTGTCATGGATTATCTCAAATTTCTCCAGATATTTGATGAGTTCTGTGTTAATCGTTTTTTCCATAACTTTGAATATGACTCTTATTTATGGATTTAGCCAAAGACCAGAAGGTCTTTGATCCAGGAGGGGCATTGACAAGCTTGTTGCATATTCTCGTGTCGTAGGATTCTTTGGCAAGATCGATCGTTCTTTTGCAGGCGTTCCTCGCGTGGACAAAGGCTTCTCGGTTGGCAATTGTCGGGACTTCGCACATAAATGTGCATACATTGTCTGCATTAATAGTCCACCCAGATATTTCAGACATGCTGAAACATGTCGGTTTGTTCTAAAGGGAAGAAATTTTTATAAAACAGATATCGTGTCATTTGTCGAAGTCGGTGTAAATAACGAAAAAAAATCATGGATGGTTATATGCCTGAATACTTCATCTAAATGCTTTACTAATGATGTGCCACAGATGGTACATTCCCTTTTTTAAATTAAGTGTTTGGGAAAGTTAAAGGAAGGGGGTTGAAAGATGATGATGATATATGTATCGTAAAAATATGTCCCACTTGCAACAAAAATCGACGAGTTTTAGCATTTCCTTAAATTCGCGTGAATACTGTTTTATGTGGCCCACTCTGTATACATAAACTAACGCTGTCCCGCCCGCGCTTTTTAAAATATTCAGTACTCTTTATGCGTGACCCCCAATGATAGTAGAGACTTATATTTTGACTGTCGAGAGAATAGAAACGCAAGACTTGAGGAAGGTGTTTATTCTTATTGACTCAGGACGTTTAAAGATTGAAATTGAAGTGTGAATTTGTTAGTGTTGTTCATCGGTCTCCGAAAAGAAAAAAACGGTCGTTCCCCCAGAATCTAAATCCCGTCTATAATCTCACCGGCAAAAAAGGAAGGGTTGTGGTGTTACTGCCATTGGCAAAATTGATAAAAAAAATTACAACAGTCCCGTTCAAATCTCGTACAAGCGCATAAAAATAATTTCTAATGAGTTACCTTAAGATCCGTTTCATAAGTCTTGTCCCAAAGGTTTGGACCAAGGAAAGCCGTTTGTGCCTCAACGGTGTTCCAAAGTTCTCCATCGTCTTTATTTTTGTCATCACCTAAAATACTTCCTGCTAAATCTTTGATCGTTGTGTGACCATGACTGTGCGGATGAGGCGGTTTACTGTTGCCTAAAAATACAAAAAGAAACATTGGTTTCACATCAATGAACTCTAATTTAACAATTTGTTTTTATGCATAAAATAAAATTAATCCATTATTTAGCGTAGAAAATAATTTCCGACTGTAACGCTATCTAACGACTAACATATTAGACTATGGCCATTTTCATTCCCGGTGATGAGGTATTTTTAAATTCATGTATTTTGCTAAAAAATAATAAATAATAAATAATGATTTATTGATAAGTATTAGTTCAGTAAACTAAATTATATATTTAAGTCGGACTTGTCCGTATGCATCAAAAAGAAAACCTTTAATCAATGTGTGCTGCCTGTTCTTAGTTATGGCGCGGAAACATTGACACTTACAAGAAAGGTCGTAGACAAGATCCGCGTAACTCAGAGGGCTATGGAGCGCCAGATGTTGGGTGTCTCTCTCAAGCCCCGTCCACATCTTTCGCGAACCCTTTAAACTTAGCCTCAAATACCATAGAGGATAATGATTCATCGAACCACTTAAATTTAAATATAAGCAGCTTTCAGGAGAAAGAAGTTTTAGCTACATTGACGTCTATTAAAGCAAAACCCACCACAGGAACGGATCATATCCCTGCATTTATTGTTAGAGTTCAGTATTAGCTCACCCATTAACAACCCTTATTAATGTTTGCATTCGTTCACATACGATACCTTCTATATGGAAGTGCTCTAAGGTATGTCCGATCTTTAAAAAAGGAACGCGAACTGATGTAAAAAATTACAGGCCGATTTCAATTATATGCAATTTTTGCAAGGTATTTGAAATATTGGTGCAAGGAGTTCTGTATCAACACGTCAACAATTATATTCAAGACCAGCAGCACGGTTTCGTAAAAGGCCGATCAACAACAACAAATCTTACCGTTATTGCACAACACATAGCGGAAAATATAGATAACAGAATTCAGACAGATGTTATTTACATGGATATGACCAAAGCATTTGACAGACTTAACCATAATCTAATGCTGCAAAAACTCTCGAATTTCGGCTTATCGAGTAACCTACTTGCGTTATTCAAATCATATCTGTCCGACCGTACACAGTATGTGCAGTTAAATGGATTTAAGTCTAACAAATACCTCGCCAAATCAGGTGTACCGCAAGGATCTAACCTCGGTCCACTACTGTTTAATATCTTTATCAATGACATTGGTGACATAATTAAGCTTAATTTTTTACTGTATGCTGATGATCTTAAAATTTTCTCTCCTATCATTAATATGACTGAATGTGAGAAACTATCGAAAAATCTTAATCAAATAAGCCAATGGTGCAGTCGTAATAATTTAGCGTTAAATCCTACCAAATGTTGCGTAATGTCATATACATTGAGATCTGATCCAATTATATTTGACTATAAGATAGACAATTATTCTCTAGACAGACCATGTAATTTTAAGGATCTTGGAGTTACTTTCGACCGAGAGCTATCTTTCCAAAACCACATAGACAATATAACTACGTCAGCAAACCGTATGTATGGATTTATAATTAGAGTAGGCCGCGACTTTAACCATTTAACACTTAAAACTCTCTACTATGCTTTTGTGAGATCAAAGCTAGAATATGCATCGGTTATCTGGAACCCATATTATCAAGTGCATATTTATAAACTGGAGACAATCCAAAGACGCTTTCTCAAATACCTAAGTTTTAAAGAAGATCGGACTTATCCACTAATTGGCACGGCACACGAGAGTTTACTGTCAAGACATAGCTTTTTCACTCTGGATAGAAGACGAGAATGTTCTAGTGTCATTATGCTACAAAAAATAATTAACAATGAAATTAAATGTCAATGCTTACTACATCAGATAAACTTTAAAATTCCCCGTCAGGCATCTCGATACACCGACTCATTCTACACTACCACACCACGAACAAATATACTTAAAAACTCTCCTGTTCATACTATGTGTAGCAACTATAACCTTATAAGTGACCAGCTTGATATATTCTATTGTAATGTGAGGCAAATTAAGAGCTATTATTATCAGCAGTAATAATGTTGTTTTAGTCTTAAGCTTTCTACTAATGTTAGTCTGATTTTGTAAATTGTGTATTACTCTTAAGCTTTTTTATTGTTAGTACTATTGTGCAAATGTTTACTTTGTTCCTGTTCTGTAATTGGAAATCTTTTTTTCTGCAGAACAGTGTAAATAAATAAATAAATAAATGTGGACGGGACGCACGAACGCGCTGAGCACGCTCAAAACGTGCGGCAGCCGATCCGAACATTGTCGGAACATCAAAAGAATGTCTTGCTCAGTCTGGACGGGTTTTCTGTTGCACTGAACACGTTGCGCCGAACGGCCCCGTATAAAATGGATTTTCCACATGAGATGTGCTTGCATTTAATTGAAGAGTGTAAAAATCGGCCTATTCTTTGGAATGTGAGACACGAAATGTATTTAAATAAAATTAAAAAAAAAGATGCTTGGAGAGAAATGGCGAAAAAATTTAACCGGGATGTGAGTAAAGTTATAAAAAAAATAGATAGTCTAAAAGGATCTTACCGGAGAGAAAAAGCAAAAATCAAGCAAAATGTTGGAATAGAAAAAAGTGAACATAAATTTATTAATAATTAAACTTGCTATTAATTACGTTTAAGATGTCATAGGCGCCGACGAAATACATGACTGATATATTCTGACTTCTTCGAAGGTATAACTGGGAAGTTTTTTACTCCTGATCAACTGTTGACGACGTACACTTAAATCCGACCTCTACTGGAGTATTGCTCGCACATTTGGGGTTCAGCACCAAGGCATTCTCTTCGTCTTCTAGATTCCATTCAGAAAAGAGCCATTCGCTTGATAAACAGCTCAACTCTCACAGATACCCTTCACCCTCTAGAACATAGAAGAAGAGTTGCAGACCAGTCATTACTCTACAGATATTTCCATGACATATGCTCCAGAGAAATAAAAACTCTTGTACCACCATTGGCCATATTCGGCCGAAGAATTCGGCACGCTGATCAGTCTCACCCATTTACTCTCAAGCTTGACACTACAAGGACCAATCTTTATCAAGAATCCTTCGTTTACAGGGCTGCTACGGAATGGAATAAGCTTCCAAAATCAGTTTTTCCAGAGAACTATGGCCTGCAACTTTTCAAAAAGCTTGTCCACGATCATTTTCTTTCTATAATCTCTTCCCCTTTTAATAGTCGCAGTGCGGCCCACACGGTAGGTCTACCCTTTTTGTGACTATTTTCATTAAAAAAAAAACTACGCTTCCGTCTCTTTTTCTTATTTTTAACTAACTCATTGATAATAATAAATGCAGCACTAGCCCGTCCTAGATTCTCCATTGCGTTCATCGCATCCATAAATGCAGGCTCATGCGGTTATGTGCGCGGAAACAACAATTCCCCCGAATGAATGCTTATGCGGTGCAAAATGCTCATTCGGTGCGTTTGCTCAGATAAAGACGGGGCTTTAGAGACCGAATCCCAAATGAAGAAATACGTCATAGAACAGGTACAATCGACGCTATAGAAAGAATTGCTACATTAAAATGGAACTGGGCAGGACAACCGATGGACAAGTCGTATCGTCTAGTGGAGGCCAAGGCAAGAAGCGTTCCGCGGTAGAGGCCGCCCACCTACCAGATGGACTGACGACCTGAAGCGTGTTAGTAGCAATTGGATGCAGAACGCACAGAATAGGGACAGATGGAAAAGACTGAGGGAGACCTACGTCCAGCAGTGGACACGTAAGTGTTGACAATGATGATGATGATTAAGTTCACAATATAATAATGAACACAGTAATACACTTGTACAGTATAACAGAAGTAGCTTGGCGGGCGACTGGCCTCTAAAATAACAAATATTCGGCTGAATATACTTCACATTCGTAAACTTCTTCCTCCGATTGCACTTGAGTGAGTCTCAAGTACAATCGGAGAAAGAAGTTTACGAATGTGAAGTATATTCAGCCGAATATTTGTTATTTTAGAGGCTAGTCGCCCGCCAAGTCGCTTCTGTTGCACTGTACCAACCAAAAGGTCGAATTCAATATTCGAATGCATCTTCAGAGACTTATATTCAAAGTCATCAAGGAGATCAAGATCAGTTTGTTGGATAATGAGTCATGCAACATTGTATGAGAAAGAGTCACGATAGAAACAAGTCCTGTGGGTTAGTATACGCATAATAAGCCCTCTTGATCTCCATATTCAACCATCCTAATCTATTGATGCGACATAAACTGACGTCTTCCCATTCCGGGGATGAGTCTAATGCAAGAGTTTTGATATTTTTGTAGTTTCTTTTTATCCACATGTAGTAAATTTGAAATCTCTTGTGCAACAAAAATGAGACTGGTAAGGAGCCTGGTCTTCTCAATCTTTATCTATGGGTCAGAATGCTGGTCGCTCAAAGAAACGGGCGAAAAGAAAATTGACGCCCTGAAAATGTTCTGTTGGCGTGGAATGCTACGAATCTCGTGGACACAAAGAAGAACCAATGAATCAATACTTCAACAAATAAAACCAACAAAGAGACTAAGAACAATATAGTAGCTGAAAACATCGCTAAACTTTTTGGCCACGTAGTACGAGGAAACGGCCTTGAAAGACTAACCGTTGAGGGCATGGTAGCCGGAAAAAGACCACGAGGTAGGTCCTCCACTAGATATACGGACCTCATCACTAACATCTCGGGACAAAGTCTAGCCTGCACATTCAGGATATCAGAGAACATAGAGGAATGGAGATATATTATGGAGAGCAACGATTCCCGAATACGAGATAGCGACTAAGAAGAAGTAAATTTGAACCGTACACGGAGTCTGCATAATTTGCGTGAGAAAGAACAAGTGGTTCACAAAGAATCTCAATCATACAGTCAAATGTCATCGTAAGTACCCAATTACATTTTTTAACTTTTTAAGAATGCCCTAGCAAACTATTTGATCCAGTGAAAGGTTTTTTTAAAAACATTTTAACAAACAAATTTTAAATAGATTTTTTTTACGCCAAAACGAGACAATATGACAAATCATAAGTGAAACGTTAATTGTCGGTTTGTCTCCAAGGCAATTTTCTGTGACAATAAATAATTACCAATCATCAAAGTAACTTAAGTGCTGGTTTATAATAATTTAATAACAGTACATATCAATTAATGATAATTATTTTGATTTATTTTCGTTAATAAAAAAATGCGAATTAAATTGTAAAAGCGTTGTAAACCAGAAGCAATTGCCAAAAATTAAATAAAGAACAATATTCGCAATTTATTTATTTTTAATATGAAATGCGGTTTCTCCTTTTTTAATAATTATATAATGACGAAATGAAAGACGCAGTGAAAGTGACGATTATAATTTACGGTTAATTAAATACGCCATTAAAAATGTAAATTAACCACCAAATTTACTTTTTTTTTTAAAAATTAATCAGCGCAATAACTTTTTTATAAAATCCAATCGATATTTTCGAGTTTCAGCTAACAAACTAATTTAAAAAATGTTGGAACGAAGTTTCTTAACGCGGCTTACGGGTAGTGCGATTAAGTACAAATCGTCACGTAACGAAATGCATCGGTGGTTCAGTGGTAGAATGCTCGCCTGCCACGCGGGCGGCCCGTGTTCGATTCCCGGCCAATGCATTCTTTTTGTGCTTTTACCATTTAATATATAATTTTTTAAAATTGTATTAAGGTACTCGCGAACTACATTTTAAAATTGTTTGGCTTATCAAAACAGAGACAGATAATTTTCTCATCTGCCAGAACCTAAGGAACACTACTGAGTATACCTTAGTTTAAGACTTAAAAAGTATTAATTTAGGTTAAAATAGAATTACTCATTGGTCTATTTTGACCAGATTGTAATATAATAAAATGTTCAATAAAATGAATATTTGACAAAAAAAAAGATCATACGTATTGTTTTATTATTGCAAGTAAGTTTTAAAAAATAGAAACTACAGCAAATTTGTGTAATACTGATTAAGAAAAGTAAGTTGATATCGACGGTAGAAAAAATACAAGACGCGAGGTTTAATCGCCGTGGATAAAGGAACTACATGACAGCCGCTCGCTACGACTGTCGAAACATTACTTCAACCTCCGCCCTTTGCGGCCGGAGAGACAACTTGCTGTCGACCTTGCCGGTCTAAGGCGGAAAGAAGATATTAGATGCAAATCGTATCTATACTAACAAAACCGCTTAAAAATGTAATTAAAAAAATTTGATAGTTTAGTTTTAAAAGTATAAAGCGTTATTTTAAATAACAACAGTGACACAATTGGTGGCTTAAATAACTGTCATTATTGTACTGGTCTAATTGTGGCAATACTATATACATTCGTTTATTGTACATGTGATTTGAGTGTTTACTATTTAAATTATAGGGAGACAATAGTAAAATTATGTGTTCAGAGTTCAAAAGGGTATGGAAAGCGCAAACGTCAGAGCGCAAATAAAATACCGAAAACCAATGCTCAACGCCAACAACAATTCCGAAAGTACAACGTTGAATTCGAATCAGTAACAATTATATTTGTAAGATGTATCTGGATCCACCCTGTATGCAAGGTCCGTCGGTGGACGGTGAACGAGCGTTACTTGAGATAACAAAAACGAAAAGCTGACGGGAGAGTTTAAAGTGTAAACAAGCACAGTCTGGAGATCAAGTGGTATGAAAGGACGATGAGGGGTGCGGGAGATGGCAGGTTTTTTAGTCTTTGACAAGAGACTACAGAGAAAAGACGCAATTGTAATGTATTGTTCGTTTTGATTACGTTTCATGATAAATATAGTTTTCAAATGGAAGAGGATATTATTATTTCTTACATTTTTGTTTTTCTTTTTTTTTTAAAAAATACCTTAATCAAAATTTATAAATAGCGTTAAGAACATCGTTCCTATTGGGTGTCCGATGACACCACACGGCTTTTTATATAATATTTTTATGTGTTACTTTTAAATACGAAACATGTCATCAGTTAAGATAATAAATCATAACTAACATTATTTACGACCTAAAAGATTTTTTTAATTCATAATAGTTACCATTTCAACAGTCTTTACGACTTTTAAATTATTTATGAAACCATTATAGTGGATGTACATAGTTTGTCTTTTCATGAAAAATAATTATACGCTGTTCCAGCGATTGTTGCAAACAGAGGCGGATTTTAAACATTTCAAATAAATTTTAAAATATAAAGATATGGTAAAATGTTACGTAGAAGTACAAATAAAAGTGTAGTTATGTTTGGTAATGAATTCGGTTTAAATCGGCACTCGATGTCCACTTCTTTGGGAATAAACATTTGTCAGGTCCATTTCTTAAGTAATTTATCTCTACTGCGTTGCATGAATTAGAGAAAAAATAATTTACTTCTGAGCAAACATAAGAAACGATCCATTTAAAAATATGGGAAAAAATATGTATTGGTAACTTTTTAGTTCAAGACAGCAGAACGAGACGTAAGAGTATACTAGTTTACAATTATTACTAAAATAAGAAATTCAGTCTGCTAACAGTATTCTAGCTAGTACTCAATGTAGAGTACGGAAACTAGAGATGGACCCTACGTAAATGACAAAGTGGGAGGAATTATAGAAAGGAGATGATTGTGGATCCGCTTTTTGAAAGGTTACAGGTCATAGTTCTCTGGAAACACTTATTTTCGAAGCTTGTTCCATTCTGTAGCAGCCCTGTAAAAGAAGGATTCTTGATGGAGATTGGTTCTTGTAGTGTCAATCTTGAGAGAAAATGGGTGACACTGATCAGCGTGCCGAGTTCTTCGGCCGAATGTGGCTAGTGTTGGTACAAGAATTTTTATTTCTCTGGAGCATCTGCCATAAAAATATCTGTAAAGCAATGTCTGGTCTGCAACTCTTCTTCTATGTTCTAGTCGGTGAAGGGTATATGTGAGAGTTGAGCTGTTTATTGACCGAATGGCCCTTTTCTGAATGAAATCTGGAAGACGAAGAGAATGCTTTGGTGCTGAACCCCAAATGTGCGAGCAATACTTTAGCAGAGGTAGGATTTGAGCCTTGTACGTCGTCAACAGTTGATCAGGAGTAAAAAACTTTCTAGCTCTCCACAGAAAACCCAGCCTCTGGCTTGCTGACTTAGTGATTTTGGCAACATGGTTATGCCAAGACATATTATTAGCCACTGTGACTCCCAAAATTGAGATGAAGGAACTTGATTTAAGGTTATTTCCGGACATTGTGATGGAATGATTTGAGGAATTCACTTTTTTGGAAAACGTGACGTATTGTTTTCTGGACGTTGAACTGAAAAAGATTGTTGGTTCCCCACTCGACGATTGCTTCAAGATCTCTATTGATGGAGTCAACCTGTTCCTGCCTGAGTCTATTTGTATCATTCAGCGAAAGTGATCGATAGGATGTGAAAGTTGAGACAAGTGTGCTGTTGTCTGTAAATGGGGTTCGCAGTGGTTTTTAAGAGATCGTTGATGTGTAAAAGAAATATGGTGGGGGACAGGATGGAACCCTGGGGGACCCTGGCATCAGAATAAATACCGTCAACTGCCACATGTAACGAGCGATCTTGCATAAAGCTTATGAGCCATTGGCGCAATTGGGTTGGGAGACCACATACAGGTGAAACTAATATAACCGTGTTAAAAAGCCAAAGTAATACTGGGATTTTTTGTAAATCGTTATTATTTAAACAATAAATATATTTTTCGGCCAAACTAACAGATATTTGAATGTATTTGGCATTTACTTAAAAACCCATTTCATATTATCATGGGGCTCATACCGAACCTGACTAACGGTGTATTTGTTAATAATAAAAGTTCTTTTAATTGTTGCACGGTTATGTCAAGCCTTTGAAACAAATTCTTGTTAACAATTAATTATAAGTCTAAGAAATACTTGTATCTGTAGGTAACTATTGACAAGTGGGAGGTTTTCTTGGAATGTAATGATAAATTTTAATTTTCGCGTTTTGCTATTTGACATCAACAATACAGTATATCATTTTGTATATCAACTAAGATCGTCACGAATTTAACAGTAGCTTAATCTTTCATTTATAATTTGTTATTAATGTTAAAAATGCCATGATTTATAAATAATTGGAAAATACTAACTAGATATTTATAATTGTAATTGAATTCCTTCAGATTGGTTAAAAAGAAGTTAAATTTTTAGTCTCCCATTTCGGTGAATGATACAAATTGAATCAGGCAGGAACAGGTTGATTCCATCAATAAAGATCTTGAAGCAATCGTCGAGTGGGGAACCAACAATCTTGTTCAGTTCAATGCCCAGAAAACACAAAGCGCCACGTTTTCCAAGAAAGTGAATTCCTCAAATCATTCCATCACCATGTCAGGAAATACCCCTCCCCCCATCTCGATTTTGGAAGTCACGGTGTCCAATAATATGTCTTGGCATGACCATGTTACTAATATCGCAAAGTCAGCAAGACAAAAGCTAGCTTTTCTATGGAAAGCTAGAAAGTTTTTTACTTCTGATCAACTGTTGACGACGTACAAGGCTCAAATCCGACCTCCACTGGAGTATTGCTCGCACATTTGGGGTTCAGCACCAAAGCATTCTCTTCGTCTTCTAGATTACATTCAGAAAAGGGCCATTCGGTTGATAAACAGCTCAACGCTCACAGATACCCTTTACCCACTAGAACATAGAAGAAGAGTTGCAGACCAGACATTACTTTACAGATATTTTTGTGGCAGATGCTTCAGGAAAATAAAAACTCTTATACCCCCCACTGGCCACATTCGTCCGAAGAACTCGGCACGCTGATCAACCCATTTACTCTTAAGATTGACACTACAAGGCCAATCTCTATCAAGAATCCTTCTTTAAAAGGGCTGCTACGGATTGGAATAAGCTTCCAAAATCAGTTTTTCCAGAGAACTATGACCTGCAATTTTTTAAAAAGCGTGTCCACGATCATTTTCTTTTTATAATCCCTTCCCCTTCTAATAGTCGCAGTGCGGGCCGTCCGCAGCCCACACGATAGGTCTACCCTTTTGCGACGATTTTCATTAAAAAAAAAAATTCTAAAATTTTTTTATTGTTTTCAGTTGCTTAATTAACCCTAATTATTATTTGTCCGTATTAACAATCTTACATCCATTTGGGCAGCCACAAACTGTCTTATTTAAGTTACATTTTACTCAAAAGTTCGTAAATCTATTTAATGTTACAGCATATCAAAACGGTGGGCAATTTGTTTGCAATAAATTTAGAATAATAAGGAATTAACATAGTTTACGTGAATATTTTGCTATTTATAACTGTAGAAAAAAAGATTTATTCATTATTGAAGCAGGACAGAAATCTATGCAAATTGCATGATTAAATATTTGTTATCTTAAAAAACATCTACATGTTTATGTACTTGTTTACACTGGTTTACATACGAATGTATTTCTGAAATACGAGGATTGTCCCAGAGGTACCCGACTTGACGTATAGATAGCTGTGGTTGTTTGAGAAGAATGACTATGGTAAAAAGTACGAACCTTATAAAGCTTAAGTTTAAAGTTTGATGATACGTTGTTTATGAATTTGGAAATACAGTATAACCCACAGAGTTCTTAGTATGAAAAGTCCAAGAGACAATAGAACAACTTGAAATGAATACCCCAATAAGATGTACGTAAAAATAAATAGCTATCGAAAAGAACCGCACGTGTCTTAATTCATCGGACTGGGACTAAACGCCTATAAAATACGACGATTGACGATAGCCTTGCTTGACGATTAACAAAGGAGTACCCACCAATATATTTAGCAGGTGTAATAAAAAATTTAATAAAATTACTATAGAAATAGTAACGTGCTGAAAAATATGAGACTGAGTCGGATTAAAAAGAGCACATTTTTTTTTTTATGAAAACAGTCGCAAAAAGGGTAGACCTATCGTGTGGGCCGCGGACGGCCCGCACTGCGACTATTAGAAGGGGAAGGGATTATAAAAAGAAAATGATTGTGGACACGCTTTTTAAAAAGTTGCAGGTCATAGTTCTCTGGAAAAACTGATTTTGGAAGCTTATTCCATTCCGTAGCAGCCCTTTTAAAGAAGGATTCTTGATGAAGATTGGTCCTTGTGGTGTCAATCTTGAGAGTAAATGGGTGAGACTGATCAGCGTGCCGAGTTCTTCGGCCGAATGTGGCCAATGGTGGTACAAGAGTTCTTATTTCTATGGAGCATCTGCCATGAAAATATCTGTAGAGTGATGTCTGGTCTGCAACTCTTCTTCTATGTTCTAAAGGGTGAAGGGTATCTGTGAGAGTAGAGCTGTTTATCAACTGAATGACCCTTTTCTGAATGGAATCTAGAAGACGAAGAGAATGCCAGTGTACTGAAATGTGCGAGCAATAATCCAGTAGAGGTCGGATTTGAGCCTTGTACGTCGTCAACAAGTGATCAGGAGTAAAAAACTTTCTAGCTTTCCACAGAAAACTCTGGCTTGCTGACTTTGCGATGTTGGCAACATGGTCATGCCAAGACATATTATTAGACACCGTGACTCCCAAAATCGAGATGAAGGAACTTGATTTAAGGTTATTTCCGGACATTGTGATGGAATGATTTGAGGAATTCACTTTTTGGAAAACGTGACGTATTGTTTTCTGGACGTTGAACTGAAAAAGATTGTTGGTTCCCCACTCGACGATTGCTTCAAGATCTCTATTGATGGAGTCAACCTGTTCCTGCCTGAGTCTATTTGTATCATTCACCGAAAGTGATCGATATGATGTGAAAGTTGAGACAAGTGTGTTATCGTCTGCGAAACTGTAAATGGGGTTCGTGGTGGTTTTCAAGAGGTCGTTGATGTGTAAAAGAAATAAGGTGGGGGACAGGATGGTACCCTGGGGGACCCCGGCATTGGTTTTAAACGCATCAGAAGAAATACCGTCAACTGCCACATGTAAGGAGCGATCTTGCATGAAGCTTAAGAGCCATTGGCGAAGTTTGGTTGGGAGACCGTATGCAGATAATTTACTTAACAATGCCTGGTGCCAAACGCGGTCAAAGGCTTTAGATATAAACAAGGCTATTGCACGGGATTCACCAAACTTGACGTATTGTTTTTTGGACGTTGAACTGAAAAAGATTGTTGGTTCCCCACTCGACGATTGCTTCAAGATCTCTATTGATGGAGTCAACCTGTTCCTGCCTAAGTATATTTGTATCATTCACCGAAAGTGATCGATAGCATATGAAAGTTGAAACAAGTGTGGTGTCGTCTGCGAAACTGTAAATGGGGTTCGTGGTAGTTTTCAAAAAGTCGTTGATGTGTTTTGTCACTGACAAAAAAACCACCTTTTATAATCTCGAAAGTATCCATTAATTTTTTTTAAATTACTTTCAATGCCAATACATTTACTGACAAAAATATTCGGTTAACAATTCTTATTAAATCGGCACTCGAAGTCCGCGTCTTTGGAGATAGTGGGGACGTTTGACGTGCCCCTTTCATTAGTAATATATCTCTATTTGATCTGCAACAATAACGTCATTTCCGTAAAAAAATTTGTGACAATGATTTAAAATAAAACAAAATCAAATATGTATTGTAAAAACAAACAGAATTAGAAAAATTTATTTAAGAGGTTTTTTACTTATTATTATTAAAATTTCCATAACAATTTTAATAGAAATAACGAAAAATTAAACAGAATGAAAGAAATATATAGTAAGGACGTTTTTTACTCGACAAACCATTATCTTTTGTTTGACTTAAATATAATTCGGTGAATTGTACCAGTCGGTTATTTTAAAAAACCCAATCGACCGAGAACAAGGAAGTACCAAATTAACAAAAGCCGACTCTCTTCTGTATCGTTTTTCTAACGTCGAACGACTTCTTTTTTGTTACTATTCTTTTTTCTAAAGGGAAGCTATTTCTGCTCGGCAAATCTGTGTTGCATGTTAAAATGCGGTTAACCTTGAACACATCTCGCGCTTCTTCTCTTCGATTGTAACGAATGGTTTTTGAGTTTTTGTATCCGGAAATGATACTGCTCTGTTGCTAACGTGTGGTCCCGACTATTCGAAAAATGTTTAGATTATTTTATGGCATTTCATGGCAATGAATATCCTATCAACGTTCCACTGACCGTCAACGAAAGTGTACAATGCTACAATTTGACCAAAAGTGGTCTCCAAAAATATAAGGTCAAAAATATGATAACATTTGCCAAAAATAAAGTTACAAGTAAAAATTAGCTAAAAAATCTGCGTTTTACAAGATTGCAAAGAAAATTATTATCTTTATTTTGTTATATATTTTAGAAGTAGTATTCATATCACCTGGCTATATCACGTACAAACGATACTTAGGTTATTGCTTATGTGCATACATACATATAGTCACGCCTTTTTCCCGTAGGGGTAGGCAGAGAGACCACTTCCTTCCACTTGCTACGGTTCTTCCTCACATCTTTTGCTTCCTTAACTTTCATCAGGGCTCTCATGCATGCTCGTCGGTTGTTGGTACTCTTGACCTGGCCTTTCTTCAAAACAATGTTGATCTGATCGAGATATGTTCGCCGAGGTCGACCTCTACCGACTTCCGTCCATTCACACTCGCCTTATAAATTTGTTTTGTAAATCTTCCTTCATCCATCCTTTTTACGTGTCCAAACCGTCTAAGCATTCCTTTATCTATCTTGATTTGAGGAATTCACTTTCTTGGAAAACGTGGCGATTTGTGTTTTCTGGGCGTTTAACTGAACAATTGTGGGTTTCCCACTCGACGATTGCTTCAAGATCTCTATTGATGGAGTCAACATGTTCCTGCCTAAGTCTATTTGTATCATTCACCGAAAGTGATCGATAGCATATGAAAGTTGAGACAAGTGTGGTGTCGTCTGCGAAACTATAAATGGGGTTCGTGGTGGTTTTCAAAAAGTCGTTGATGTGTTTTTGTCACTGACAAAAAAACCACCTGGCGGTGCTTAGAGGTGTGTTGGTTCCTACACTTATGTATGGAAGTGAATGTTGGGTTTGGCAGAAGAAGCATGAAAATAGGATTAATGCTGCGGAGATGTGTAGTCTGAGAAGTATAGCCGGTGTGACTCGGTTGGATAAACTAAAGAATAGTGAGATAAGAGAACGCTGTGGTGTAAAAGAAGATGTGGTTACAAAGATAGATAAAGGAATGCTTAGATGGTTTGGACACGTAGAAAGGATGGATGAAGGAAAATTGACGAAACAAATTTATAAGGCGAGTGTGAATGGACAAGTCGGTAGAGGTCGACCTCGGCGAACATATTTCGATCAGATCAACATTGTTTTCAAGAAAGGCCAGGTCAAGAGCAAAAAAAATGTTTAAAAATTTATATTAATTATAAATCAAGTCGGACACTAAAACACTAAGTGTAAGGTAGCAGAACTCTAAATAAGCAAGTTATAGTCAACTTCCGCTATAACCAGAAGATTCTTTAAAACGTCTAATTGAAACTCCAAAAGAATCACGCTGTATTACATTGATGGAAAATCATGAGCTTTACTTTCCCATATCGGCAAAAATGTCTCAAAAAATGACGTAAAAAACTAAATAAGCAAGACCAAGACCAAGACTAAATACACAGAGCTAGAACAAGACCGAGACTGAGTAAATAAGACCAAGACAAAGAACGGATATGAAGACTGTCTTGGTCTTGGTCTTGCTTTACTCATCACTAATTTAAACCTACACCTAAAAAGTTTATGAGATCCCCTTCCAGAAAATAAAAACCAGTTTTGACTTACAAAATACAAATTCAAAGATCCAATACGATACATCAATTCACTGATTTTAGCAGTATTTTTTAAAACAATGTAAAGATAATTTTGTATTACCAAACAAAAATAATATTTTTATCTGCTCGTTTCACTACTAAAGGATTATGTTTATCGTCTTGAATCCACTTTAATATCAAAAATACACGAAAAAAAATCGAAACAAATCTGAAACTACAGTTTCATTTTCGCGTTTGTATCCAAGGCGACAAATGATTTTGAAAATGATTCTGTTTGCATTCGTTTTATTACCTTTAATAAATAATTTGTTTGCAGTCATTACAAGTTCATAATGCGTAAATTTGCGACATATTTTTTTCTAACGTAATTGATGACACAACTATTGTTAACGTGAAAATGTCACACAATAATGTTAATGCGTTTGACATTGGCAGTCAAGCAGGTCTAATAAAAATGGTGAATTTTTGAAATTGTCATAACAGTTCTGTCACGGTCCACGTCTTAGGGTTCCCAACAATTTTTTTTTATTTACTTTATACGCGAGCTAACAGCACCGGATCTAAGTTTTAATACTAGATGTTTGCAGTGCCAAACAATAATACGATTGACACACAATGCCTTCAAGCCGACCTTGTAATACCTACAAATTACGATAAACCCAGAAATATCACATAGCGAACAAATATTTTAGTAAAGCTTTGATTTTTGTTTCTTCTGCTTTCAAATATTTGAATCTTCACATTAACAGACAGACGAAAGTACCCCACGATCTTGTTTTAAACCTTTTAAACTAGTCACCAGTACTACCACAGATTTAAGACGCCTTTTATTTGTAGATCACTTCCAAACTACATATTGGAGAACCAAAAATCTACTAAAAATTATAGCAATATTGTACCTATAGTTTGCGATAAAGCCAGCAATAGGTATGACAAAACGAAGACAAATTATAGTGAAGCACCGATCTCTTTTTGCATTTTTTGCTCTTAAATATTTTACAGATGAACAAAAGTACCCTAAAATCTTGTTTTGAACCTTTCAAACCAATCACCAGTACTGCCACAGATTTTTAAACGCTTTTTATCAGTAGATTATTTGCAACCTAATTATTGAAGAACTTGAAACCTTCTAAAAATTATTGCAATATTGTAATTTTTATAGTTTGCGATAAAGCAAGCACTATCACAAAACAAAGAAAGATTTTGGTGCAGCCATTGATCTCTTTTTGCATCTTTTTCTAATAAATATTTGACTCTTCACATTAACAAACAGACAGAAGTACCCTACAATCTCGTTTATAAACCTTTTGAACTAATCATTAGTACTACCACAGAGTGTAGATGCCTTTTATCAGTAAATTATTTCAAAACTACTTATAGAAGAACCAGAAACCTACCAAAAATTATGACAATGTTGCAATATTGTAAAACCCAGATTTTGCGATAAACCAAGCAATATCATTTAACGAAGGAAGATTTTATTAGTAAAGCATTGATTTTTTTGTACCTTTTACTATTAAGTATTTGACTCTTTACATTAACAGGTACCACAGTTGTCACGTGCCTATTTTTTCCCTTCTACAGTTCCATTATTAATTGTGTCTCTGATAGTTTTGTATTCCTCAAGTTACCGAAAAAAAAAAGTAAAACGTATATAAATCAACTCATTAATAACACTAAATCAAACGTTTACATAAGGCTGCTAATTTACTCATGTTTTTACCATTTACATAAAGATTTTCACTGCCAAAACAATCGAGTTTATTTAAAAATATTTTTACAATGGTTGTCCTTTAAAATATCAAAATTGTAGGATATTTACAAATAAGTAGGAAGAAAATATATTTTTACTTGGACATAAAGAATTATTGAGAAGGTTATTTTAATCCAAGTTTAGTTTTGGCATATTATCTAATGCAATAAATAGTTCCCAACAATGTACTATATTAATAAACTAAAACACAACTTAATCGTGGTGTCAAAATAAGTTCCCAACAATGTACTATATTAATAAACTAACACAAAACTTAATAGTGGTGTCAAAATAAGTCACAGCGTTATATATTTAAAAATAAATCACTTATAACCTTTGGGTATACCAATTCACAAAGTACTATATTGATAAACTAAAACAAAACTTTCTCGTGGTGTCAAAATGAGACACGGCGTTATATATTTAAAAATAAATCACTTATAACCTTTGGGTTAACTTGAGGAATACGAAACTATCAGAGACACAATTAATAATGGAACTGTAGAAGGGAAAAAATAGGCACGTGACACAGTTTTAAACGCTCTTTATCGATCATCTCCAAAGTCAGTACTGGAGAATCAGAAACCTACTAAAAATTATTGCCTTCAAATTACCTTTTATATGCAACCATAAAGCACGCGTTTTCATACACCTAGGACTTTGTAAAAAGATCAGTTTTTTGTAAAAAGGGCTAAACTGAACTGGTTTTTGACTCTCCGCTCATGTACTCTTATCGATCTGGCCAGAACGATACTCGAGTTAGATTTTTTTAAATTAGAGAAACGTAAATGCATTAATTTTTGTAATATTTACAGCACAAAAATAATAATAATATTAAATAATAAAATATATATATACATATATTTTTTTTTATTATTGTTGCGCTTTGAACAAAATACGTCCCTGTTCGAACATTGTTTTGTTTTCTAACCTTGAACTACACAGGCCTAATTTCCTTTTTCCAGCAGCCACTTTTTTTGCCAATAAACGAATTTCATTTTGTCAAGGTTACAGAAATTGTCGGCCTCAAGATTTCATTCGCTGTCGTAACTCTAATTCTAAGATAAACTGCATTGCAACGAATATTTTAATTGGTGGGTACCAGCGTGACTTGATTTATCGGCATTCAGTTGCAAATTGGTTAATAAATATGAAAATTCACAAAAAAATGTATTTGCTTTGTTGTTTAAGTGAAAGACAAAGTGTTATGCAGAACGAATGTTTATCAACATGAGGCGAAAATAATAAATGAAAATATACACCAGCAACACATCTACGACAAAATAAAAGAAAAGATACATAGGCTATAATACGCCGCTGACGATGGATAAGAGCCTGGAACATTGGAGATCTCGCTGGACCGCTCTCGAGTGGCAATGCGCGTGCATATAAGAATGTAAAGTCAAATTTCAGTTTTTACTCAGCCACCTACTGTTTTTGTTGAGAACGTGAGCAGAGCAGACCTTCAAGTGAAATTATATGATTTGCAGTCACATTAATATAATATGCTACGCAGACGACGCGGTATTGGTAGCTAGTAATGAAGATGACCTGCAAAGACAACTTCGCTCATTTAATATTAAGGCACAAAAATACAACATACAGATTTGAGCGGAAAAAACCAAGTGCATGGTATTTAGCATAGAACCACGCAGATGTAAACTAGAATTGGAAGGCAAAAGCATAGAACAGGTGATGACTTTCAACTACATGGGAATTGAAATCACCAGTGAAAGAAACTTGAAGACAGAAGCAACCAAGCAAGCGACTAAAACGATGCAAGTGAGTAGCTGTTTAAGACAAACCTTATGGAGAAACGAATTTATGACTACAGAAAGCAAAGCGAAAGTATACAAAACAACAGTGAGGCCAATTTTAAAATACGCAGCAGAGACAAGGGTAGACACAAAGGGAACAAAAAAGAAAATAAACAACGTGGAAATGAAAATATTAAGATCGATAAAAGGAATAACACTAAGAGATAGTTGCAGACCAGGTATTACTCTACAGATATTTCCATGGCAGATGCTGTTGATGGTGGAGGCGCCGAGCATCGTTGCACGTTCTCTAGTACCAAATCTTGGTCTATGAGATTTGCCGTGTATACAACCTTCACATAATTCACTGTCCAGTTTCACGTTTATTCCCAATTCACGTGATATAACAGATTTTATGTGTCTTTTATTTTGATGACCAAGTCTTTCGTGATATAATTGCAACACATTGTCATTCGAAACTAAATTCACCTGCATTTCTGTATCTGGCTTTATATTTTTCAAAGACAGCTTGAATAACCCACCATACTGGCTTCTAGTACCAACAAGTTTCACTTGTCCATCAATCATAAGGCAACATCTTTCAGTTTTCGAAATAAATTCACTCTTAAGGATAAATTCACTCTTAGGGAACAGAAAATAGATTTTTCTTTATAGTAGGAACATACCAAACATCGGTTAGCGTGAATTTCTCTGATTCGCCTTCATTTGATGCTTCTACGGTGATCGTGCCTTTCCCGATAGCCTCAATGGAATCTCCATTTGCTGTGGTGACGGTGTGAGTTTTATCAAATGATTTGAATTCTCCAAAAAGATCGTTTCGGTTTGTGATATGATTAGTTGCACCGTTATCAACGAACCAATTATCTTGATCACAATCGACAGAAAATACACTACTGGTAACTGCCAGTAGAGTCATCAGCCATCAGCATCCAGCTCGATCTTAACGAAAAATACTCATCTGGTAAAGTACCCAGAATCTTGCATATGAGTAGAATTTCTGGCAAATCACATTTACATGAACTAAACGAAAAGAATCTTATAAAAACATGACGTTCGTCAATCAGAATATTTTAATAACAACTTGTCTATCTGACATCTCATTATATATTGAGTGTATGATTATTATCTAACTAATCAGGAAAATGTAAAAAGATAATCATGGATTTCAACAGATGCTCCAGAGAAATAAAAACTCTTGTACCACCATTGGCCACATTCGGCCGAAGAACTCGGCACGCTGATCAGTCTCATCCATTTACTCTCAAGATTGACACTACAAGGACCAATCTCCATCAAGAATCCTTCTTTTACAGGGCTACTTTTTGCGACTATTTTCAGTAAAAAAAAGATGGACAAACAAACAGTAGCATATGAGAGCGATGTAACATACAAGACGTCAACAAATGGGTGAAAACGAGAAAGAAAAAATGGAACGAACACGAAGATAGGATGCGACCATACCAATTAGCAAACATCTCTAAAAACAATAAGCCATGCAGTAGAAGACCAGTAGGAAGACCAAAAAAGCGATGTCAAGACAATATACAATCAACAACAGAAACCACATAAGAGGCAGACAAACAGGAGAAATTTCAGTCGTACGAAGAAGAAGAAGAAGCAGTCACATCCTTTTTACCACCGAAGAACCGAATAAGGATTAGACTTTTTTTAAATTACTTCCGGAGAACATTACACCAACTTGCAAAATGTAAGTCTTATATTCGGTACAATACTGAAAAGAACATATCTTTTTCTGAATAGTAGTAAGTCACTTACTCAGCTACTTCGCTTGTCAACAACGAATGTTGATATTAATACCTTGATACGTAAAAAACCTTGGGGTGATAGTTTTTACTTATTTTTTCACTACCCACCAATTTTTTTTTACATTTGTAACACTTTTTTTGCATCTATTTTAAACCAATAATGTTGCAATTTTATTTACAGCGGGCCCTCGGCCACTTGAAGTTGCACAGTCTTGGTTTAAAGTATTGCAAGGTTAGCATTCATATGTTTTTGAGGATAAAATAGAAGTTTGTTTACCTGTTTACAACTTTAGCACTTTCTCGAACACTTTTTTCGATATTCCTGTCGCAGCCAATACCGATCGAAGTTAATATTTTCACCACAAATCGATAAATCTCTGGTCCGCTCTATATAACAAGAAATCCTAGTTCTAAGTCATTTATTTTTTTCTATACCTAGTAATTTATGGATGAAACGTCAATATTAACTTAAAAAAAGCATAAAACTCTAATTTAGTGGTCGTATTTAAGTACTTCGTTTTCATTTAATGGTAAAACAACCTCATACCCGCACACCGAAGGTCATGTATCAACATAAAAAATTAAATTTACCAGTCACGCATCACTTTAAAATGTCATAAATTCCTATGAACCGTGGAAATATGGATAAATATAACAAACTATAAATCGCACAGCAATAAATGTTTGTTGTGGGTTTTGTGTTTCTAAGGTTGTGCCATTGAAAATGTTTAGTATTGTTTATCGATCTCGTCGAATTTGTTTCCACTTTTTGATACATAAATACTCGCATGTATAAAGCGTTTCAAAATTGTTTACTTTAAAGTATTCAGTTATTTCTATAAAAAAATTTTTATTCGTTTTTAAAATTTCCTGTTTTCTAAGATTGTATCCAGAAGCGTGGCTATCAATGTAGCAAATACAGCAAAGATACAAGCGCTTCATATATTAGTAAAATTAGAACAGCCCCTGTTGAAATTATGTTACATCCTGTAACATTTAGTGTTTTGCAGTTTATACAATGCTCGAATTTCACCTGGTTTTTATGACTCGTATTTCGAATACTATATTTCTCCGAAATAATAAAATAAAACCTTTTTCAAGGGTAAAATTGTGTTCACCAAATGTTACTCAAAAAGGAAAACTTTTATTTTCAGAATAAAACATTTTAAATATAGAAATATGATTTTTGTATGGAAGACTTCAATATTTTAACAGCCCCTGAGAAATTTTAATACAGGGCACACTCCGACTTAGCTACGCCACTGATTGTAGGTACCATTTAACTAATTTTACTATTGTCTGTCAGGGGCGTATGCAGCAAATATAGCAAAGATACAGCGCCTCCGTACATTAGTAAAATAAGAATAACAAAATTACTTATTCCACAATTTATTTAGTAATTAAACGAGGCGTTGTGATTGAACAAAAAAAAACGAAAACGTATCGTCAGCAGTCGGACAGATGATTCGACGAACGGTTTACAATACGTGCAATGAAAATCAAGTCCCAACATTAGAAATTATATTTAACAAATTACAAGATTTTAACGATTTTAAATATAAATCATTAGATTAGGTGGTCTATAATTGAATATTCAGGAAACTGGATGTAGATATCAGCGATGCTTAATTTGGATTACGTAAAGGCCTATGAACAAGGAAAGCACTATTTGCACTAAATGTCCTATCACAAAGATGCCTTGACATATACGCCTGCTTTATAACTACAATAAAGCATTTGATAAAGTTAGACATAACCAACTCATAGATATATTGGTCAAGAGAAGGATAGATCTCAGAGGCATAAAAATAATCTCAAACCTATACTATGGCCAAAAAGCAGAAGTACGAATAGACGACATGACATCAGAGGAAATAGAAAAACAAAGAGGTGTTCGTCAGGGGTGTATACTATCACCAATCCTCTTTAATCTGTACTCGAAAGACATAGTAAATAGGGCACTTGATGATCAGGACATGGGCATTAAAATTAACGGCATGACAATAAATAATCTGAGGTATGCTGACGATACAGTTATTTTATCTGGAACACACAAAAAACTACAGACGCTAATTAACAGAATGGTCACAGTAAGCGAAGAATATGGACTATTACCAAACATAAGCAAAACAAAATATATGCTGATAACAAAAACAACTCGAGACAATCGTAAGATATATGTGAGGAACCAGCTTATTGAAAGGGTAAGACAATACAAATACCTAGGCACGATTATTAATGAGAACAATGACAGCTTCCAAGAAATACGATTCAGAATAGAACAGGCGAGAAGAACCTTTACAAGAATGAAGAGGCTTTTCTGCTGCAGAGATTTAAACCTCGATTTAAAAATACGACTGATGAGATGCTATGTGATGTCTATACTATACTATGGGATGGAGGCCTGGGCACTGAAAGTAACCGACATTAGGAGACTGGAGGCATTTGAAATGTGGATATACCGGAGAATATTGAGAATCTCATGGGAAGAGAGAATAACCAACGTGGAAGTGATGAGACGTATGCATAAGGAGAGAGAAGTGATTCCGACAGTTTAGAGAAGAAAACTGCTGTACATGGGACATGTCATGAGCGGAGAAAATATCAAATGCTACAAATAATTATGCAGGGAAAAATCCAAGGCATGAGATCTATACGAAGAAGACGAAATTCATGGCTGAAGAACCTTAGGGATTGGTTTGGATGCAGTAATAATAAACTATTTAGAGCTGCAGTCTCAAAAAAAAGAATGGCTATGATGATTGCAAACCTTCGAAGCGGATACGGCACCAAGAGAAGAAGAAGAAACACTTCGACAAATTTTAATAGAATGTAGTTTTAAGTAGTTGAATGATACAAATAGACTCAGGCAGGAACAGGTTGATTCCATCAATAGAGATCTTAAAGCAATCGTCGAGTGGGGAACCAACAATCTTGTTCAGTTCAACGCCCAAAAAACACAAAGTGCCACGTTTTCCAAGAAAGTGAATTCCTCAAATCATCCCATCACAATGTCCGGAAATACTCTTGAACCAATTCCCTCCATCTCGATTTTGGGAGTCACGGTGTCCAATAATATGTCTTGGCATGACCATGTTGCTAACATCGCAAAGTCGGCAAGCCAAAGGCTAGGTTTTCTGTGGAAAGCCAGAAAGTTTTTTACTCCTGATCAACTGTTGACGACGTACAAGCCTCAAATCCGACCTCTACTGGAGTATTGCTCGCACATTTGGGGTTCAGCACCAAGGCATTCTCTTCGTCTTCTAGATTCCATTCATAAAAGAGCCATTCGCTTGATAAACAGCTCAACTTTCACAGAAACCCTTCACCCTCTAGAACATAGAAGAAGAGTTGCAGACCAATCATTGCTCTACAGATATTTCCATGGCAGATGCTCCAGAGAAATAAAAACTCTTGTACCACCATTGGCCACATTCGGCCGAAGAACTTGGCACGCTGATCAGTCTCACCCATTTACTCTCAAGATTGACACTACAAGGACCAATCTTAATCAAGAATCCTTCTTTTACAGGGCTGCTACGGAATGGAATAAGCTTCCAAAATCAGTTTTTTCAGAGAACTATGACCTGCAACTGTTTAAAAAGCGTGTCCACAATCATCTCCTTTCTATAATCCCTTCCCCTTCTAATAGTCGCAGTGCGGGCCGTCCGCGGCCCACACGATAGGTCTACCCTTTTTGCGACTATTTTCATAAAAAAAAAAAGTTAAATAGTCGAATGTGTGTATTATGAAATGATTTAAGAAAGATCTTAAGTTATAGAGAAAGTAATAGAAATATTTAGATCAAACGTGGTTCGACACTCACGATGTCGTTCAGTAAATAATAAAATAATTTTTGAAAATATATCTGATTTAAAAATAAAATTGATACGCCACCGGTCGGTTTTTTTTGAAGATTTTAAGGCTTTTAATGGGATGTTTTTTATATATTTTTGAACTGGCTTTGGAAGAACTATAAAAGGGTAAACACTACACAATTGGTAATCACTGATCTTGTGCTGCCCTCTTGTATAGAAAAACTGAATGCCGATGTCAAAAAAGGTGACATGTCCAAAAACAATACAATGCCCAAAGATTATCGAGAGTCTATCCTACGGTTTTTCGCACACTTTCTTTGAATATAAAAATGTTCTGCGAGCGCGATTTGCTTGGGCGTGAAATTGTAATAGCTCAGTATCGACTAGTATCACCCATAGATTTACCTGCATATCGAATAATTGTGTTTTTGTGGTAGCTAGTTGCATAATCGATAGCCTATATTGTTTTTTCATTCGTCGATTTGTGCATTACTTCCTGATGGTTACTGGAACTGAAATGCGGAACGATAAATTTCATTTCACCAAAAATGACAGTGTTACCTAACCGGAGATAGATAGATAGACGACGCTTTGTACCGGCCTGCATAATGCATAACGGAGTCAGTAATATTGGTGATTAGAAATATATTTAAAAACAATTTTCTTTTCGTATTTAATTACATTAAATGGTATACATAAACAAGTATGTATATATATTTTTTACTTTGAACTTAAGGCATAGAACGACAATATTAAAATTACAAACGGGAAATTACATCAATTATTTATTTATTAACCGACTTATGGACAAATAAATCGATATATTTGCACTAACCGATTTCGATGATTCTTTTTTTATTGAAAAGGGTAGTTTGATAAGAGTTTGGTTAGGTTCTGATTATGGGAACCATGACAAAGTAACGGAACTCTTCAATTCTTTGGAATTATTTAATTTGAACTCGGTTTTTTTTTTAAAGAAGTAGTGCCACTTTACAGGGGAAAAGGTTCGCAGCAGGATTGTAAGAACTACCGAGGTATTAGTTTACTCAGCATAGTCGGCAAACTGTATACAAAGACATTGATTAAAAGAGTAACGAATGAAACTGAGAAGATAATATGGAATGTGCAAGCAGGATTTAGAAGAGGAAGAAGATGTATGGATCAGGTCTTTTCATTACGAGTCGAAAAATTCTTGCAAGAAGTCAGAAGGTCTATTGCGCTTTTATAGACTTGGAAAAGGCCTATGACAGAGTGGTGAGAAGTAAATTGTGGTCGACGTTGTCAATGTTTGGGGTGAGTGGTAGTTTAATAAGAGCACTGAAATCACTTTACGAGGATTCCACTGCTTGTGTCAGGATAAACGGAGCTTGCACAGACTGGTTTAACATCGAAAAAGGTGTAAGACTGGGATGTGTGGCTTCACCATGGCTGTTTAACTTATACATAGACAATTGTTCAAAAGATTTGAAAGATAGTGCGTATGGATTGAAAATGAATGATTTGATCATCAAATGCCTTCTTTACGCCGATGATCAAGCTATATTAGCGTCATCTGAAGAGGATCTGCAGGCGATGGTTAATGTTATGCATGATGCCCTGAAAATCAAAAGGATGAAAATAAATGTAAGCAAAACCAAAGTAATGGTTTTCAAAAAAGAAGAAAGCATGACAAACTGTGGAGTTTCGATTGAGGGGAACAGAGTGGAACAAGTAAATGAATTTGTGTACTTGGGTTCAAAGTTTACGAGAGATGGAAAGTATGACAGTGACATTGAGCGAAGGGTGTTTGAAGGAAGACAAATGAATGGGGCGCTGCATAGCTTTATGAATAGCCAGAAAGAGTCAAAAAAGGCACGTCTGGCTGTGCATAGAGGTGTGTTAATTCCTACACTTATGTATGGTAGTGAATGTTGGGTTTGGTAGAAGAAGCAGAAAAATAGGATTAATGCTGCGGAGATGAGTAGTCTGAGAAGTATAGTCGGAGTGACTCGGTTGGATAAGGTAAAGAATAGTGAGATAAGAGAACGCTGTGGTGTAAAAGAAGATGTGGTTACAAAGATAGCTAAAGAAATGCTTAAATGGTTTTGACACGTAGAAAGGATGGATGAAGGAAGAATGACGAAACAAATTTATAAAGCGAGTGTGAATGGACGGAAGTCGGTAGAAGTCGACCTCGGCGAACATCGATCTCGATCAGATCAACATTGTTTTGAAGAAAGGCCAGGTCAAGAGTACCAACAACCGACGAGCATGTATGAGAGCACTGATGAAAGTAGAGGAAGCAAAAGATGTGTGTAAGAACCGTAGCGGAAGTGGAAGGAAGTGGTCTCTACCTACCCCTATGTGAAAAAGGCGTGACTTTATGTATGTATGATCTAAGGTCTGACCGATGAAGCCCAGTTATAAGGAAGGTATAGATAGAAAACAATAACATAAGATCAGGGCATACACAATAGATCTGCAAAGATCAAAATGGAGAGGCTTCTATCCCATAAGCTTCATATAAATCTACTTTATTCGCTGAGCTCGTGTATTGCCAAGAAAATCTCTGACAAAGTTATTAAACCCCAACTAAGCATTCTTTCGGAGTTCCGTCATTGTTTTTATGAAATGCCCCTTATTAACGAGCTTCTCAACCTGCAGACCACCATACACACCGATCCTTACCCTTTCAAAATACATGCTAAGAAAAGAGATATTTTAAACAGCCTCCTTCAGTGGGATACATGAGCCCCAATTTTATAAGCATATATAATGTTCATTATGTTGACAAGTGGATGATGTAGAATGTTTGAATCACCAAGGTCGGATCTTGACGGTCAATTTGACTGCACCAAACGTTTCACACGAGCTCTGCTGTTCCACATACCAAAAACAGCGATAAATTTGAATTATTATTGTTAGGGACAGCTTCCGGTGAAATCACTCGGAGTAGAATATAACTTCAAAAACTCACGACGGTCATTCATTCTACACTTTAACTTTTTAATGTAAAAAATGAAATATCATTAATAATTGCTTTTTATAGTTCGGTATTATGTTCGACAATTGTATGCGCATGTCTGGGGTAGCAACCAATCTTTACCTGAATATGTTTTACGATGATAAGTTGTGACAAAACTGACAAAGCTGTTTTGGTTTATTAAGTTAAATCTATACAAAAGAAATTAGTTTAAAGTGCTACCAACAAAATGATTACCTTCTTTCTCTAACTATACTGGACATGTTGTAAACGGTGATTATTATTCGTTGGCTAATACCACCACCAGATAAAAGAGAAGACGATTTATTTGAACGCATACAAATATAAAGGTGTAAAGATCGTTAAGACGTAAAATTTCTTGCAAAAATTTGTTCGCCTTTAAATGGCTAACTTAACAGATAGCCCTCGTAGTACATTTAACGATTCGTACACATACAATTTTTTAATAGATACAGTCGATAGCCGAGGCACGCACCTCATTAATAAAATTTTAATTAAATAGTTACATAAACTTTATTAAGGAAGAAGTCATACTTTCTGCAACGTGCCGATTCTATAATTACAATAAATTTGAATTGATATAATTCAAATTATTTAAATATTTGACGCTTTGTATTCATTTAAAAACAAAATTTTTGCTGCAGGTCAATATTGATTAAAAAAAAAAACTCGACGGGTTGCACTCTGGGAGTGCCGGCAGAAGTGAAAACAGCCGGCGCAGGCATACATTTTCGCCGCGCCGTAGAAAGAGAGGGGGATACTCCCTCTCCTACGCCACGCCAGCTGTCTACTCTCCATCCGTCTTACGAATTTTCGATCAGGTCACGTGTCCTGACGCGAGTTTAACATTTTTTACCCATTACAAAAAAAGTGTACAACGCCGCTAAAGAAGTTTTCACTTCAAAATATATTATTTTTAATCTGAAAAATATTGTCTCCAGATTTCCATAGTTTATGAATAATGCATTATTTTGATTAACGCTTTATTATAAATCATATATTAAACATCAGTACCAGATTTGAATATTTTCGATTTCTTTCTTCCGCTTTTTGCTTGATCTTCTTTCAATATGGCGCTTTTCTTCCTACCTCGACTTTTTCGTTTTCGGCTACCTCGTTTTCGGTTTTGTCGCTTTTGGCTACGTCGTCTACGGCTTCTGCTTCTATTTTTTCTTCGTCTTCGAGCCTCCGTTATCGGCAAACCAAAACCTAATTTAAACCTTCCCCCGTTCTCTTTGATCAAACCAGCTTTCAGTCCAGTTTTTAATACTTTTTTAACACAAATTGATGCATTTTTTAACGGCTTCTTACACTGATAAATTATTTGATCTAAAATTTTGTCGGGGGGAGAACCATTAGAGTCATTAAGACACGCTATGGTGTCCATAACATCTGCTAAAAACGACACCTCTCCTTGGACCATTTTAATGCAGCAAAAGCAGAACTTAATCAATAAACCAATAAAAAGCACTTAAATTTTAAATTTAGCTACTAAATTAATTTGTCAAAATGACATAAAAAATGTACTTGAATTTGTCAGTTTGTTGAATAAGGTTGCCAAGTTACCAGTCAAGAAAAGTCGCATTTTATATTGCTCCAATGAAAAACATCCATCTTACGAATTTTCGATCAGGCCACGTGTCCTGACGCGAGTTTAACATTTTTAACCCATTACAAAAAAAGTGTACAACGCCGCTAAAGAAGTTTTCACTTCAAAAATAAAAATTATTTAACACTACCCGTTTTACTCGGCTTTCCCCAGGGTTTCTGGAAGGTTCTTAAACCTTGATAAAACAGTTTGAAATGTCGGCGTCATTATCATACCCAGCGACCGCGAAGACTATGAACTCGACACTAATATCGGCAGTTTTTGATTTCTTTTATATTTCATCTTCTCTCCGCCCGTTTCGTAGGGGTGCTGGGGGTGGGTCACCTTTCCATGAACCTTTACCAAAGTTTCATCACAAACGAATGAATGGTTTAGGAACACATGGAGCACAAACAAACAAAGAAATATTCATTTTTATTTATATAAATAGATAGAAGATTACCGTCAGGCTTAACCATTGATCACATCGACCTTCAGATTATTTGTCCGATTCATAAGGTTAGATGCCATCTTTGCTATCAGGCAAATTGCCGAAAAGGCTATAGAATACAACAATACAGCATATAAGTGTTTTATAGATCTTACGAAAGCATTTGACCGCGTAAGACTCACTGATGTTGTGAAACTTCTCAAAAAGAAAAACGTGCACCCGGATATTTCAAGCATTGTTGCTTAGTTAAACACTAACAACTTGACCCAAATACAAGTAGAAGGCAGAAAGACACGCATACTACCCATGCAAACTGGAATAAGACAAGGCGATAGCATAAGCCACATCCTCTTCAACTTAATTATGGACGAACTTATAACGGAAGAAAAGGGATACTCACTAGGGGACAAAGAACTAAAAGTAATTTGCTACGCGGAAGATGCCGTGCTGGTCTCAGAAGATGAAGACAACCTACAGAGAATGCTTTATCAGTTCGAAAAGACAGCTGTCAAATACAACATGGAGATATTAGTAGCAAAATCAAAAGTGTTAACCATCTCAAAAGAGCCCAGAAGATATAAGTTGGCTATATATAATGTACCAGTAGAACAGCTTATGAGTTTCAAATAATTTGGCGTCAACATCACATGCAGCAGAGATCTCCAAGAAGGAGTAAAAGCTCAAACAACCAAAGTAGCTTTATTATCAGAATTTCTTAAAGATATAATATGGCGAAACAAGCACATGTCCATTAAAAGCAAAGTCCGCATATATAAGACCTGTGTGAGACCTGTTATGACCTACGCTGTAGAAACAAGAGCCGAAAACTCCACAACAAAAAGGATTATCCGTACAGCAGAGATGAGATCTCTAAGATCCATAGCAAGCTACACACTAAGGGATCACAAAAGAAACGAAGACATCCGAGTACTTTGCGATGTCAAAGACATAATTAGATGGTCCCGAAACAGACGTCGCGAATGGAAAGATCATGTTGAACGGATGGACGACAACAGATTGCCAAAGATTGCAAGGAATGGTCTCCCAAAATCCAGCAGACCACCTGTACGTCCACCTATATGTTAGTATGAAAGCTGGAATTCATCATCCCAGCTAAAACTCTAAGAAATTAGAGAACAAGGAACAAAAAAGAAGAAGAAGAAAAAGATGAGGTTATTTATTGTGTTAATAATAATAAACTGGGGGGCGGTTTCTTTGGAATCCTGCCAACGGTACTTAGACAATGTTCATTGTGTCTACAGCAAAGTCAAACTTAGTCTACCTAAGAACAATATTGCCCTATTAAAGGATTCTAACTCTTTTTGTCACAGTGCTTTATATTCTATTAAATGATGATTTATAGATTCTTCCGCAAAATATGCAGGAATCATTCTTTACCTTACTTACTTACTCCATGGCTTACAACCCTGGATGGGTCTTTGCCGACTTCACAATATTCCTCTAACGCTGTCTGTCTGTCATAGCATCTAAGGGTTCATCAATACTCATTACCCTTAGATCTTTGGCCATATTATCTTTCCATCGAAGGCGTGGGTGGCCTAATGGTCTTTTTCCTGCTGGTGCTTCTTCCCAAGCAAGTTTAACTTTGCGGCTATCTTGTAGTCTCTTTACATGTCCTGCCCACTGCAGTTTACCTTGTCCATCTTTTTTAGATGTTTATTTACTAGGTGGTGAGCTGTAGTAACTTTTCCCAGCAGCTTTGAGTCTTTCCTTAAGAGAAAGTAGCCTAAAAGACGTTTTACTTTTTCATAGTTATTCCAGTGTTAAGATTATTGCTCCTGCTTTAGTCTTTTGGTTCCTGCTTTGATATTTAGTTTTGTATATCTGCAGAACAGTTCTGTAGCTACTGGTAGTTCTTTTAAACCTTTTTTGCCAATGCACCGGCAAACTTACTAACCTATTTACTTGGTTATTTCTTTGCAGCTACTATGACCTCCATTTCGAATTATAAAAATAAAGTTAATAATTACCCACACTTCATGAATTATTTATAAAGTCTGGTCGACTGCAATTTCTTACCTGCAACAAAGAAAAATATAAAAGTTAATAAAAGAGTGCGGGAAATTTTTTAAAAATGTACAACCGAGTCAAATGCGCGATATCTCAAAAAATAAAAATTGTAAAAACCAATTAAGCGATTTGAGATATCATCTTTGTAGCAGGAAAGTAACAATTATGTAGTTGTATAAATAAATAACGAATTCATTACAATATTGAATAATTAAATCATGAATAACGTAATTATAATTGTTGACGATGATTCATCGATCATTTGCATGAATGGAAACTAAAATGGACATTTAAATATAATAAAAAATCATTTCATTATTAATTATAACCAATCGTAATAAGAGAGTTAAGCACAAGTTTATTTTAATTTGTGAAACAGTATTGCCTAATGTAGATTAAATATCGATGTACCCCCGTAATATAAACAACTAAAACTTATAGAGAAGCAAAATTGCCACAAAACTTTCTCAATTCTAAAGAATTTGGACCACAAAAATTGGGACTTTCTAAACGATGTAGTTACCATTTAAATTTTCGATAAAACCTTTTCCTTCGTTACAATTTTTCTTACTAATAGCTGAGTTTTTTTATAAATTTTTGGTAAAATAAATAAATAAATAATAAATAAATAAATAATAAATAAAAAAAATAAATCTATTAATTTATTTTTAATAAAAGTAGCGAACACGGCGAACATATCCCGATCAGATCGACATTGTTTTAAAGAAAGGCCAGGTCAAGATTACCAACAACCGACGAGCATGTATTTTTTTTTACTGAAAATAGTCGCAAAAAGGGTAGACCTATCGTGTGAGCCGCGGAGGGCCCGTACTGCGACTATTAGAAGGGAAAGGGATTACAGAAAGGATCTCAGAGGACATGAATTAAAACTTAAAAAAAAACTTTGTGACCAGATCAAGACAAAATTTTCTGAGTAATAGAGTTTTTGACGCCTGGAAAAATCTCGATGTTGAGATTATTTCTGCTTTTTCTACCAACATATTTAAAAATAGACTGGAACGCCTTATATATCAATAACTTTTAATTTAATATTTATCCTGATACCAAGTTTTGTATTTTTGTTTTGTTATCTTATCTTTTTTATTTTTTTTAATTTTTGTTCATTTCAATTTATGTATTAATTTGCTAGTAGGTAATTTATTTGCATATTATCTACAGTTTTTTTGTAATATAACTGATTTTGAAAACTTGTTCCATTCTGTAGCAGCCCTTTAAAAAAAGGATTTTTAATGGAGATTGGTCCTTGTAGTGTCAATCTTGAGAGTAAATGGGTGAGACTGATCAGCGTGCCGAGTTCTTCGGCCGAATGTGGCCAGTGGTGGTATAACAGTTTTTATTTCTCTGGAGCATCTGCCATGGAAATATCTGTAGAGTAATGTCTGGTCTGCAACTCTTCTTCTATGTTCTAGTGGGTAAAGGGCATATGTGAGATTTGAGCTGTTTATCAACCAAATGGCCCTTTGCTGAATGGAATCTAGAAGACGAAGAGAATGCCTTGGTGCTGAACTCCATATGTGCGAGCAATACTCCAGTAGAATTCGGATTTGAGCCTTGTACGTCGTCAACAGTTGATCATGAGTTAAAAACTTTCTAGCTTTCCATAAAAAACCTAGCAATTGGTCGACACTTACTTTTTAAGTAAAATAAAATATAAAGGTTAAGCGAAGACTATTTATTTAATATTCGCGACATCATACTCTCGCAAACGCAAAAATCGTACACACCAAAAAAATATTTATCAACATTGCGCGTGAAACGGACATCAGAATGATTAAGAAATAAATAATGCAATTAATAATGACAGTAAACGCACGCATTTTCAACGAAACGCAAGACAAAAAAAATACGGAAAGAAACATGAACTGCATGCAACTCTGGCGTTCCGATTTTCGGCTCAAGGAAAAGGAAACAAATATGTTGACGTGCTAGTTTTACTAAAGTGGAGCAGAATCCGCAGACTGTGACGTAACTTCGTACGACCAAACCTGAACGAGATTGCGGAATCGGTGAAAGTGAAAACTAGCACCAAAGGCACTTCAAATAAACGTCATCAATTATTTAAGTAAGCATTTTGTTAATAAAAGAAAAGACAACAAACACATGTGCGATTAAAACGAAACGATATAAAGAAACGTTTGATATCACAATTATAAAGAATATGTGTCGTTGCCCTTTAAAATAAAAGGGTTGAAAATGAATGTAATCAAGACGAAAGTATGGGTTTTTAAAAGGGAAGAAAGCATGACAAACTGCGAAGTACTGATTGAAGGAAAAACAGTGGAACAAGTAATAGTATATTACACACCCAGGGCAGTAAAGGTAGAAATGTCTCAGAGCACTTGTTTGTTGACCGAGCAGAAGCCGAGGTCATCATACATGTGTTTTGAGACATTTCTTACTTTAATGCCCGTGGTGTGTATACTATTTTTCTCCCTGTTGTAGTCGGAAAGCGGCAACTTCGTTTTGCGTAGCGGGCCGAAAGTGAGGCTTTCTGCACAGTAAGGAGAAATTAGTATATTACACTTCTCCTTCTTTGTCAGCCATTATCTGTCCACTCCTGAACAAAGGTCTCTTTCATTTGTTTTTATGCTGTTGTGTATTTCGATGTATGGTACCATCTTCCTCCTGCTATTTTTTTAACATCATCCAACCATCTCCTCTGTGGCCTACCGACACTCCTCTTTGTCTTTTGTTTTATGAAAATAGTCGCAAAAAGGGTAGACCTATTGTGTGGGCCGCGGACGGCCCGCACTGCGACTATTAGAAGGGGAAGGGATTGTAGAAAGGAAATGATCGTGGACACGCTTTTTAAAAAGTTGCAGGTCATAGTTCTCTGGAAAAACTGATTTTGGAAGCTTATTCCATTCCGTAGCAGCACTGTAAAAGAAGGACTCTGCCGTGGTCTCCAGTGTACAAGCCTTGATACCCATCTGTCCACACTTAGTCTAGCAACATGTCCAACCCATTGCCACTCAAGCTCGGCGATTCGCTGTATTATGTCCACTACCTTCGTTCTTCTTCTTATTTCTTCGTTACGGATTTTATCTCGTAAGCTAACGCCAAGCATTGCCCGTTCCATGGCCTTTTGCATTGGTGTACTTCTTGGTTAAAGCCTTCGTCTTAAGACCATATGTTGCGACAGGCAGGATGCATGTGTTAAAGACTTTTCGTTTGAGATTTATAGTGATGTCAGGATTTTTAACTATATGACTCAGTTTTCCAAATGCTATCCATGTCAGTTTTATCTCTGTCGTTTGGTTTTCCTTTCCCATTTTAATGACATGACTAAGATTCTGAACATTCGGTATAATATTTAGATAAGGGTTTTATCGAAATCAATACCCCAAAACCTCTTTTTTGCTTGGTCAGAATTCAAAGGGATGATTTCTATACATTTCGATGTTATTTAGTTTCCAATTGTACCTAGCATTTTCATAAAAAAATCAATAACTCGAGAACGATTATAGTAAGCTACATGGTACTTTTTATGAAATCACATTATTTTTTTCTGAACTATTCAAAAGTGTAACTAAATACAGGGTGTTCCATTTAAAAAAACACAACTTTGATGTCACACTTTTTTGAGCCACCCTGTAGACTCCAAAATAATTTCCTTTTGTAGCCTTAATCAATAAACATCTAATTGAAATGAAGAAATTTCTGAAAAAATGTATGGTTTGGATTACAGGGACCGTGTCGTATGGGGTGACCACCCTGTATATATATATATATATATATTCATCAACAATATCCACAGTTTTGTCTGCTATTCTTATTTTTTCCTAAGTCTTGCTCATTATTTTTGATAAATTCATTTTTAGTCCGACGTTATTCGCAGCTTCATCCGTTCAATTTTTCATTTGGTCACCATACTACAAAGTTGGTATAGATCTCATTCAAATTAAATTCCTAAGATGCTGTGGCTTTAATTTGGGGTTAAATAAGATGAATATAATCGTTCACAAATATTAAAGGCTTTGAATTTAAATACTTTAACATATAAAAGACCGATTACTAATCTTCCTAAAATTATTGGAGCTTACCTCACTTTCTTTAAATGTAAGAAGACAGATCATTTGTTGTGAAACAAATTATTGCCAAAACGAAACCCTTAACAGAATAACGAAATCAGAATTTAACTGTTTGGTTCATCATTACCAACCTTTAAAAAAGCAGTAAAAAAAATGTAATAACTTTATTTTGTATCTTTATATCTTATTCATCGACATATTCAGCGACTATTTTCATAAAAAAAAAAACTACATAAATGTAAATTTACTCTCTTCGTACTTTTTGCAATGGTATAATTAGCCTGTCCGTTTAATAAATAAATATATGTTTTTGGTCCGTGTTGATGCTTAAGTATACACAACAATACTTTTGATAAATGAATGTTACTTTGTTAATACGTTATTTTAAGCAATATCGCCAAGCAGGTGATGTGTCTGAGAGACAGCATATGATCCGAGAATAACAAACCAACGAAAAGCGACAGTCTTGTCGAAACATATTTTGGTTCTGGAGTCGATTTTCGGTGACCTTCGTTTACCTTTAATACATACACTGCATGACAAAAAAGATGCACGTCGAAATTTAACGTGCTAATAAATACATTACTGAATTACCGATATGTTGATAAGAAGCGGACACATTTATGATTAATATCATATATCATTGTACATTGATTGTATTAAATAGGGATATATAGTTATTTTTGTAATCTCATGAGCTTCATGCATGGCAGGTGACGGCATTTCTTCAGATGCGTTAAAAACCAATGTCGGGGTCCCTCAGGGTTCCATCCTGTCCCCCACTCTATTTCTTATACAAATCAACGACCTTTTGAAAACCACCACGAGCCCCATTTACAGTTTCGCCGACGACAGCACACTTTTACATCCTATCGATCACTTTCGGTGAATGATACAAATAGACTCAGGCAGGAACAGGTCGACTCCATCAATATAGATCTTGAAGCCATCGTCGAGTGGGGAACCAACAATCTTGTTCAGTTCAACGCCCAGAAAAACAAAGCACCACATTTTTCAAGAAAGTGAATTTTACAAATCAATCCATTACAATGTCCGGAAATACCTTTAAATCAAGTCCCTCCATCTTGATTTTGGGAGTCACGGTGTCTAATAATATGTTTTGGCATGACTATGTTGCTTATATTGCAAAGTCAACAAGCCAGAGGCTAGGTTTTCTGTGGAAAACTAAAAAGTTTTTTACTCCTGATCAACTGTTGACGATGTACAAGGCTCAAATCCGACCTCTACTGGAGTATTACTCGCACATATAGGGTTCAGCACGAAGGCATTCTCTTCGTCTTCTAGATTACATTCAGAAAAGGGCCATTCGGTTGATAAACAGCTCAACTCTCACATATACCCTTTACCCACTAGAACATAGAAGAAGAGTTGCAGACCAGACATTACTTTACAGATATTTCCATGGCAGATGCTTCGGGGAAATAAAAACTCTTATACCCCCACTGTCCAAATTCGGCCGAAGAACTCGGCACGCTGATCAGCCTCACCAATTTATTCTCAAGATTGACACTACAAGGACCAATCTCCATCAAGAATCCTTCATTTACAGGGCTGCTACGGAATGCAACAAGCTTCCAAAATCAGTTTTTTCAGATAACTATGACCTGCAACTTTTTAAAAAGCGGGTCCACAATCATCTCCTTTCTATAATCCCTCCCCCTTCTAATAGTCGCAGTGCGGGCTACACGATAGGTCTACCCTTTTTGCGACTATTTTCAGTAAAAAAAAATTTGAATGCGAAATGATATTTTTGCGTTTAAGAATGGGAGTTATTTTGTCGAGCTTCAGCGAGGTAAAATAACCATTCGATAACGCAAAAGCATTTCGCATTTGAGATGCAAACAATATTTTTTTGAAAACTGCATTAAAACTAATATGAGAACAAAAAAAAAATTTGTCATTGTTAACTGATATTTTGTGTTTGAACTAAGACGATCTAGTATAACTCGACAAGCGTAAGGAGTCACTTGGAAATGCGCGACCGAAAGAGAGACGCAAGCTGCCCGAAAAAATATAGAAAAAGGATCGATGCCGCGATTGTCTCTTGACGCATCTGGGGTTCAAGTGACCCCTTACGCTTGTCGAGTTATAAGTGGTATTGTTTGCATGACTTTCGTAACGTGTCACACTGTCACAGCTATAAAGTCATTGTTCTAAAGTGTTTAATTAGAAATGAGCTCTGAAAGTGATGAAGAGTTTGCGAATTATGTAAGTCTCGGATAATATTTTATTATTATGTATTGAAACTAATGTACTGGTATGTTGAGTATTCAATTAATAAATTCGTAAATAAGTTCGCAACATATGACCAACTGTGCAACATTTACTTTCAAGAACGTAAAAGTCTTTTACGTTCTAAAACATAAAAGTATTTATTAGCTGAGTGACAGAGCCACTTCGCTAACTGAGATTTTAACGAAAATGTTAACATTTGATTTCAGTTTTTAAAAAAATATATTTTTGGTTATATTTACAATTTAACAAAATATTAAATATTCCATAAAAGTCTATTTAATTAATCGAAAACTAAATTAATTTAAAAAAAAAAGAAATTTGTCCCATTTAATTTACTGGACAATAAGTAAAAAAAACCGATTTAATAGGATTTTTTTTTACTGAAAATAATCGCAAAAAGGGTAGACCTATCGTGTGGGCCGCGGACGGCCCGCACTGCGACTATTAGAAGAGGGATATATTATAGAAAAGAGATGATTGTGGACCCGCTTTTTGAAAAGTTGCAGGTCATAGTTTTCTGAAAAAATTGATTTTGGAAGCTTGTTCCATTCTGTAGCAGCACTGTTAAAGAACGATTCCTAATGGAGATTGGTCCTTGTAGTGTCAATCTTGAGAGTAAATGGGTGCACCTCTTCTTCTATGTTCTACTGGGTGAAGGGTATCTGTGAGAGTTGAGGTGTTTATCAACCGAATGGCCCTTCTCTAATTGGAATCAAGAAGACGAAGAGAATGCCTTGGTGCTGAATCCCAAATGTGCGAGCAATACTCCAGTAGAGGTCGGATTTGAGTATTTGTCATTGTTAACTGACTGATTTTGTGTTTGAACTAAGACGATCTAGTAGGTGGTATTGTTTGCATGACTTTCGTAACGTGTCACACTGTCACAGCCATAAAGTCATTCTAGATACAAAAATAACTATTTTAGCCATGTGCTTTTAAAGAACATCGCTAAACAGGCTTCTGTCGCTTTACATTGGTTGGGTTGGTCACTCTGTTAGGACTGTGATTTTGGACTGGACTAACAGAACGTCGGTGACGTTTCTTTTTAAATTAACCCTCTAGGTAGTGATGTTATCATTTTCAATAATAAACAGGACCGGATTTAGAGGTCTGGAGGCATCGGGGCAATAAAGGAGTGGAGGCCCCCTGGGCCCAAATTATTTTCCAAATAAAATGAACAATTTTTTTCAGTAGAGTTTTTCAATAAACAATTTATTGTGACAGTTGTTTACTAGTCGGAATTTTTCTCTATTGTGGGTGCCCCTCTTTTGTGGAGGCCCCGGGACTGTAGCCCCGGATGCCCTCCCCTAAATCCGGCCCTGATAATAAATACGTTTCGTTTTAACACAGCTTGTATTATTTCTGTTATTTTAAAAGACATTTTCAATATTTTCCTTTAACTCCATCTTGTAGTAAACAGTATACTTGACTTATTATTACAAAATTCAATTTTTAAATAAAGAATTCATTTTAATCATTAACGAAATAGAAAGTTATCCAAATATTTAACGTAGATGTTCATTAGTGCATGAAATGTAAATTTGTGGTCAGACAATCCTGCGATTTTTTTAAACGGTATTAGTCAAGTCGTTTCGATAATTATTATTCGCCAAATTGGGAGAACCCGACAATTTTAAATAAAAAAAATATACACCTAAATTAATACTGATGCATACAGCAGATATTCAGTGCTAACAAGAACAGTTGTCTTATCAGTAATTATGTCGTGTGTCCTTAAGAAAATTAAAAACTGTTTAAGGGTTATGTAAGAAGTACTAAAGAAGATAACACGCAACGCACTTGTATGTAAATTGTTTATTAAGCAAATTGATAGTCATCAGTGGTGTACCCGACAATCTTAAAAACCGTTGCAAAAATATGCAGTTTACGAGTTATATAATGATATTTTTTTTTTACTGAACTCTTTTACTTGTTCCCCTCTTTTTCCTTTAATAAGCAACTTGCAGTTTGTCTTGCTTTCATTTCTTTTAAAAGCATTACTTTCGTCTTGCTTACATTTACTTTCATGTCTTTGATTTTTAGGGCATCGCCTGCAACTCCTCTCCAGATGATGCTAATATGGCCTGATCATGAAATTCTCGTAAAGGGCATGATGCTAATATGCCCTGAAAGGTACCAATAAAATTTGGATTTTATTTTTAATTTCCCTTTTGCGTCCACTGTATTACAAAGCTTCTTCCTCTGTTACGTCACGATAAAGGTGATCGTATGTCTTGGCATATTGAGTTCGATCCAATAATTAGCCTAACCAAAAAAAACCCACTGATCGCATGTTCTTATTATTTATTATGTAACATGGTAATTATTCTACAAAGACTTTTAAGTACACCTGTTAAAGATCCAATAAGTTTATGCAAAGTGCAGCTCAATTTAAAAAGAAGTAAGAAACATTAATGATAATAGCCAAAGGTAAACCAAATTTAATTTTTTCACTAATTTGTAATTTCTAATAAGACTTTGAACTAACTAAACCGGTAGTTTGAAAGAAAATATTCAAAATAATTCGAGAGAAAAGGAAAGCAATACTTTAATCTTTTTATGTGACCTATTGTTACTCTAATTTGATGCTTTCAATAAATAAGTTCTCAAAATCAAAATAGGTACAGTGGTTTTTGCGTGATAATAGAAAAATCAAACAGACAGATAAAAAAAATTGAAACATAAATAGGCAATTGGAAAAACACGCCAATCTTCTTCTTAACAACACCCCGTATTAAGGTGTTTCTTTTGATGGTACTTTTCTTTCTGGGGTACCGCGTATTAAAAGCGGAAATTATGGTATACGATAGCAGCTGGATATACGTTAAAATTTGACCAAATCGTTTTGAATTAAGTGAAAGTGAAATTTATTACTTAATTTTGAAATAATGGCTCGGGCCACTTTTCGTGCAAGCAATTATCGATGGATTGATTGATTTCGATTTTCAATCACGATTAATATTCTCGTCATGTTTCTCTTTTTTTTAAAGTAAGAATGACAATACAACAATATGTATATATATATATATATATAAAAAATGTTAAACTGATTTTTTAAAAAACCAGCTTATTTTACTGTCTGTCACCTATATTATAGGTTCATGTGAGTCAATTATGTATCAAAAAACAACTACTCCTCTGGCTATATGCCGCGACATGCATTGAATTACATCTGATACATAATCGTACCCCATTTCGGGTAACATTTTGCAGATGCTTGTTAAGTAAGAGAAGGAACTATTAGATTTCTCCATCCGAAGTACCCACCTATGGACCGGTGGACCGGGATGTGTTGCCCCTCATCAGCATAGGGCAGGTCTACCTCGACTGGACACATCAACAGCTTCGACTCCCAACAAGTATACATGAAGTGCTACGCGAAAAGCGCCAGTCACGACATCTATACTTTTTAACAAGCACCACCCGGTGAATAGCTTCCTCCAGGTCCTGGGAATCTTCTAATACAACAATATCTATGTATATAAATAAGGATGTGGATACGTGTGTGTGATGTTCCAGCATAACTCTAGTACATATAACAGCTCACTACCTGGCAACAAAGACTGAAGAGGTAACTTACCCTCAGCACCCCTACGAAAGGGATGAAGTATAACATATATTAAAAACTGCCAATATTAGTGTCGAATTCATAGTCTTCGGGATCACTGAGTTTAATAGTGACATTCTCAATTGTGTCCGACGCCGGCATTTAAGAGTGTTCCACCAAGGTTTATGAACCTTCTTGAAATCGCTAGTATTCGATCATTTTCTGGAAATGTAGAAAATAAATGTACCTTTCAATGATAGTTGACGTTGTTTCCAGTTTTACATGGAAGGAAAAGGTATATTATTAAATATTATTAATTTTGAAACAATTTCATAAAAAAGTGTGTCTAGTTTAGATTTCATACGGTACATTTTGATATTTTATCGGAATCTGTGCAAGAAAGTTATTATGTCGACGTTGATACGTAAGAGCTGATTAATTAATTATAAAATCTATAAACAGTCAATAAATCTTTGAATTCTCGATAAAGTGCACGAACAAACTATCATTTGTCGTAATAAATTCGATATCTGTAAGTCTTCCTGGAATTAATGAAGCACAAAGCACGTTGTTCAAGTGAAAGATTTCAATCGTAAACTAGAAAAGGAAATTCCACTTTTATAGAGAAGAAATCCACCGAGAAAAAATGTTTTAAAATATCAAACAAGATATGGAGCATGACGAAGTTCGAAAATAGGACTTTTGGCTAACAGTTAAAAAAAATCAAAGTGTGAATTTGAAATAAAACTAAATGAGGTATCAAATAAAAAGAGCAGAAAACTTAGCACTATAAAATAATAATTACGAGATCTTTGCATCTTGTAACCATGTTCGTAAAATTCTAAATAATGAAAAATTGCTGATTGTATATAGAGCACTTGTAGAGTCGCTTATAACATATGTTATACTAGTATGGGGTGGAATATATGATAACACCTTACATCAACTAAACATAGTTCAAAATTACATACTTAAAGTTATGTTCAATAATACTTTCCAACCAGTTTCTTGTACAATGAAAACATTTTAAATGCCAGATGTCTTTATTTTCTTACAATTTCAACATTTTTCTATAAAAATAGTCATCATCTCCAGCAAATATCTCATTCTTATAACACTCCAGTAATGAATAATATACACGGTATCAATTCCTCAGGTTTTGTGTCAGGAAAAGGAACTAGGGAACAAATATTAAATGCCAGGCAACTTGTTGAAAAAGCTAGAGAATTTAATATCTCATTGTATCTCTGCTTTGTAGACTATCAAAAAGCATTTGATAAAGTAAACTGGAACTACCTTTGGACCATAATGGAGGAAATGGGAACGCCAAAACAACTGGTTCAACTGGTGCGCAACCTCTTTTAGAAAAACAGCGCGAAAGTCAGAATCGACGGGATTTATTCGGGAAGCTTCAAAACGACTGCAGGAGTTAGACAGGGCTGCATTCTTTCATCTACCTTATTTAACGCTTATAGCGAATACGTCATGAGAGAGGTTCTATATGAGTGGCAAGGCGAAATACCAGTTGCTGGAAAGCAGATTAACAACCTCCGTTACGCCGACGACATACTGATCATAGCGTCAACAATACCAGAAATAACAGAAATTATGAGCAGACTGTCAGTTATTAACGAAAAATATGGCTTAAAAATAAATAAATCTAAATCCTTGATTGCCAACACTGGGAAATGTGAAAGCGAAATACGGCGTCGCCTGACTATGGCAAGATCAGCGACTACCAAGCTAAATAAAATATGGAAAGACAAATCTATCACCAAAACAACGAAAATCCGTCTAGTTGATGCTCTTGTCTTCCCCATTGCAACGTACGCAGCGGAAACATGGACTTTAAACAAAGCAGATAAAAACAGAATAGAGGCTTTTGAAATGTGGGTTTATAGACGACTCTTAAGAGTATCGTGGACAGAACCAACGTATCCGTATAACAAGAAATTGGTCCACGTTCAAGGCTGCTAACCAAAATAAACCGCATGTATCTGCAGTACCTTGGGCATATATAGCTAGAAGATCAGGAACAATGGAGCGACTAATCATAGAAGGTAAAGTAGAAGGCAAACGCTTAAAAAGCAGATCTCCAACTAGATGGGTAGACCAAACAAAACCCTTAATAATACTTAACAAAAAGTGTAAAAAATATATTTGAACAAACTACAATAACTTCGAAGCATTGTTATGAAATGTGTTTATATCTTTATAATTGTAATTGAATACTTAGTAGGTGTTGTCCCTAACTAATTTTCGTTAAATGACATCAGCGCATTAGTTCGTGTAAGTTAAATATTAATTTTTTTTCATTAAGGTGTGTGTGATTTTATAAAAATGGACAGGGTAAAAGTATTGGGTGACTCTGCCCCTTCGTACTAGGTAATCAAGAACTGGTCACGAGATTTCAAACTGGAAAGAGAGTCATGTTAACATGCACTAGGTGCAAAACTGTGGTGACCAAAGAAAATGTGAATTCAGTCCATGACATGGTATTTAATGACAGTCAAGGCTATAGCAGAGACATGTAGGTTTTTTGTTGGAAGCATTGAAAAAATTTTACATCAGGAATTGGGTCTCAAAAAAATCACTGCACGTTGGGTTTCACAAATGCTGACGGCAGACCAGAAGCGTGTTCGCCAGGTTGCAGCGGAGACAAATTTAGAGATCATTTACAGGAATCCCGATAAATTTAAGCGAAAATTTTTTACGATCGACGAAACATGGGTCCATCACTTTGATCCAGAATCCAAAAAACAAAGCATGGAAATGGCGGCATAGGGGTTCCCCTTCCTCTCGAAAATTTCGTGTTGTCCCATCAGCTGGTAAGATCATGTCTGCAGTTTTTTGGGATTTTGCAGGTATTTTTTTCGTGAATTATTAACCGCATTGGCACACCATAACAGGTAAATATTATGCGAATTTAATACCAAAAGTACACGAAGCGATTAGAGAAAAGAAAAGAAGAAAATTGAGTGATGTCAGCGGTAGATAAATGGCTGAAAAATCATCGTTTTGAATCAAAAGGGTTTGAAACACTTCAACACCGATGTATCAAGTGTATAAACGTTGCATGTGACTATTGAAAAATAAATTAGTTTTATTCTTCTCATGTGTTTGAGAAAACAATTCGTGAACTATCCTCTTATATGATTATAATAATGGCATAAATCATACACAAATTGAGACATTTGATATATTCAGTTTTCATTAAATATAGTTAGATGATATTTGCACATAAAAGTGTCATACACTTGGGTACAAAAAACAAAAGACTAAACCCTAAAATATTCACTTTTTTTTTTAATTTTGTGTGTGTGTGTGTACTATTTTAAATTTATTTTCACAATAATCCAGTGTATACCAGCAATAACCTAATAGAAATTTTCATTTTGAAAAATACATTCCAGCATCAACTTTTGGATGATTACCACTGCTATAACCAGTACGTTGAAGTATTGCAAAAATTTCTTTATTACAAAATGGTTAAAAAGTAGTTTGTTTATTGATTATTATTGTAGTTAAACAGATATTTTTACAGCAGTTTTTTATAGTGTTGTAAAAATAATGTCCGTCTCAGTCTCAAAACAATTTTAATTTATAGTTATAATAAATAATAGCTTTACACATTATTTTTTGTGAATATATTAACAAAAAGTGAAAATATGTAAAACAAACATAATTTTACACTTTTTGCCCTCATTATTGCATAACCAAGACTATAAAACCATAAAGATCCTCTAATGATTATACATGCAAAAGAAAAAGGTTATCCATGGTATTTTTCGTGCGTTTTAAATATTAATAAGCAGTTGAAAAAAAAACTTAAGTTGTAAAAAACGAAAACAAATCTGCTCGTGTAAACTTTACCAACAAACGAAAACAAAATATCCAAGTAACAATCAACAATGCTCAAATTCCTTATGCTGACACTGCCAAGTATTTGGGAATGAAACTTGACGCTAGACTACGCTGGAGAGTCCACGTTAAAAAGAAACGCGAAGAGCTTGGTATAAAATATAAAAAGATGTATTAGCTGCTAGGAAGAAACTCCAAATTGTCCATACACAACAAACTGCTTCTCTACAAACAGATATTGAAACCTGTCTGGACATATGGTATACAGCTTTGGGGCTGTGCCAGTAAAAGTAATATTCAAGTGATACAACGTTTTCAGAATAAAGTATTGAGGAACATCGTTGATGCACCTTAGTACTGCCGTAACAGTGATCCCCATAGGGACCTCGATGTAGAAACTGTTGACCAGACCATAGCCAAATTCGCCAGTAGCCATGAACAACGGTTACTGCAACATGGGAACGTTGAGGTTAATCAGCTCCTCGACAATACCAATCTAGTGAGAAGACTCAACAGTATCAAACCGTTTGAGTTAGTGAAGTAGTCTAAGTGACTGTGTTAGTTAAAAGCAGAGTATTGTGTGAATCTCACAAAACACGTTAACGGTAGTTACATCAGCTACTCGTCAGTAAAAACATTAATTTGGATGATGTGAGAATAATTAGCCACCTATACTGGGGCCAAAGAGCTAGTACAAAGGTAGAAAACCAGCCAACAGAGGAAATGGAAATCCGTCGTGGTGTAAGACAAGGATGTATCTTATCGCCAATACTTTTCAACCTGTATAGCGAAGCCATTTTTAAAGAAACCTTGCAAGAAGAATCGATAGGGATAGATATTAACGGAGAAGTTACAAATAATATGCGATATGCTGATGACACCGTCTTGTTAACGAGCAATCAAAGAGACATACATCTTCTAGAGAAATTAAATGATCGATGTAACGAATACGGTCTAAAGATAAATCTTAAAAAAACCAAGTTAATGGTAGTTACAAAGTTCCCCCAAAATAACAATCATGTTAACGTGTCAGTAGCAGACATCTTAATAGAGAATGTGCAGTCATAAAAATACCTGGGAGCCTGGATAAAACAATCAGGTGACCAAACAAGAGAAATAAGAACGAGAATAGAGATAGCCAGGTCAACATTTACGAAAATTAAAAAGTTGTTCACCAGTCGAGATATCAAGATTGGACTTCGAATGAGGATGCTGCGTTGTTACGTGTTTTCCGCGCTTTTGTATGGAGTGGAGGCATGGACTCTCAAGAAGAATCACACAGACAAACTACAAGCCTTCGAGATGTGGTGCTACCGTAGAATGTGGCGTATTCCCTGGACAGAAAATATCTCTAATATGGAAGTCCTAAATAGGATGAATAAGGAATGTGAAATTATTAACACCATAAAAAAGAAAAAGCTTAAACTAAGAGGACCCAAATACGCACTTCTCCAGCTGATAGTTTAGGGAAAGATTGGTGGAAGGAGGAATATTGGAAGACGCCGTGTGTCTTGGCTTAAAAACCTAAGGGACTGGTTTAATTGTAGCAATGTTGAACTCTTCCGAGCTGCAGTCAATAAGGTCCGGATAGCTGTGATGATAGCAAACCTCCGATAGGAGATGCACTATAAGAAGAAAAAGTAGTTCTGCTAAAAATATTAGACAGGTTTTAGGTATACTAATGAGTAGGACCTTACACCTTAGTTAGGTTCGGTTTGAAACAAATTGCTTATTGATCTTTATGATCAGATCGTAATTACAGAAAAATACCCTGATTGGGTGTTTTCTTAAAAAAAAAAGTTTTAAAAAAAATGGTGTTCAAGAGTAGAGCCCGATTATATTCTTAGACACCAAAAACTACAGAATAATAACAATTCGAGGATCCAGAATAAATATTAATACTTTCTTTTCTACTCCGGTTTAGTATTTTGCGTAGGACTTGTTACCGTTTCCCATTTATTTTCGGTTATTTTTAAGTGCACTTCCCATATAAATTTATATAAAATCGTTAATAACTTTGATTTATACTTCAAGATTACAACTGCAGTGATCCATTAGTATATTTAGATACTCGGAAGAATTTCGTAATGTCATTTCCAAGTAGTATCAACACACCGTATAAAAAGTACCGTAAACCTAAATGAAAGTAGTCGGAATCGACTTGACTAGTGGGTCAATATGATACACGTACCAACTCAATACGAGGATCTTTTGATACGTATTTTGCTCATTATTTTTTTAAATTAAAAGTTTGTTTTCATCACGTAATCATTAATAATATGACAAATTTGGTCCACGACGAAAAACAAAATAAAAGGGAGTTCAAGAAATATTAGTTTAACAAAGTTCGACGTAATTTTAATGATAATTGCAATGTAAATTCAGGGTGTTTTAAAAAAAGGTGACGCTGTCTCTAGGATAGGTAGAAAATTGACAAATAATTGGGGTTTACTTGGTAAAAATTTTTTGTAACACCATCCGTATTCAAGATAAAGGGCGTTGAAGAAAAAAAATGTATACACATTTATTACGATTTTGCCGAAACTAATGAAAAAATTGTAATGAAATTTAATACGAATATGTTTTAGAAGCTGATACATCCAATAAATTTGTTTTTATATCTGACTCTCATAAAAGGCGCTAGTTACACCAAGTAGCATTGAACATAACTTTTTTTAAGGTTAGATTTTTTTATCAAAATTTCAAATAGAGTTTATTCAATTTTACACCAAAAAGGTACTCTCGGTAAAACTCGATACTGTGTACCATTTTCGGAATATTATGATTTGAAAATTATGAAGTAATAACCAAAATTTTTTTCTTCAACGCCCTTTTTCTTGAATACGGATGGTTTACGAAAATTTTTTATTAACCAAAACCCAATTATTTTTCAGTTTTCTACCTACTCTATCCCTTTTTTAAAACATTCCGTATAACAGTTACTGCAGTGCCGATTCAACCTTTTCCTGGGCCTCGAATAGATTAAGGGTTATACACAAAAAATCTGATATATCGAAGTGCTTAAGAGAGCATAGCCTTCACGACTCCCCCTACAATCTACAAGTCAGAATAAGCGATCAACCACGATCATGATTGTCTTCTGAAAGGGCATTGTAGACTCAACAAACACATGAACAACATCGGACTACATCATATGTAGGTTCTGTCAAGAAGATGAGGAAACCTCAGCACACGTTCTGTGTTACTGCAAAGGTCTGACGAGGCTAAGGTTTTCTATGGTAGGGGAGGAAAAACCAAAACCTTTCCAATATATGAAGGATCTGAGGTCTGGCCTATGTAACCTATTGATAAGGACAGTTCTAGACAAGGAACTCTAACATAACATAAAGGAACAATAGATCTGCTAAGGTCGCAGTGGGGAAGCTACTATAAGCACTTAAACCCCATACTAATCGAATCTCTACTTCAAAGATAAAATGTTTACTTCAACACAAGAAGTTTCACTTAAAAATATTCCTTAAACTTGTAGCTACTAGCCTTAAACTTTTGTTTTGTAAAGTTTAAAGCCTCTAGATGACGGACTTAACATCATCATCATCATCAAGTAGCCCTATGTGGGTCTTGGCTGCAAGCAGAATTTGCCTCCATCGACTTCTATCTAGCATTGTTTCCTGCTCATTTTCAATGCCATCTTCCGCATATCCGATAGAACATTGTCTCTCCATGGTGCTTCTTGCTATGCTATTTTTAGCATTCTGTCATCCGGTGCTCTGTGTACGTTTCCTGCCCATCTCAATCTTTGTGACTTTGCTTTTTTCACAATATCTCCCTAGTACAATTGTTCTAATTCCGCGTTTGTTCTTATTCGATATTGCCCTGAACTAGGATCCTGGGTTGGTCTATATATTTTTCCAAGTATTTTTCGCTCGAACCTTCTCAGGACATCTTCGTTTGCTTTGGTTAGGGTCCACGCTTCACATCCTTACATGACTACCGGTCTTATAGTAGCATGGTACAATTTTAGTTTTAAGGATCGCGACATTATTCTTGATTGGAACAGTTCCCTTAGTGCATAATAGCATCTATTACCGCTCTGTATGCGGGCCTTTATTTCTCCATTCATGTTGTTGTCTGCTGTGATGACTGCACCGAGGTATTTGAATTCTAAGACCCGTTCAAAATTGTAGGTGCCAATGATTACATTTTGCTCTAGTCGATCTCTTTTCTGCCTCCGAGAATTATACATGTATTTTGTTTTGTCTTCATTAATACATAGTCCTACTATGTTTGCCTTCTTTTCTATTTTTCCAAACAAATCTTTGGTTTTAATGGTTGTTTTACTATATCATTTGCAAATGCCAGTATCAGGTTTGGTCCACTGCTTGAAAAAACCTCTACGTCAGTGTAAAGTCCGTCAATAACAGTGAACATTGACGGACTTTACAGTTTCTGAAAACTCTTTACTTTTCTTTTTTTAAAATTAACACTCAAATCCTTTATTTTCTTCAAGTGATGACCACTATTCATCTTGCAAGATTCCTGGATTAGAATATAATATGTCTATGGACTTGCTTCCTTAATAGCAATGGTCAAATGCCGTCCAGTTTTTGTGAATTTTTATTTTGTTTTTAAATAATATGGAATTAATGAATTAATGAATTTTTCGAAAATTTAAATTCTTTAGTGAAAATTATGAAATAGTCCCGGTAGAGTCGATGCAGCGTTGTGTTAAAGAAAGTGAAATTGTTGATACACCTATTCTAAACTTCCTTTTCGCAACACGTACCACGCCATGCCCGTTAGAATGTAGTTAATTCCGCTGGGTTTTTTTTACGATGACCAAAATATTAGGTAATTTCACAAATGCCAGTGGCTATTTTATCAACCAGTTAGAATTCCATTAATTTATGCTGACTAAATGATTAAAAACGCATAAAATTATGTGCACATGGGTTAAGTATCATTATCCACGATTGTTAATAATATATATATATATATATATATATATATATATATATATATATATATATATATATATATAACTTTCGCTTTTACTGCCGAGTAAATTTTTTTGGACGGTAAACATAACCCAAATAGATTTGAATAAATTCTTACACGTGTGAACTTGTAGTAAGAGAATTTTTAATTTCTCATTGATATTTTATTGGCTGATAGAGCATGCCGCAGCAAAAACTGGACCCAGAGGACGATCTAGAGATAGATCAAGGTAACAAATCAGGGAAGATTTAAGAATAGATAGTAGAAGCAGAAAATAAGACGGGAGTAAATATTAACACAAGAAGCTACAACGATAGAAAATGGACCCAGAGGATAACCGACAGAGTGATGAAGGGAACAACTCAAAAAGACTAGAGAATAAAAGGAGTAGAAAATTATACAAGAACAATAAACAAATAACAAAAGAAGCTCTAGCAGTAAAAACTAGATCCAGAGGAAGGCCGAGAGAGATATGGAGGATTTAAGTCGAAGAATATTTAAAAATAGTAGGATCAAAAAATTAGACGAAGGCAATTAATAGCAGAAAAAGCTACAGGTGAAGAAACTGGACGCAAAGGAAGACCAAAAGAATAATGAAGAAAACAACTTGAATTATTATATTTAAGAATAAAATAAGTAGGAAATTAGATGAGAGCAAATAAAGAGAAGAAAGAGAACAAAAGATAGATCAAGGAAATAACTTGGAAAATATTTAAAAATAGTAGGATCAAAAAATTAAACGAGGGCAATTAATGACAAAAAAAAGCTACAAGGGAAGAAACTGGACGCAGAGGAAAAGCAAAAGAATAATGAAGGAAACAAATTGAATTATATTTAAGAAAAAAATAAGTAGAAAATTGGATGAGAGCAAATAAAGAGAAGAAAGAGAACAAACGATAGATCAAGGGAATAATTTGGAAAATATTTAAGAATAGTTGGAGCAAAAAATTAGACGAAACCGATTAATACCAGAAGAAGCTACAGCAGTAAAAACTGAACCCAGAGGATAACCGAAAGAGAGGAGGAGGTCATAAGTTGTAGAAGATTTAAGAAGTATAAGAGCAGCAAATTTGATGAATGTAATTACCATAAGAAGCTACAGCTAGACTCAAAGGAAGACCGAAAGAATAATAAAGGAAACAACTTAAAAAAATACTTAGAAAACAATTAAGTAGAAAATTAGATGACAGCTAATAAAAATAGTAGAAACCTGACCAAGAAAAAGACGCACAGAGAGAGTGAGAACAAGCAGGATAATTTTTATTTTATTGGCTGATAGACGAACATGCCACAGCAGAAATTTTACCTGGAGAAAGAACAAAAGATAGATCAGGGGAATAACTTGGAAAATATTTAAGAATAGTAGAATCAAAAAATTAGACGAAACCAAGTTATACCAGAAGAAGCTACAGCAGTAAAAACTGAACCCAGAGGATAACCGAAAGAGAGGAGGAGGTCACAAGTTGAAAAAGATTTAGGAATTATCTTCCTCTTCGGGTACCTATCCGTTTCGGATGTTGGCAATCATGTTGGCAATTATAACTTTGTTTGTACACGCTCGAAACAGTTCTGCTAAGGTTTTCCCAAACCAAGTCCGTAAATTCCTCAACCATGAGATTCTTCTTCTTCCGGGTCCTCTCCTACCCAGTATCTTTCCCTGTATTATGGTTTGCAGTAGGGAGTATCGATCCTTATTCCTCATAACGTGCCCTAGGTATTCTTGTTTTCTTTTTTTTTTGTACATGATATCTAGATCTTTTTTCATTCTCTTTAGCACTTCTATATTTGTAACGTGAGCTGTCCATGGTATTCGGAGCATTCTCCTATACAGCCACATCTCAAATGCTTCCACTTTTTTAGTGGTGGCTTCTGTGAGTGTCCAGGATTCTACTCCATACAATAGAACAGAAAAGAAATAGCATCTTAAGTGTCTTATTCTCGTTTCTAGGGATATATTGTGACTTTTAAAGATGGCACTCATTTTGTTAAAAACCGTCCTGGCTTTTCCTATACGACATTTTACCTCTTGTGCACTGTCCCATTGTTCGTTTGTGATGGTTCCAAGGTAACAATATTGTTGAACACGTTCAATTCGAGTTCCGTTGATATATAGGTGAGTTAGGAATTATAGGAGCAGCAAATTCGATGGAAGTAATTACCATAAGAAGCAGCAGCGTTAGATACTAGACCCGAAGGAAGACCGAAAGAGTGATAGAGGCAACAATTTTAAGATTTGAGTGTAGCAGGAGCAAAAAGTTAGTATAGAGTAATACATAACAGCAATTAATAGCAGAAAAATCTATAGCAGCAAAAATTGGATCCAGAGATAAAGAAAATAACTCAAATATTTAATAATATTAGAAAACTAGACAGGTAACATTATTTAAAAAAAAAATGGAAGAGAATTATCAGGACTAATGTTACAGAAATTTTAAAGCCCTTAATTCGTCCCTTTTCAAATGATTTAAAAATAATGTTTAGACGGCAGCGAACATGTTTATGTTTGTATAATGACAATTTAATTGTTGATAGATATAAACATAAAATAACTTTAAATAATCGCTAATAATTAATTAATGAATTAGCATCATCGTACAAAAGAAATTTCACAGTAGACAGCAGAATTTTTGACTGACGATTAGTTGGAACTTTCTAAACGTTAAAATATTCTGTCGCAATAGCATATACCCATGTATTACGCAGTATAACTCATAGTTCCAAAATTTGCGTAAAGAAATTTTGTATTTGTAAATATTAAAGGCGTGTTATTAATGTCCATTCCTTTATCGAGATACGGAACACCGACACGAGATACCACGCGGTCACATTTTCTTACATGTGCATTACGCGATTTTTACAAGTTGTAAACTTGATTTCTATCTGACGTTGTTAGATGGTAATGCCGATGGATAGACTATCAGGGGCGTACATTATTCACTTAATATAATTCGATCGCATTAACACTATCGTACGCCTCAACAATATGCTCAAACCGCTTTAAGCCGATATGGCTCTTGAGCTTCATGCAAGATCGCTTCTTACATGTGGCAGTTGACGGTATTTCTTCTGATGCGTTTAAAACTAATCTCGGGGTCCCCCAGGGTTCCGTCCTGTCCCCCACCTTATTTCTTTTACACATCGACGACCTCTTGAAAACCATTTACCCCATTTACAGTTTCGCAGACGATAGCACACTTGTCTCAACTTTCACATCCTATCGATCAATTTCGGTGAATGATACAAATAGACTCGGGCAGGAACAGGTTGATTCCATCAATAGAGATCTTAAAGCAATCGTTGAGTGGGGAACCAACAATCACAAAGTGCTACGTTTTCCAAGAAAGTGAATTCCTTAAATCATCCTATCACAATGTCCGGTAATACTCTTGAACCAAGTCCCTCCGTCTCGATTTTGGGATCACGGTGTCCAATAATATGTCTTGGCATGACCATGTTGCTAACATCGCAAAGTCGGCAAGCCAGAGGCTAGGTTTTCTGTGGAAATCCAGAAAGTTTTTTACTCCTGATCAACTGTTGACGACGTACAAGGCTCAAATCCGACCTCTACTGGAGTATTGCTCGCATATTTGGGGTTCAGCACCAAGGCATTCTCTTCGTCTTCTAGATTCCATTCAGAAAAGAGCCATTCGCTTGATAAACAGCTTAACTCTCACAGATACCCTTCACCCTCTAGAACATAGAAGAAGAGTTGCAGACCAGTCATTGCTCTACAGATATTTCCATGGCAGATGCTCCAAAGAAATAAAAACTTATGTACCACCATTGGCCACATTCGGCCGAAGAACTCGGCACGCTGATCAGTCTCACCCATTTACTCTCAAGATTGACACTACAAGGACCAATCTTTATAAAGAATCCTTCTTTTACAGGGCTGCTACGGAATGGAATAAGCTTTCAAAATCAGTTTTTCCATAGAACTATGACCGGCAACTTTTTAAAAAGCGTGTCCACAATAATTTTCTTTCTATAATCCCTATAATAAAAACAGACATATATTTGAACATAAGTCACATCTTACAAAACCTTTTTACAAGAGAGTTAGAATATTTGCTCAAGAATTGAGACTAACTTTTCCTAATTCCTTCCAAACAAATACAATACATCCCCCACCATGGACAATCAATACCGCTCATTTTAATACTGTTCTCTCTTCCTACGACAAATTTAGCACAACACCATCAATAATTACATCTAACTTTAAAAGAATAATTAATTCCACATAAAATAGGAGCATCAGTTGTCACATCATCCAATACCCATATATTTAAATTATCCCCACAGACCAGTGTGTATACTGCAGAATTATACGCAATATACCGAGCGATGGCTCTAGTAAACTCAGGCTATATCACCAACGCATTGGTAATCTCAGGCTCAGGACTTGCCTCTGTAATATTTCCTGAGATGTGGACTGCCAGCTGTCTCTTTGGTGGTCTTCCGGGTGGTTTTCCCTGCTGGTTTTCCCTCTAGTACAATGCGTGGTAGTCTATCGTCGGTCATTCTCTTCACGTGGTTATACCATTCTCTTCTCCTCTGCCTTTCCCATCTCACCACATCCTGTACGTCGCATTGTGCTTTAATGTCAGTGTTTCCTACTTTACAGATATAAGAAATAAAAGGAATTAAAGTAATAACAAGCTGTAAAAGAACTCTTAAATCATGGACTGACTGTATCTCTTGCTTAATTTGATTTATTAACTTTTCAATTTTAATAACATATTCAAAGTCATTCAAACTCAGAGAAACAAAATACAAGCCAAAATTAATGGCACAACTACCGAAGAAATTCCTGTAAATAGTGGTATTCGACAAGGAGATTCCCTTAGCCCCTTATTGTTTAACATCGTTTTGGACGAAATAATAAAAAGCAGTCGTAACCTGAAAGGGTATAAAATGGGAAACAACGACGTCAACACCCTATGCTATGCCGGTGATGCTGTTCTGATTGCGAAAACGAAGATGACACACAGAGATTACGATTCAAATTTAACACAACGGCAAAAAGTCTAAAAATGAAGATATCTGCAGCAAAGACGAAATGCATGACCACTTCAAAAACACCTATCAGATGCAAACTGGTTGTGGATGATAAAATTTTACAACAGGAGATGAAATTTAAATACCTAGGCATAGAAATATCAGGATACGGTGACATCGAGGTGAAGGTAAGAAACCAAGCGGCAAAAGCAGCACGAACCTCAGCTTACCTGAACGATACAATCCTCCGAAACAAATATATCGGAATCGAGACCAAATCCCGACCTATATTAACATACACAGCGGAAACTAGACCAAATACATCGAACACAAAGAGAATATTAGAAACCACAGAAATGAAAATAGTGCGCAGGATCGCTGGAAAAACATTTTTTGACAGGGAGAGAAGCGAGGACATTAGAAGAACATGTAAATGAATGGATACTGGGAAGAAAGAGAGAGTGGAACGAACATATAGACCGGATGAATGACGACAGAATGGTCAAAATAACTAGAGACAAGTCGCCCTTAGGGCGCCGAAGCGTTGGAAGACCCTGCAAGAGATGGAGCAACAACCTTTCTAATAATTGAACGACAGAGGATACGAAGAAAAACAAGCAAATTTCTTACAATAAAGAAAGAAGAAGATATTTAAGTCCATTAAGAAAATTATTTACTTAAAATACCCCTTTTCCAGCACCAGTACTTGCCTAAAGTAACTAATTCTCACTGTTAAGCTATTAAAACAATTTACAATAGCACAATGTACAGGCATTTTATCTTATATTTATAATCACCACAAAATATGCAAGTTAAAAAACTTAATAAAAAACGTAAACACAACAAACTCCCATGAGAACAAATGTTAAAAAGTAGGGTTAGGTGACGTGCAGTATGCGGCCATTGTTTGATAGAAAGAATCTCAAGCTGTGACGTCACAAGTAAGTTACCAATACCACCAAAATCAAGGTGTGTTACCATAGGTCTGACAATAAAGTTCTAGGACTCGTTGCCTTGGAGACACACACTAACAATTTAAATGTCCCTCATGACTTGTCATTTCATCCTTTAAAAAGTCAGCTTTTAAACAAGTTTTGTCTTATTTTACTTAGTCATAACTTTTAAGTGTAATAATAAAAAAAAGAGCGTCGTGTCGAAAATGACGAGTGAAAACATCAAGCTTTGGGGAGGCATTTAAAATTTCCATCAAAGGCTATAAAAAAAAGCTTGAATAACAACAAATATTAACACACATTTGTACATGTCTCGTTCAGAAATTTTTAAGAGGTACAAAAGGATTTGGACGTGCAGTTGAAGTATAATGAATGTTATAGACATCCACCATCTTCAAAAAATGACAATGAAAAGAAAATCTGAAAAATCGTCAGTAATGATCGACAAACCAATGGGCAATCAATGCATTGAAAGTCATTCCCACAATGAACTAAGCCTAAATGAGCAAATCGGTGTCTTTATCAAGGCAATGCACTTGCCCATAACTATTCTACTTCACATACATCTGATTTAGCCTCGTGTTTAGGTCTTTTTGCTCCCAAAAATAAAGACATCTTTGAAGGACCCATTTTTAGTTCTTAGAAGATGTTAAGGAAAAAACGACGCCTTTACTATACAGCCTATTCTCTGAAGACTTTCTCCTTTGGTATGAACAATCATAGAAACGCATGTAACGGTGAGGAGTGTATTGAGTACATCCCACAACACTTTTGGGTACTTTTCTACACAAAAATGCACTATAATTCAGTTTCTTGACGAAAAGTTGGCAACTTAAAGTTACATATTGGTAAAATCTGTGTCAGTTTCACATCAAAAAGGAAGAAAAGAATTACTTTTAAAAGGGACTACTTTAGGCGAAATTGAAGGGTGATACGTCAACAAAACACGACAGTTGCCGAATAACCCTTGGTTGACGATAAACAAAGAAATTCGCGCGAATATTTGTAAGCGGGAATACAAAGGGTGTTGGTGCATATTGTAACGTGTTCATACTTGCACACTATCCGCTGCTCCAAGCTGGGCTCAGTTGTTTGTAAGCACTAATAGTTTAAAGTGCACCTTGGTCACGAAATAATATTCGGTTGGTTTTGCGGTATAATTTCGTTCTTGGTTTTAACATAGACCAGTGCTTGGAAAAAGAACTTGCACCAGGTGATGATTGTCCACATCATACGACTATATTCCGTTGGTACAGATAATTCCAAAGAGGAAATTTTAGTCTGGAGGACGCTGAGAGGATAAGGAGGCCTCCAACGCGTCCGTTACAGAAGAAAACGTTACTGCTCTGACTAAAATGCTTGACGAAGACACGAAATGATATTCGAGTGGTTTTGCGGTATAACTTCGCTCTTGGTTTTAACATAGACCAGTGCTTGGAAAAAGAACTTGCATCAGGTGATGATTGTCCACATCATACGACTATATTCAGTCGGTACTGCTGTGAAAAAATTGCTCGACGAAGACAGGCGAGTGACTTACCACCAGATTAAAGAAACCTTATGCCTAGATGCATCAGAAATTCGTTCGATTCTAAACGATCATTTGCACGTGACGAAAGTTTGTTCTCTCTGGGTGCGCATATTCTGACCGAAGACCAGAAAACACGACGTGTAAAATGGTGCCGGGAGAGGGTGAAAGTTTGTGATAAGGAACAATCTCGGTATGTGAATAATATCGTGACAGGTAAGGAGACTTTGGCTTTACTATTATGATGTGCCGACCAAGTCTCAAAACAAAGTTTGGGTCTATCAACTATCATGATGAGGATACACCCATAGCAGTCAGAAAATTCCGATCGGTAAAGAAGAAAATTATAGCTGTATATTTAAAATCAAGTGGAATTTTAGAGCGTATCACACAAAAGACAGCCACAGCCAAGTGGTACATTTAACAGTCATCGACTCTGAAGAACTTCCGATCAAATACGAGAAAGGACATCTGGTTCGTCATCATGACAACGCTCCAGCTCGCCGCGGGATAGCTTGCACCGAATATATCACCACTACAGGACTGAAACTGCTTAAGCACCTTTCTTACACTCCAGACCTTGCATCCTGCGACCTTGCACTGTTCCCCATGTGAAAAAGAAGCTGAAAGGAAGACGTTTTTCCAGTGATGAAGGCCTTTTGATATCTCGGGACAACGAGTGTGCCATACTCCTTACTGAGAAGTGGCAGATGTGGTTTGAGGATTGGTTTTGGAGGATGGAGAGATGTATTGCCTGTGGTGGAAATTATTATGAAAAAATTTAAAAAATCTAGCTGTAGTGTTTTCATTTAGAAGAATTAAATGTGTGGTGGGGTGGGACAAAAAACAGTTTAGTTTAAATCGGTAATAATGTGGAGAACTTTGCTGGTTCTCTTGCTTTAATAAATAATTTATATTTATTTACAATTATCAAAATAATTGTTACTGAAAACATATAATTTTTTGACCACATTTAAGATTATTTAGCCTCAATGTAGGAATGTACGTCACTGGTTTTAGAAACAAATAAAAAAAACATAATTAACACGTTCGAAACAAGTTGCCTTTCAAAGGCAATTGTGATACAAAAATATATTGAGACATTTTTAAAGAATGTGCAACAATTTATTATGTTTAAATTACATTAAATCATTAGTTTATCGTTGAAAGAATGGTATTTTAATTTATCATTTTAATATGGGATGGTGGATGACATACAGGATGTCCCGAACTTATTTCTTTATTATCCTATCTTATTTCTCTGTTGTTAGAAACATCTGGATTTTTGTTTGAAAATAATTAAAATAGAATATACTGCATTTTGCCAAAAAAAGCTGCTCTTTTAAATTATGTAAATAATTCAAATCGTTGAAAAAAATATGTTATGTTGGTTTTTTAAGTTGTTACTGTCTTAGATTCCTGTATTTTTTCATTATTGTTATCTTGTTTAACCAGTGTTGGTTTTTTGTTAACTTTATACAACTATTCAAATGTAGAATCGATGGTTTACATAAGGAACCAAACTCTTAAGCGGGTACTAGACGATTTATAATAATGTCATGACGTTCAAATGTCTTTGATCATAACTTTTCAACCTGACGCGAACTGTCATTACTAATGACAGTTTTTTCATCACGATCCGGTAAGGAAAATCTGGATTTTTGATATGTAACATCGTTCCTCTCGCTTTCTCGCAATTTGTGGGAGTGATTTCGTGAAATGTGTAACAGTAACAAGCACGCGCTATTTGATTTGATAATGAGCGCGCGATTAGAGTTGGCCGTCAGATAGACGTCAATCAATTTTCCAGAAGATCGGTATTGTCAGCCATCAACTGTGCACTTACAGTGTTGTGCATTAAGCTTGCTGTTATATGCGTAAACTATATAAATAAATATTTATTCTGGGTAAATAAATCTCAATAAAGTGCAGATCATTGATAAAAATTCAAGTAAGTAATAATAAATAATTATTCGAAAACATATTTCAGTATTTAACTTTTTTAAATTTTGAGGTTGATTTCTGTCACTGTCAGGGTCAATTAAGAAACACAATTTTCATTAAAAAGAATTATTGTTTGTTATAAAAAATCAATTCAAATAATAGTTGACCCATTTTTTTCAGCACATAATTTAACAAGATGGTAGAGGTCGACCTCGGTGAGCCTATCTCGATCAGATCAACATTGTTTTGAAGAAATCAACAACCAACGACAAGCATGTATGAGAGCACTGATGAAAGTAGAGAAAGCAAAAGATTTGTGTAAGAACCGTAGCAACCGTAGTTTAATTGTGGGTATTAAACAATCGAGATATCAAGATTGGACTTAGGATGAGGATGCTGCGTTGTTACGTGTTTTCCGCGCTTTTGTACGGAGTGGAGGCATGGACTCTCAAGAAGAATCACACAGACAAACTACAAGCCTTCGAGATGTGGTGCTACTGTAGAATGTGGCGTATTCCCTGGACAGGAAAGAACTCTAAATATGGAAGTCCTAAATCGGATAAATAAGGAATGTGAAGTCATTAACACCATAAAAAAGAGAAAGTTTCAATATCTAAGTCATATACTGAAAGGACCCAATACGCACTTCTCCAGCTGAAAGTTCAGGAAAGGATTGGTGGAAGGAAGAATATTGGAAGACGCCGTGTGTCTTGGCTTAAAAACCTAAGGGACTTATTTAATTGTAGCAATGTTGAACTCTTTCGAGCTGCAGTCAATAAGGTCCGGATAGCTGTGATGAAACCTCCGATAGGAGATGCGCTATAAGAAGAAGATTAAACATTTCCACTTGCAATTAACAAATTAGTAACATATTTAATAACTGAATAATTTTCTGATTCCTCGTTTTAAAAATTTATTAACTCACATTATTCGTTCTAAAGTTAACGCGATGACCTTTCGCATAAGCCAATCTGTAAAAAATTTGTAGCTTTTTTTATATTTCTCTTTCGATACTTCGGGAATCAAATTTATACATGCCCGATTTGTGGCCGCAATTATGTTTAGAGGAGTAAGTTCGTCACTTTCACTGCTCATCTTTGACAAGTTTTGGCAAAACTGAATTGACATAGCTGTCTAAAGTTTCCATTGAAGGTGTGATTTAATTACCAACAACAACACAATTACTTATTTTGTTATCGACTAAAAAAATGAAATTGAAAACATACTATGTACTTCATTGTTCAATCAAAATCCGTTTAAAAAAAAACTTTTTTTTAAACGACTAAAAATTAGTTTTTTAATGTCACTTTACGCTTTATTATGAAGCACGATGAAAACATATTTTCGTAATAAATAACGAAATTGTTCAAAAGTCGTTTAAAAATAATAAAATCTGTGTTACATATCGCGTGATTTATAGACTATTGACAGAACAATAATATTTTTTTTTTATTTAACATTCTTTAAAAATACAACAAGTCTGGTATGTACTACAAAAATTAAAATACTAATAATGATTGTAAACAGCGAATATTTGAACGGCAACATGCCAAAATTGGTACCTGAAAAATGTAACTAACATCCGAAACAGGCAGGGACAATTTTAAATTCATATTTTTTTTTATTAAAAACACAAAAAAATATCCGAAATTATATTCGCGGCCAGTGCTCTGAGCCCCACCATTAGGTAACATACTCGTACATCTGTTACTTTTTTTTTTACTGAAAATAGTCCGCACTGCGATTATTAGAAGGGGGAGGAATTATAGAAAGGAAATGATTGTGGGCCCGCTTTTTAAAAACTTGCAGGTCATAGTTTTCTGGAAAAACTGTTTTTGGAAGCTTGTTTCATTTCGTAACAGCCCTGTAAAAGAAGGATTCTTAATAGAGATTGGTCCTTGTAGTGTCAATCTTGAGAGTAAATAGGTGAGACTGATCAGCGTGCCGAGTTCTTTAGCCGAATGTGGCCAGTGGTGGTACAAGAGTTTTTATTTCTCTGTAGCATCTGCCATGGAAATATCTGTAGAGTAATGTCTGGTCTGCAACACTTCTTCTATGTTCTAGTGGGTGAAGGGTATCTGTGAGAGTTGAGCTGTTTATCAACCAAATGGCACTTTTCTGAATGAAATCTAGAAGACGAAGAGAATGCCTTGGTGCTGAACCCCAAATGTGCAAGCAATACTCCAGTAGAGATCGGATTTAAGCCTTGTACGTCGTCAACAGTTGATCAGAAGTAAAAAACTTTCTAGTTTTTCACAAAAAACCTAGCCTCTGGCTTGCTGACTTTGCGATGTTAGCAACATGGTCATGCCAAAACATATTAGACACCGTGACTTCCAAAATCGAGATGGAGAGACTTGATTCATGGGTATTTCCGGACATTGTGATGAAATGATTTGAGAAATTCACTTTCTTGGAAACGTGGCGCTTTGTGTTTTCTGGGCGTTGAACTGAACAAGATTGTTGGTTCCCCACTCGACGATTGCTTTAAGATCTCTATTGATGGAATCAACCTGTTTCTGCCTGAGTCTATTTGTATCATTCACCGAAAGTAGTCGATAGGATGTGAAAGTTGAGACAAGTGTGCTGTCGTTTGCGAAACTGTTGATGGGGTTCGTGGTGGTTTTCAAAAGGTCGTTGATGTGTATAAGAAATAGGGTGGGGGACAGGATGAAACCCTGAGGGATCCTGGCATTGGTTTTTAACGCATTGGAAGAAATACCGTCAACTGCCACATGTAAGGAGCGATCTTGCATGAAGCTCAAGAGCCATTGGCGCAGTTTGGTTGGGAGACCGTAGGCAAATAATTTGCTTAACAATGCCTGGTGCGAAATGCGGTCAAAGGCTTTAGATATATCCAAGGCCATTGCTCGGGATTTACCAAACTTCTCAATAGTGTTTGTCCAGAGCTGAGTGACATAAGCCAGCAAATCTCGAGTAGACCAAAGATGTCGAAATCCATATTGTCTGTCATGAATTATCTCAAATTTTTCCAGATATTTGATGAGTTCAATGTTAATCGCTTTTTCCATAACTTTGGATATGACTGAGAGCAATGCAATAGGGCGATAATTCGCAGGAATAGTCTTCTTTCCTTTTTTCGGAATCGGTTGGACTTTAGCGTTTTTCCACATGGACGGAAATACTCCTTTGCTGTATGATAGCTTAAAGAGTCTACAGAGAACTGGGGTGAGCTCATAAGCACAGGTCTTTAGGACAATTGTCGGAATGCCATCTGGTCCTACTGCCTTATTAGAGTCAAAATTTCGTAGGATTTTCCTGATAGTGCGATTGCGGATAGCGACCTCAGGCATTGATGAGTTTATTCTAGGTATCGTTGGGGGTTGTTTCCCATTGGTTTCAAGGGTTGAGTTAGAGCTGACCATACCGGCCAGCAGATTAGCTTTTGCCTTGGAAGATACGGCTGACGTGCCGTCGGACCTCTCGAGTGGTGGTAAAGAAGAAGTTGTGAAATCCTTATTCATGGCCTTAGCCAAAGACCGGAAGGTCTTTCATCCAGGAGAGGCATGTATTACTTACAAAAACTAATAATTTTTTTTATTAGTAAAAATATAAAAACGTAAGATTTTCGCGTTCCCCCTGTATACTGTACGCGTCCCCACTGTTAAGAATGTCTGCTCTTAAGAGCTCTAGAAGCACAACGTTCGCCATCAAGTCCACGTGGATCGAAATGAATACGAAAGATACGAGAGTGTCGATAATGTTGTCGAGAATACACAAATAGTTCGCATACGCCCAATATCAAACTAATAGCACCATTATACAATATAATATACATCAGTTAACATCATCATTCATAATTAAACTGCCAATTATGAATCTGGAAAAGGAACTGAATCGAACGGAATGTCAATTAGATACAGATAAGGTGATAGAAGGTGGTTAAATAGTATTTGAAATTGTGATTTGGATTTAACCGGGAGGTAAATCATTCATTTTGGTTGATAAAAAAGATTTAACGTGTCAACGTAGTTGATTTATACTCGACCGAGTGTTTGTTTATACTAATCCTAAATGATAAACAAGGATATTCGATTTCCATTCATTATTATTGTTGAACTTCATAAGGACGATCCAAATAGGTTGTTTTATCAAATGCGCAAAATTAGTTCAAAATTTACGATTTGCCACGAGATAAAGGCATCTTTGTGCCATTGTAAAAAGATTCTTTTTTTAATGAATTCCTCATAATATGATCGAAGATTAAAAAGGAATTGTGTCTATTAAAAGAGTAAAAATGTACTTAAAATTCGAACAAGTAACTTAATAATTCAAATACAATATTCAATGTATCAAACGGGCAGTATAATTAAAAAACTTACGACTTACTGAGAAATAAAGGCATCTTTGCGTCAATAAAAAGAGATCTCTTTTTAATGGATTCCTTACTCGCATAAAAGGATCATAGTTTAAAAGGGCTCGTGTTAATCGAAGTGAGAATATACAAACACTATTAAGAAGTTTGGTGAATCCCGTGCAATAGCCTTGGATATATCTGAAGCCTTGGACCGCGTTTGGCACCAGGCATTGTTAAGTAAATTATCTGCCTACGGTCTCCCAACCCGCACTGCGCCAATGGCTCTTGAGCTTCATAAAAGATCGCTCCTTACATGTGGCAGTTGACGGTATTTCTTCCGATGCGTTTAAAACCAATGCCGGGGTCCCCCAGGGTTCCATCCTGTTCCCCACCTTATTTATTTTCACTTTCGGTGAATGATACAAATAGACTCAGGCAGCAACAGGTTAATTCCATCAATAGAGATCTTAAAGCATTCGTCGAGTGGGGAACCAACAATCTTGTTCAGTTCAACGCCCAGAAAACACAAAGCGCCACGTTTTCCAAGAAAGTGAATTTCTCAAATCATTTCATCACAATGTCCAGAAATACCCTTAAATCAAGTCCCTCTATCTCGATTTTGGGAGTCACGGTGTCCAATAATATGTCTTGGCATGACCATGTTGCTAACATCGCAAATCATCAAGCCAGAGGCAAGGTTTTCTGTGAAAAGCTAGAAAGTTTTTTACTCCTGATCAACTGTTGACGACGCACAAGGCTCAATTCCGACTATTAGAAGGGGAAGGGATTATAGAAATGAAATGATTGTGGACACGCTTTTTAAAAAGTTGCAGGTCATAGTTCTCTGGAAAAACTAATTTTGGAAGCTTATTCCATTCCGTAGCAGCCCTGTAAAAGAAGGATTCTTGATGAAGATTGGTCCTTGTAGTGTCAATCTTGAGAGTAAATAGGTGAGACTGATCAGCGTGCCGAGTTCTTTAGCCGAATGTGGCCAGTGGTGGTACAAGAGTTTTTATTTCTCTGGAGCAACTGCCATGGAAATATCTGTAGAGTAATGTCTGGTCTGCAACTCTTCTTCTATGTTCTAGTGGATAAAGGGTATCTGTGAGAGTTGAGCTGTTTATCAAGCGAATGGCTCTTTTCTGAATGGAATCTAGAAGACGAAGAGAATGCCTTGGTGCTGAACCCCAAATGTGCGAGCAATACTCCAGTAGAGGTCGGATTTGAGCCTTGTACGTCGTCAACAGTTGATCAGGAGTAAAAAACTTTCTGGATTTCCACAGAAAACCTAGCCTCTGGCTTGCCGACTTTGCGATGTTAGCAACATGGTCATGCCAAGACATATTATTGGACACCGTGAATCCCAAAATCGAGATGAAGGGACTTGGCTCAAGGGTATTTTCGGACATTGTGATGGGATGATTTGAGGAATTCACTTTCTTGGAAAACGTGGCACTTTGTGTTTTTTGGGCGTTAAACTGAACAAGATTGTTGGTTCCCCACTCGACGATTGCTTTAAGATCTCTATTGATGGAATCGACCTGTTCCTGCCTGAGTCTATTTGTATCATTCACCGATTCGATTCGATTTCGACCTTAACCTAAGACTCATGAAGTGCTACGTTTGGTCGGTGCTACTTTACGGTATGGAGGGTGGGACATTGAAGGCGACTGTAATTAAGAAATTAGAGGCTTTTGAAATGTGGCTGTATCGCAGAATCCTCAAGATACCTTGGACTGACAAACGAAGAAGTTCTAAGACTAGCCAACGAACAACGTGAACTGTGTGAGTTGATTAAGAAAGGAAAAACGGCATACTTGGGACATATAATGCGAAAAACGAAATATCAATGGTTGCATCTGTTAATCGAAGGCTGGAGAGCGATCGGAAGGAAAAAAATTTCTTGGCAGCGAAGTATCAGACAGTGGACAGGGTTACACGATATACAGTCGCTAAAACACACCGCAAGGAACAGAGAAGCAATGGAAAATGTTATCGCAAACATCCGTTAGTTAGAAGAAGAAGAAGTTAAGAATTATTTTCTACTTTTTAGTTTGATTAATTCTTAAAGCGTGTCTTATAGTTTTTTAAAACTATAATTTATTATATTCGTAGTTGAGTAATTACTTCGGTGTTTTATTCAAAATTTCGTAAAATTCAATTTAATTAATGGTAAACAATTTTTTTTCAAACAAAAATAAAAAAAAGCATTCTCAACCAAGGTGGGTCGTTAAAAAAATAGTGTACGTGACAATTTCGTGAATTATTTTGTGAAATCTATGCTACTCGTCCCAAAAAAAATCAAAATACGTTATGAGTTGCCGACACGTGACGAGCCAACTCCTCGAATGTATCTTAACAATTTCTAGATCTCAAATTAGAAACGTTGATCACGAAATAGTTTTCGTTTAAGTGGGTTAGACGAGATCCGTTGAAGATTTTGATGAAAGTTTTTTCAAATAAATCAATGTATCACTTATCGCGGTGTTAATAAAAATTTGGCAGTGTGAAAGATAACTACGTCTAGATCAGTGTTTCCCAACCTTTTTTGTGTCGTGCCCCACTTTAGCATTTCTATAATTCTTATGCCCCCCCCCCTATGTAACATACATAATTTTTAATATTAAAAAATTGAATTGTTCACTTAAGAAACTTAGATGATATGTTTTAGGAAGAAATCACTAGGAAATTGTTAACGAAACACAGTAAGTAAATTTTCAAAACATAATGAAAAACTGAAATTCAAATTCCAAATAATTTTAATCAAGATTTTTTAAAATTAATTTATTATTTTAATTTAGTGAGATCCTTGCGCTTGATCCTTGATGCACAGAGATTTTATATTAGGTTCCAATTTTTTTTACCAGTAAATCATTTACAGCACTAAATCCACATTCAGCTAAAAATGAAGATGGAAACGGTAGCAATAGTTCTCTTGTACATTTGGTTGAATTTGGGTATTTGATTTTTATTTCCTCACAAAGCCATGAGATGAGTAGTCTGAGAAGTATAGCCGGAGTGACTCGGTTGGATAAAGTTAAAAATAGTGAGATAAGAAAACGCTGTGGTGTAAAAGAACATGTGGTCACAAAGATAGATAAAGGAATGCTTAGATGGTTTGGACACGTAGAAAGGATGGATGAAGGAAGATTGATGAAACAAATTTATAAGGCGAGTGTGAATGGACAAATCGGTAGAGGTCGACCTCGGAGAACATATCTCGATCAGATCAACATTGTTTTGAAGAAAGGCCAGGTCAAGAGTACCAACAACCGAAGAGCATGTATGAGAGCACTGATGAAAGTAGAGGAAGCAAAAGATGTGTATACGAACCGTAGCGGAAGTGGAAGGAAGTAGTCTCTGCCTACCCCTATGGAAAAAAGGCGTGACTTTATGTATGTATGTAAAGCCATGCCATCACTTCTTTTATATTAAATAAAGTTTTTAAATTTGACACCGAAATCGAACATTGCATTAAAATGGCCCGGAGCGAAAGGGTTAAACTCGTGTCGAGTTCATTTTCGAATTGCCCCTCTTACCAATCAAATTGACCCCCTGTGGGGCGTGGGCCCCACGTTTGGAAACACTGGTCTAGATAAATAAATCGAATGAATATACTCGATACTTAATTTATCAGAGCCGCGAAGAAAAGAACATGTTTTACATTTACAGGCGTCAAAAAATTACTCTAGCATGACATTATTTGTTAACGTTAGTAGAGGATGTAAATGTTAAGAACTTAAATACCTACAATTAATAAACTTTTTGTAAAGTTGCATCCATTAACACAAAAACTATTTACACTCTTGCTTTTATGCTAAAGATAAATTAATATGGAGACTGGGGACACTATGTACAATTTTGTTTTTCAACATTAACAATATTTATGTTTATGTTTTTTATTAAAGTTAATTAATTATTAGAACAATATAAACAATTATTTATTATTATCATAACAGTATTTGTCAACTTTGGTGAAGAATTTATATATAATAAACTTTAATACAATCAATGCACTTTTTTACAATTTTGTTCTTCAAAACGAACATTATTCATTTTTTTGTTTTTATATCAAAGTTAATTATTTATTGAGACCCTATGTAAACTTATCTCTTATAAGCATGATTTTATTTGTTAACCATGGTAAATAATTTTAATATAAACAACGTTAATACATTTAATATACTTTTTGTACAATTTAACACACCATAATTATATTTACGTTTTTATACTGAAGTTTAATTATTGGGACACTATGTACAATTACGTAAAAATGTGTCTCACTTGGAATAAAAATCGACGTGTTTCAGCATTTCCTTAAATTCTTATGAATACTGCCTAATATCGGCTGGACTGTTTTCTGAGGCCCACTCTGTATAATAAAATTTAATACACTTTTTGTACAACTTTGTACTTAAACACTATTACCATTTATATTAATCTTTTTACAGTTAATTAATTATTATGTACAATTATTTGTTGTATTTGTTAACCTTGGTAATGAATTTAAATATATCTGACTTTAATACATTTAATACACTTTTATATAATTTTTTTCTTCAATACGAACACCTTCTATATTTTTGGTTTTAAATCAAAGTAAATTAATTATTGGGTAACTTTGCACAATTATTTCTTATTATTTACCATGATATTATTTGTTAACCTTGGTAATGAATTTAAATATAAAGAACTAATATAATTAATACACTTTTTGTACAATTTCATCCTACAAAACAAACACCATTTTTAAGTTCGTTTTATATTAAAGTTAGTTAATTAATTATTGAAACACTATGTACACTATGTTAGAAGCATTTAACATTATTTGTAAACCTTGGTAGAAAATTTTAATAAAAAGAACTTTTATAAAATTATTACTCTTTTTGTACAATTTTAAACCATATATATTTTCGTTTTTATGTCAAAGTTAATTATTTATTGGCTTACTATGTACAATAACATATCTGTTGTTAGCTTGATTTTATTTGTTAACCATGGTACAGAATTTAAATATAAAGACTTAAATATACTCTTGGTACAATTTTATTCTTCAACACAAACACTTTTTATTTTTTTTATATTCAAGATAGTAAATTAATGGGACACTATGTACAATTATTATTTTACATTATTGTATGAAGCTGACGGAATCAAATTTTTTGTCATTATAATTTTTTATTGCTACGTTTTAATATTGTTTAGGACTTGGATGAATGAATAAGTAAATAGGAGAAGTGGAAAAGGTCTAATTTTTCCCTAGGCACTTCAGCATTGTCTGCATTTTGTACCTTTCCAGCTTCTTACGAAATTCCCATTTTTTCAATTCTCCTTTTAAGGAGTAGAAGCTCATGTGCTGCTATTGCCCCAGGTGGACACTTCCTTGGTCTTGTATACAACCCAGGTAGTGCCTCCATTGGGCGGTGGCTTCACATTCGAAGATAATATGAGTGGCTGTTTCCTCCTCCTCATTACAGAATCTGTAAGTTAACACGCCTATATTGTGCAGATGTTTCCTCAAAGACCATTGTACGGTACAAAGCCCTACAACTGTTCTAAGTTTTTCCCTACTTAGCGAGAGCAGCTTCCCTGCCTGCTTAGGTGGTTATTCTTTCAGCATTAACTTGCTGTGCCCAGCCTCCCCTGGCTGTGCCCACTTCAGCTGATGCTCAGAGTGAATCCAGCCATTGATCGCTGCTTTAACGCTGGCCTTGGGTATCCCTATTATTGGTTCTGGCCCAATAAATGGCGACAGGCTAGTTTGTCCGCTTTTTAGTTACCAGAAATACCATTATGCCCTGAAGCCCAAGACAAGGTAACCTTGTTATGGTTAGCCAAGGTTCGTAGGTTTCCGGCACATTCCCTGACAATTTTTGAGTCTATTCTTCGTGATGCCAAAACTTTGAGGGCCGCTTGACTATCTGATCTAATGAGAATCGATTTCTTTTTATATCCTCGTCTCACAATGAGTTTGTTTGGTCATATTTGGGTTTTAAAGAGTAGACGCCTGGGCCAGTTCCTTCGCTGGTTTTTGATCCATCTTTGTACCAGGTGAGTTCACCAGGTTGATCATCATTTTGTTTGTCATCCCTGAGTTTTGTGTGAACCTCATACCGTTTTACAGGTTAGTTTAAAATAATGAAATAATCGATTAAATATACGTTTGTATTTTTAAAATATGTAAACATTGGTGTGGGTAGGTGCTGCATGTAATTTCTATAAAAGAGAAATAAAAGAAAAGAAAATAATATTAATTTAAGTATTTATTTAAATTATCTATTAATAAATTTGATTGCTTCAAATTGCGCTCGGCAAAAACAGTTATTATATTCTGTATTGTATGTATTTCCGTGTAGGAGATTAAATGCAAAAACATTTATTTAAAAAATACTTATGCGTTTAATTGTGCACGTGCAGCTTCCTCCAATTTATTAAAACTCTAAACAGTGTGACAAAAGAAAAGATAAATTATTAATGAAAGGCGTCCCTACTCCAACTTAAAAAAAAACGCACTTCGATTGCCGATTCAAAGCGAATTTTAACTGAATATTTTTCTATCAGATAATAAATAAAATAAATAAGCTATACAATAATTTCACAAATTCTGGTTTTATTTAACAGTTAAAAAACTATCGGTTCATATTATCCCGAAATTGTGTAAAACCGAAGGATTTAAGTAATAATATATTCAATATTTTAAGTACTTATTACTTAGTCAAAAGGAGTACGAAATAATTTCATAAAATAATCTTCTCTTTTTTCTTCTTCTTCTTCGTGTGCCTATCCGAGCCGGATGCTGGCGACCATCTAAACAATCATAACTGTGTTGACTGCTTCTCTTAATAGTCTCGTGAATGAATTTTCAAAACAGACTCTTAGGTTTTTCAGCCATAAGATCCTCCTTCTTCCTGGTCCTCTTCTTCCGTACACTTAACCTTGTAGGGTGCACTGGATAAGATGGTATCGATCTTCATTACGCATTATGTGCCCGATATAATCTAGTTTCCGGCACTTTACAGTACTTTCGTCGAGTGGGGAACCAACAATCTTGTTCAGTTCAACGCCCAGAAAACACAAAGCGCCACGTTTTTCAAAAAAGTGAATTACTCAAATCATTCCATCACAATGTCCGGAAATACCCTTGAATCAAGTCCCTTCATCTCGATTTTGGGAGTCACGGTGTCCAATAATATGTGTTGGCATGAAAATGTTGCTAACATCGCAAAGTCGGCAAGCCAGAGGCTAGGTTTTCTGTGGAAAGCTAGAAAGTTTTTTACTCCTGATCAACTGTTGACGACGTACAAGGCTCAAATCCGACCTCTACTGGAGTATTGCTCGCACATTTGGGGTTCAGCACCAAGGCATTCTCTTCGTCTTCTAGATTCCATTTAGAAAAGGGCCATTCGTTTGATAAACAGCTCAACTCTCACAGATACTCACTAGAACATAGAAGAAGAGTTGCAGACCAGACATTTCGCTACATATATTTCCATGGCAGATGTTTCAGAGAAATAAAAACTCTTGTACCACCATTGGCCACATTCGGCCGAAGAACACGGCACGCTGATCGGTCTCACCCATTTACTCTCAAGATTGACACTACAAGGACCAATCTTCATCAAGAATCCTTCTTTTACAGGGCTGCTACGGAATGGAATAAGCTTCCAAAATCAGTTTTTCCAGAGAACTATGACCTGCAACTTTTTAAAAAGCGTGTCCACAATCATTTCCTTTCTATAATCCCTTTCCCTTCTAATAGTCGCAGTGCGGGCCGTCCGCGGCCCACACGATAGGTCTACCCTTTTTGCGACTATTTTCATAAAAAAAAAAAACTTTCCCATGAGGCGCAGGATTTCCCCATTGGTCACTCTATGCATTCAAGACACTCTACACTCTCTTAATTATTCACATTACTTAACGTCACACGTAAACGGGTAAGGAAATGTTAATGTGAAAAAAAAATATTAAAATTTCGAAAGTAACACATAAATAGAAATTGGTCTCAAAAAAAACATTCCAAAATGTGAACTAAAGTAAACATTTTGAAACATAATCGTAAACACGTATCAATTATTCGAATAAGCTATACTTTTTTGTAATCGTGAAGCAGTATCGAGCAACTGCCGTTGTAGACGACCAATCCCACTTCGTCGAATTTAGTTACGTGACGTATCTTTCATACATACATATAGTCACGCCATTTTTCCCGTAGGGGTAGGCAGAGACCACTTCCGCTACGGTTCTTACACACATCGCTTGCTTCCTCTTCTTTCAACAGGGCTCTCATACATGCTCGTCGGTTGTTGGTACTCTTGACCTGGCCTTTCTTTAAAACAATGTTAATCTGATCGAGATATGTATGCCGAGATCGACCTCTACCGACTTGTCCATTCACACTCGCCTTATAAATTTGTTTCGTCAATCTTCCTTCATTCATCCTTTCTACGTGTCCAAACCATCTAAGCATTCCTTTATCTATCTTTGTAACCACATCTTCATTAACACCACATCGCTCTCTTATCTTACTATTTTTTTACTTTATCCAACCGAGTCACTCCGGCTATACTTCTCGAACTCCGCAGCATTAATCCTATTTTCATGCTTCTTCTGCCAAACCGAACATTCACTACCATACATAAGTGTAGAAACCAACACACCTCTATGCACAGCTAGACGCGCCTTTTTTGACACTTTCTGGCTATTCATAAAGCTATTCAATACCCCATTCAATTGTTTTCCTGCCAACACCCTTCGCTCAATGTCACTGTCATACTTTGCATCTCTCGTAAACTCTAAACCCAAGTACACAAATTCATTTACTTGTTCCACTCTTTCTCCCTTTATAGGAACTTTACAAATTGTTTTGTTTTTTTCTCTTTCAAAAACCATTACTTTCGTTTTGCTTACATTTATTTTCATTCCTATGCATCATGCATAACATTCACCATCGCCTGCAACTCCTATTCAGAGGACGCTAAGAATTTTTCGACTATATCTCGTAATGAAAAGACGCATAATAACATTATAAGTGAGTGAAATAAGTTATTATACGCGTGTATTATACTCACTAGTGCTCGTGTGTGAAAATTACAAGCGTAAAATGACATTTCCCTGACGTGTAATAAACGACATATTATCCTCGAGTAGAAATTTTTTGTAAACAAATAGAAGTGGAATTTTTACCCGTGTGTAATGGCCATTATAACAGGTAGCCCAAAATGAATGACCCTATGCTTTACTGCTCAAGAACGTGGAATTATTGTGTCTATTTTTAACACGCTTATATTAGTTTCACCTGTATCTTGTTTGCTTGTTTGTTTGTAACTGACTCTTTGGCCTCGATTTTGCTCTACTTTAAGCATTCAGATTTAATTTAAACTTCGCACACTTGTCAAAGACCAACGACAATGAAATTATTCGATCAAAATATCCGATTATCCCGATTACTTTCGCCAGGATTCATAAATTTCTTCAGGGATCCTTTGCATGAGAGTATGAGAGATAGAACTAGTGCGTGAACTACGCATGCGCGCAGAACAAATATTAACACAGTTCATCGCATGAGCAGTGATAGTACCGCCAAAACGTGCATGATATTTTTAAAAAAATAATATTGCATGTTAAGTCATTACAACAAATCTCAAAGTTATTTGTATGGCAATTCTCACCGAAAAGTGCGCCATCAGGATTGATACTACACCAATTGAGTCCACATGTGGTTTTGTTATTGACTTGGGGTGTTTTTTTTATGTATTTTGTGATTTTTTTTGGATTTCAATTGATAAAATAAAAATATATCTACAAGGATATATTAAACAAAATATCATTTAGCTCCAAAACAATAACTATTTGATTATGTGAATGTACACAGTGTCCAAAAACGTACTTCAAAGTTCAAAGTTTAAACGTACTTCAAAATCTAGAGCTAACTTTATAATGATTTAACTCAAATCAACTCATCTAAAAATGCTTGATAGAAACTCTTTTAAGATGGCACTTTCACATTTAGATAACTTTAAAACGGATTCCTGTAAATGAATATTTATATTTTGGAAATCAAATAACGTGATTACGACTTTTCAATTGAAGTTACAAGCGGCTCGTTTCAGTGAGGTAATGGATATCTGTGGCACGGCAGTGCCCCCGCCAAGACGAGCAAAAACGCGCACGGTCGTACCATCCATTTCTCGAAGCAGTTCAGGCCATTTTCGACCCCCCTATAACTTCGTTGTGGATGAAACTAGAAGCCTGAATTTTCAGTAACCAAGTAGGCATTGTATAAACACAATAAATTTTAAATTTCATTTAATTTGAACCAGTAGTTTAAGAATTATAACTAATCAAAATTTCTTAATTTTGTCACTCTCACTGACTAACTGACCAATCATCAAAATTTTAAGGCACTTCTAGCAGACATAACAGCTTCAAATTTAAAATAAAATTAGTGTTTGGTGTATAAATCAAGGAAAAACTAAAATATTTTACAATTTCGCTCCAATTTTTTAGATACACCAACTGCATAAATAACTTTATAATCCCATATAAATATAACGGATTACAAAGTTACATTTGCAGTGAATGAATCAGTGTACACTGGTAAATGTATAATAAAAGAAAAAAAGTAGGACTATCTACAAAAAGAAATGAGATGCCATCAAAAACATAACTTGTAAAAAACACCAAGTCTCGCAACTCAGTTCTTCTAATGTAAAAAGTTGTGAGATTCATGAAATACCAAGTCGGTTAATTTATTCAGTCCCTACTTAAGGGTCTTTTGTCTTAACTTATTACGTAATAAGCCAATCTAACATCTTATAGTGACCATATCAATATTAAAAATCTTTTATGTTTTAAATAAATTAATTGAATGGGCAATCGCACTAGACAATCTAATTTAATATAATATGTATTACTTGTGAGATACATTGTGTTTTCATGCGATGGCCAAGTGAATCTATTTATTTAAAACATAAAAGAACCGAATACAACTGGAGGACGTGGTACACCTTTTATACAACAGGCAAATCCCATACAACATCATAAAATACATCAAAAATATTTACCAGAGAAACAAAATACAAGCCAAAATTAATGGCACAACTACCGAAGAAATTCCTGTAAATAGTGAAATTCGACAAGGAGATTCCCTTAGCCCCCTTATTGTTAAACATCGTTATTGACGAAATAATAAAAAGCATTCGTAACCTGAAACGAAAGGGTATAAAATGGGAAACAACGACGTCAACACCCTATGCTATGCCGGTGATGCTGTTCTGATTGCGAAAACGAAGATGACACACAGAGATTACGATTCAAATTTAACACAACGGCAAAAAGTCTAAAAATGAAGATATCTGCAGCAAAGACGAAATGCATGACCATTTAAAAAACACCTATCAGATGCAAACTGGTTGTGGATGATAAAATTTTACAACAGGAGATGAAATTTAAATACCTAGGCATAGAAATATCAGGATACGGTGACATCGAGGCGAAGGTAAGAAACCAAGCGGCAAAAACAGCACGAACCTCAGCTTACCTGAACGATACAATCCTCCGAAACAAATATATGAATACTATGAAGAAAGAGAGCGTGGAACGAACACATAGACCGGATGAATGACGACAGAATGGTCAAAACAACCGGATACAAGTCACCCTTAGGGCACCGAAGCGTTGGAAGACTTCGCAAGAGATGGAGCGACAACCTTTCCAACAATTGAACGGCGGAGGATACGAAGAAAAACAAGCATTGAAGAAGAAAAATAATAAAAGATTTTTATTATTGATATGGTCACTATAACATGTTGTTAGATTAGCTAATTACGTAATAACTTAAGACAGAAAGACCCTTAAGTAGGGACTGAATAAATTAACCGATTCGGTATAACATGGATCTCACAACTTTTAACGATAAAAGTACTGAGTTGTTTTTTACAAGTTATGTTTTTGATGGTTTTTTTTTTGTCTCTCAAAATGTCGCTGTTTTGACATGATATTTAACAATTTCGACCTTTTTACAAAAAAAAAATGATGCTTTTATCTGAAGTCTCGCCGACGAACCAAAGCCGTAACACAAATATTTTTTGGGTTTTTTGGTGTGCTATCAGTTTTTATTACCCACTAGGAGGGTGTTGGACCCATTTTTAACTCTCGTTCCCTTAAATATCACTTTGTTTTTTTAATTTGATACTTTTCGAATATACCTCAAATATACCTCATTAGCAAATATACCTCGTCCAGCGAATAATAAGAGTAAATAACCCGACGTGACATGATTACCATCGATTTAAGCATCTTGTAAATGACCTTGAACGTTAAAATCATCCATAGAAATATTTTTGAACGTTGAGCTTCTCGGATTTTTTTTTCGCCAATAGTAATAACTTAAATTCTCTTCAAACAATGCGATAAAATTCGCGAAGACGAAGTTGATATATGAGAATAGAAATAGTAGAGCCGAAAACAGGTTACGAACCATTAGCATCTCCTGTTCACGGACAACAGCTTTTTTTTAATGTTAGGAGAATACCTAATAGATAATTGTTTGTCTATTCATGTCGAATACCTACACATCACGTCGGGATTTTCAATATATTACGACAAAGAATAGATACGACATTCGATTTCTTCAAATACGTTCAAGTACTTGGAAAAAACATTAAAAAATACGGTCGAGTGTTGTTGCTTTGACTATAACTAATAGGTTTTTATATAAATATGATTAAGTGTTTATTGGATACGAGGGGACGTCAACGGTTAGATATTATTAACATTTACTACGCATTTATTACTGAAAAATTGTAACATGTTGACTGCGAAAATTAAAATCATCCCGTTTTTATACAGAGTGGAACAGCCAAATGGAATAAATTCGATAACGAATAAATAAGAGCAAAGTGGAACAGCCAAATGGAATAAATTTGATAACGAATAAATGAGAGCGTGTTGGAAAAAACGCTTGGACACGTCAATTTGTATTTTTAGATGCGAATTTTTTTCAAAAAAAAATTATTATATAGGGTGTGTCATGTGACAGTGGCCGATACCAACTTTCTTATTTTAAATACAACCCCCTGTATATTATTTATTTTTTGGATTCTTCAGAAAATTCTAGACATAATTCATGTACAATGTCCCATACCTATCTTCAACTGTTTCGGAAATATTAAGTGTTTTCAGATGTGTTACAAAAATTAACATTAAAAAACCATAAATGCGTTCCTTTTAACTGATATGAAATAAAAAAAATACAAAAACAGTTTTGTTTATTTTCGTATAAAACTCATAGCCTTAGCAACTTGTCTGTCTGCATGACAGTAGTGATCAGTGTCAGTGCCATTGTCGTTTGAATTTCGATAACTGTACGTAATAATATCAGAAAAATGGTTCATTTAACAGAAATGCACAAAATAACCATTCTACAAATGATTAGTTATGGAGATAACACACGGACACAAATGGAAGTCTCTCGCTTATTTCACGAAAAATTTCCAAATTTGCCGCCTATATCCCAAGGAATAATTAGCAAAATAGAAAAACAGTTTCGCGAGCTTGGTCATGTAAGACAGACAAAAAAAGTAGTTGCCAATGAACTAAGCGATGATGCGAAATGCAGCCACACTGTTCAACATTAGCCGCACATCAATTTTTCGAATATTAAAGGAAAGTAAAATGCATCCCTATAAAATTATGCCAACTCAGGAGCTCATGGAAGACGATTTCGACAGGAGAACGTATTTTTGTGAACAAATTATGGAAATGTTAGATAACAATGTGATCCAATTAGAAGATGTTTTGTTTTCTGATGAGAGCACATTTACACTTCACGGTCATGTTAATCGTCAAAATTGCCGCTATTGGTCTAATGAGAATCCTCAATGGATGAGAGAGGAACATACGCAATATCCTGAAAAAGTTAATGTTTAGGCAGGAATTGTTGGAAATCATATCGTAGGTCCCTTTTTCATTGATGTCAACTTGAATGGAGATAAATATTTAGAACTGCTCCAAAATAATGTCGTGCCAACTTTGACAAACTTATATCCTAATCCAGCAAACCCACAAGTTCCTGCCAATATACTATGGTTTCAGCAAGATGGAGTACCGCCCCATAACCAAATCAATGTCCGGCAGTACCTGAACCCAAATTTTCCAAATCGGTGGATAGGGAGGCGCGGATCGATAGAATGGCCAGCACGATCTCCTGATCTGACGCCATTAGACTTCTTTTTGTGGGGATATGTCAAAAGTATTGTATAAAAAACTAAACCACTCAACTTACATGACATAAAAAGACGAATCACGCTTGCGATTAGATCAGTCACGCCTGAGATGTTGAGTAACGTTAGAAGACATTTCTATACCAGATTAGCATGTTGCCAAGACGTTAGCGGCGAACATTTTGAACATTTCTTGCATTGAAATTAATGTTTTTTTGTTTTTTTTTACATAATTTGTAAAATAAAATAATTTTCTTTTTTTAATGTTAATTTTTGTAATACATCTGAAAACACTTAATATTTCTGAAACAGTTGAAGATAGGTATGGGACATTGTACATAAATTATGTCTAGAATTTTCTGAAAAATCCAAAAAATAAATAATATACAGGGGGTTGTATTTAAAATAAGAAAGTTGGTATCGGCCACTGTCACATGACACACCCTATATAATAAAATTTTTTTGAAAAAAATTCGCATATAAAAATACAAATTGACGTGTTCAAGCGTTTTTCCCAACACGCTCTTATTTATTCGTTATCGAATTTATTCCATTTGGCTGTTCCACACTTTATACATTGAGGCTTACAAATTTTTGTTCAAAAATTGATTTCATTAATTATTCATATTTTTCACTTTGTTCGTAACTACACTCTTCACTTGTAAATTTTAGTATTATTTTTTATTGAACCGAAATTTATTTTTATTTAATTTTTTTCAACATATTTCTTTAGTATGTTGTTTTGAATAAATCAACGGGATTAAACAAAAAATATAGAGAATAGAGATAAAGACACAGCAAAGTGTATCACAAAAATAAATTATCTTGCCGATTTTGGCATTTTTTAAACGTCGATTTTTGATTAAGGGGGGACTCTTTTCAGGTATTTTTGACTCCACTACTATCAACTACAAGCGAGGGTAACAATTACCCCAAAATTTTTAAATTGCATTGGGGGTCGAAAAAGACGTCTTTTGAAAGCTCTGACAATTCTTTTTACAATAGTGTTTAAATTTTGAAATTCCGCCAATTACTTATTGAGAAAATAGATTTTAAATGTTAAACTTATCTGCAAACACTCACCAACGAGTTAAGTACGTCAATGGTATAAATTTAGTACTTGGTACTTAGTTTTTTTTTGCACGGGACGGTAAATCGCCACAATTGCCGCTATTGGTCCAATTCAAATCCAAGAGTTTTTTAAAAGGTGCATACACAGCAACCAAAAGAAATTAAATGTATGGGCTGGCATTTGCGGTGACCGACTGGTGGACCCTTTTTTTCTACCAGGCAATTTAACTGGCGAAATGTATTTGAAAATAATCCACAGTGTGACTAAGATCACTTTTATTATCAGCAGGACGGTTTAGACCAACGTTTTCCACGGCATTGGATTGGGACAAGAGGTAGCATTGAATGGCCTCTACGATAGCCAGATTTATCGCCCCTCGATTTTTTTTTGTGAGGGCATCCGAAAAATCAAATCTATAAAACACAACCAGCGTCGTTGGAAGATTTGCGTCAAAGAATCGTTGACGAGTGCCGTCGAATTACTCAGGAAATTCTACGGAATGTGCGTGAATATTTTGAACAAAATCTTTATTATCGTATGGCAGCAGGTGGTCATCAGTTTAAATATTTACACATATAATTAGTATCCTCATAGCAGAGACGACCTACAACGCCTGTTATACAAGACAACAGTAACAGCACACAAATTTAACATGAACATCGCAACAGAAAAAACACAGTCAATGGTTATCTCAAAAGAACCCATAAGGTGCAAACTGGCAGTCGACAACAAGATAATCCAGCAGGTGAGAAGATTTAACTACCTAGGAGTGAAGGTATCAAGCGAAAGAAACCTTATTAAAGAAGCACGAACACAAGCCCTAAAAGCAACAAGAGTCAGCGGATACCTGAGAGATATCATAGGGCGAAATAAAATGATGAGTAAAAAAAGCAAGCTAGGATTTACAAAACATGTGTAAGACATATTTTAACGTACGCCACAGAAACCAGAGCATCAACAACGAAAATAATAATGAGAACGAACGAAATGAAAATACTAAGAACCATCAAGGGTGTTACCCTTAGGGATAGAATAAGAAGCCAGGATATCAGAGAAGAATTAGAAATACAGGATGTGGTAAGATGGGCTAGAACACGCAAGAGGTGCTGGAAAGACCACGCGGAAAGGATGCCAGATGAAAGGTGGGCAAAGTGGGCCATGTCGCAAAAATCAAACTCGCGAAGACCGGTAGGCAGACCAGCCAAGAGATGGTACGAAAGCTGGAGCTCAGCGTCACAGAAAGAGCTCCGAAGGAGGCTAAACGCAATGGACTTAACGGGACCATGTCCTATTATAAGAAGAAAAAGAAGTAGTAAGTAAGCAACTAAAATAATTAAAATTTTAACATGTTTTTTTTTTTAAGTATTGGGAGGAAATGTAAAATTTAAAAACAATTGTAAAGAGAATTGTAAGAGCTTTCAAAAAACATCTTATTACCGTAATACCATTTAAACATTTTGGGGTAATTCTTACCCACGCTAGGGGTTATAAGTAGTGGGGAGTCAAAAATACCGGAAAAGAGTGTCCCCCTTTAATTAAAAATCGACGGGTCTGAGCGTTTTTTCAAAATGTTAACGAAGTTCCTGCAAATGGCTCTGTTTGGTTTTCGGTTGGCCACCCTGTATAGTAAATTACCCTTACATCGCAATAGCGGCGATTGAATAACGACCATAAACATATGCGAGAATCTGAAAAAGAAGCTGGAATAATAGTTTCTAATTATCTTGCAACAATGCAAACACAATTTAACATACGACGTGTAAATAATTCTTTTAAACAAAAACCATTTGGAAGCCATCAATTAGAAAACAAAGTCGCGAATCAAACGCGATGAGAGCGTCAAATAAAACCGAAGTGAATAATGAACGATCCGGAAAAGAAGCAGAAAATTGTGCAACGGTTACTTCATCGGTGTCTCTTTTCAGTGTAACACTTCTGTGTGAATATTACTAATTACACTTTCTCTCGCTTGATAAAAGAGAAGTTCGAAATGCTGGAAATCGCGATGACGTTAAATCAACATTGCGCGTCCGTATTGTTTGTTCGTTGCTAGTTTTTGATCTTTGCAATTCTATTAGCACGTGGGACAAACGGCAGTTGTAACTTTTCTGACATTTCACTAACAAACGTTTTGCGACATAGCCCAAATGGAATCGTTAACTTTGGAAACAACAACCATCCTTTGATGCTTTAAAACTATGATATACAAATATTGGTTCAAAAAATTGGTGCATTTCTTTTTATTAATTGGATACTAGTCATGCTAGCTTGAGCGGTATTATCATTAATAATAAACAGAGATAGATTTTTTTGCCGACTGAAATATTTCCAAAAGATTAGCAATAAGATAGCAACAAAATAGAAACAAATTTGTTGGCAGATGAAGGAGGTTTTATGGAACCATCTGTACCCAAATCTTTTTCATGTTAAAATCTTCAACTCTTTTCCTGTTAATGTTGAATATATCTGCTATCATTTTTATACTCAAATGCTGATCCATTCTGACGATTCCTCTGATTTTTCTCACACTGTTGTCATCATTTTTTTGGAAGTCCCGCACGTTTATCGTTTACGTGTTACACAAAAATTGCCGAACGAGTCACTTGCGTCAACATTTGTTATTTTCAGAGTGTTTTAAGACGACGACTTGTAATTTCTTATTTTCAGACCTCGTATATTTTTAGTTGTTTGATGACTTTTAGCCACCGATGCGAGTAAATGAAAGTTTTTAGTATTGGAACCATTTAATTACCGAGAAAAAAATTACCAGTGCATGGGAGGCATAAAAAATTACTTTTTGGACCGTTCGCTGCTTTTTGGAGCGTTGTTCATCGAATTTTGTTTTTTAAATGGCCTAAATCAATTAAATCAAGAGTGCGTATGGATTGAAAATAAATGATTTGATCGTCAACTGCCTTCTTTACGCCGATGATCAAGTCATATTAGCGTCATCTGAAGAGGAGTTGCAGACGATGGTTGTTATGCATGATGCTCTGAAAATCAAAGGGATGAAAACAAATGTAAGCAAAACAAAAGTATTGGTTTTTGAAAGAGAAGAAAGCATGACAAATTGTGAAGTTTTGATTAAGGAAGAAAGAGTGTAAATGAGTTTGTATACCTGGAAACAAAATTTACGAGAGATGGAAATTATGATAGTGACAATGGCAGGAAAACAAATGAATGGGGCACTGCATAGCTTTATGAACACCCAGAAAGTGTCAAAAAAGGCCCGCCTGGCTGTGCATAGAGGAGTGTTGGTTCCTACACTTATGTATGGTAGTGAATGTTGGGTTTGGCAGCAGAAGCATAAAAATAGGATTAATGCTGTGGAGATGAGTGGTCTAAGAAGTATAGCCGGAGTGACTCAGTTAAATAAAGTAAAAAATAGTCAGATAAGAGAACGATGTGGTTACAAATATAGATAAAGGAATGCTTATATGGTTTGGACACGTAGAAAATATGGATAAAGGAAAATTAACGAAAAAAATTTATAAGGCGAGTGTGAATGGACAAGTCGGTAGAGGTCAACCTCGGCAAACATATCTCGATCAGATTAACATTGTTTTGAAGAAAGGCCAGGTCAAGAGTACCAACAACCGACGAGCATGTATGAGAGCCCTGATGAAAGTAGAGGAAGCAAGAGATGTGTGAAAAAACCGTAGTAAGTGAAGGGAAGTGGTCTCTGCCTACCCCTACGGAAAAGAGACGTGACTATATGTATGTATATTTCTAATTTGTTGGTGCAAGACTATCATAAAAAATATAGGAAAAAAATCAGAGATTTTTTTATCTGTCCTTGCTTCGGACCTTCGGACGAGATTAATAATAAAAAATTTATTGCACGTAATTACATAGGAAAATGTAAGTTATTTCTATTGAGATGATGATCATTTCCCGATTAAAGAGCTGAAAAATAAGTACATAAAAAGTATCTACAAAAATCTTAGCCCTTCGATTTGCAATCGGTGACATAGGAGGTGCAGCTAAAGGAACCTGCAAGATTATTAAATTGGACAATGAAAAAGGGCGAACCCAAAACACTCCCTTGTGGTACCCCAAGACTCACATCGAAAGATTATGATTGATAAAAAACCGAAATTAATTTTGTTGCAGGCTGGGATATTCATAAAAAATTGGCAAAAAGACAGCAACAAAATAAGATAAAAGAATCTGCTGTACCTTTTAATAACTCCGAAGGCAATTTGACTAATAATACGTTACAGTAAATTTTGTTGCTGCTTCAAATATTGATAAGAAGAAGTATGTTGAGAGCTAGCAACAAAATGGCAACTAAAGATCAGCAGATTTATTCAACCAGCAATAATTTTTTTGTCAAATTATCTTTAACTTTAATGATTAAAAATTTAAATCCCCATTATAGATTCAAACCCAACTCGAATAAAATCAAAAATAACAACGATTCGGTGTATCATACTATTATATATTATATTTATTATTTGTTATCGCGGTGTTATATACGATTTATATCAACAATTATAATTATATTAAACAGCTTAAAAAAATTAGCGTGTGCATGCCCCACCAAGTACCGGTTGGTTGTGGATAAGAAATAACTAGGAAGAACATGTGGTGTACGAGTAAGTGCATGTGCCGCTACGCGATATTATCGACGTTGATGGTAAACGTGCACTTTCATTTTCACTCGATTGCTGGTTCACTGGGCCACCGTTTATAAGTAGAATCGATTACAGAGACGGACTTGTCTATCAACTATCACCACGCATCGAATATTGATACCTACTGATTTGGATCATACACACGTGGAAATAGTCACAGGATATGCTATTTTGAAATGGTTATTTTTACCTAAAAAATTAAAAATAATCTAAAATAACTAAATATTTCAGCCATTATTGTCCGCGAAAACTAACAACAGGCCCGCAACAGGCGGGCGAAGAACACACAAATCTCCGCACTACGAAAACATTCGAATAACGATCCGATCGGCGACGAAGAAATTTTCAATAATCGTGAGTCTCAAGTACAATCGAAGGAAGAAGTTTCCGAATGTGAAGTATATTCAGCCGAATATTTGTTATTTTAGAGGCTAGTCGCCCGACAAGCTACTTTTGTTGCACTGTACCTTCAACGTGAATTAATTTAGTATGTCTGCAAGATATAATTTCTGCCCACAGCATGGTTCTGCCTGCCATAAAAGAAGACGCAGGCTGCTCACGTTGGGCAGTTTTGGTGGTTCTTTCAAAAAACGAATTCGGCGACTGCCACTAAGCTGACATATCCTGGGAAGTACTGCTACTAAAGAAAACGTCCACTTTTGGTACATATTTGGTAGCGCCTCGCTACCATGAATCCAAATATACCTACTCTTCTTTTGGAGCGAAACTAAAAGGCAAAAAAGCCTTGGGGTCCTACAGTTTGTGAATAAAATCCTTATTATTGTATGAAAGCGGGCGGTCATCAGTTTGAACATTTAATTAATTAAGTAGTAAAGAAGCAACTTAAATAATTTTAACAAGTAATTTTTTTCAAAGTATTGAAAGGAAATGTAAAACTGTAAAGACTATTGTCAAGAGAATTGTCAGAGCTTTCAAAAGACATCATCTTTTTGGACCACCAATGCCATTTAAAACTTTTTAGGGTAATTCTTACTCTCGTTTGGGGTTGAAAGTAGTGGAATCAAAAATACCGGTAAATAGTGTCTCCCTTTAATCAAAAATCGACGGCTCTGAGCGTTTTTCAAAAATATTGACGAGGTTGGCCATAAATGGCAATAAATATATTAAATATCAGGTGTAGCAAAACTGTTGAATCTATGTGCAGTTAAAAAATATTTATAAATACACTCATTTATTGTTTAGTTCCACGTTGGGATTTTCTTTTTTCCCTAATGAGACAAAATTAATTTTAATGATAATCCAATTTAAACGATTGAAAAACTAAATATGCGATACCAATTATCACATTAACTCTTAACGGAAAGAAAACAGACCTAATTACAATGTTTCTATCGCAAAAACGGATAAAAATAACAAACAAACAATCCAAAAAAACTAAGTATATATAACTTAAGTATAACTACGTAAATCTTCAGTATCACTTATGCAATTAAAAATCTTGTGTAATTAAATGAATGTGGATCGTTCTGATTAAGAATTTACGAATCAAAATTTTATACGGGGGGAATCGACAAACTCTTAGTCACGATCACAGAGTGTTACTGTCTAAAAAGTGTCACAATCTAAACGAACAGTTATGACAACCATGATAAAGCAAGCACGGTGAACAGTGGTTCGAAAACGAATGGTACAAACCTTTAAAAATAAAATAACGAATGAATAAATACTTAATTGTTTTTATGTTAATGCTACGATATTTACTTCTTGGGTTCGGTAATTCTAAACTCTCAGTATTACAACTAAACAATTTTTATTCCTTCAACTTAAACTTTTAAAAACTAAAACTCTTCGCGACCGCTGTCCTTTTTATATTTCCAACTCATCGTTGTAAAAGAATCGCCACTACTCGAGCTTTTTCTAGAGAGTGCCAGAATAATTCTTTTACCATTTCGGAATCGCTAGACGCGGTATTCTAGAATTTTCCGGTCCTTTATTTTGTCAAGTCGGCATAATAAAGCAGTCCCCCTAATTGTGATCGACTCGCTGATGCAACCAGACAACAGGGCCAGGTCGTAACATTACTTTAAATAAAAAAAATACAAAGTCAGGCGATGTCTGGATATATTTAAAAATACCTTGTACGATTTGAGGTGCAAGCAAGCTTAACAAAAAAAACTCCAAAATTTAAACGATCCATTCACAAGTGATTATTTTAGTTGTGAAGGTGTCTAGAGCTGGATTTGGATTGACAAATATCTGACCAACTATGTGCGCTCAAAGTAAATGCATAGAATCAAGTCTTGAGGCGATGTTTCAGTCGGTTCCTGAGGCAAGACTTCTATATGACTTCACTCATATTGTGCAAACGGTCTCCTTGAGATCTTTATCAGTACAGCTAAGGAAAAAACTATGGAAGACAGCTATTTGGGCCATAATTTTAAAGCCTAAAACATAGGGTGTATACCTCCATTCTGGATGCAGTACAAAAGCTTGAAAAGTTGAGCTTATTCGTATTTAAGATTCGTACATGGTTGGTAGACTTTCCTTAAGATCTTCAGCTAATGAAAAAACTATGGAAGACAGCTCTTTGAGCCATAATTTTGAAGCCAAAGACATCAGGTGTATACCCCCGATCTGGATGCAGTTGAACTTGGTCGTATTTGAGCTTTGTAAGTGGTCGGTAGAGTTATTAAGTGATTGGTAGAGTTTATAAGGTGTTGAAAGTACGACGGGCTATTAAGAAAGATTATTGTTGAAGCCTAAGACGTCAGTTTTGTTCTGGATGTAGTACAATGGCTTGAAATGTTGAGTGAAACAGTGTCCTAAGTTTTGGAATGATACTATAAGCTTGGTCGTATTTGGGCTTCGTAATGGGTTGATAGAGTTTATAAGGTGTTGGAAGTACGACCGGCCAATGAGAAAGATTTATTTTTAAAGCCTTCAGGTTTATACCTCCGTAAAAATGAAAAGTTATGGGACTGCAACCTCCCAAATTTTGAAACGATACTGTCTGCTTTGTCGTATTTGAGCTTTGCTAGGGGTTGGTGAGGTGTTGAAAGTACGACGATCTAATGATAACGATTACTTTTGAAGAGTAAGGCATCAGGTTTATACCTATATTTTGGATGCTAAGCTACAACTTAAAATTTTGAAACAATACTGTGAGCTTGGCCAAAGTTCAACTTCATAAGGTGTTGGTAGACAGGCAAAAGTACTCTGTAGGACCACATCGTTATTGGGTATTCTTTTATTTTCTACTTGGAGTTCCACTGTACAGAATAATGACACGGTTATTAAAAAGATCCTTTTAAAATTGGTTAGTTTTGTCTGGTATTAAATAACAGTAATTAATAAATAAATTAACGTTAATTTTCGTAACAACAAAAAGGAAGAGTGTAAGCGACTAAGGAATGGGATAATAATATTATTTTCCGATAATAGTTACTACAAGATCATCGTTTTTGTTGAGCAGCAGCACACGATGTAATTAATGTCCATGTAAACAATATAATTTGTGATATAAAAAATGTAGGAAGCATTCTTACTACAAATTTAACTTCATCAAGCGAAAATATAAAAATACCTCCTTCGTTTTTATCTTTTGATTAAAAGAGAAAACGAAACATATTTTTTCTCCAACTGCTTAGCAAAGTAGCCTTTGACGCTTTCAAATTTCAATGCAAAGTTGACGTTTTCCGACAAACGTCATTTTGTGACAGCTTTGCAGCTCTAGCGCGGAAATATTTCAAAAACGCTTGCATCTCTTACTTATTTTTTTATCATGGAAAATAGTGTTAGTGAATTATCGAACACACCTCCTGATGTAGCAAAAAGTGCAAAAAATGTAACTTTAAATCTCCTACCAGAGAAATCAAGAACAAAATATGAATTTCAATACAATAGATTCATAACCCGGTGTCAATCGAAAAAGGTCAATAAGTATCCAGAAAATGTGTTACTGACTTATTTTGGAGAAAAATCAACGACATCGATGTCATCAACTCTTTGGTCCATCATATAGTCGATGATACGAACATGCTTGAATGTTAAAAATATCATCGAAATCAATAGGTATCCTAAACTCATCGCATTTTTAAAAAAACAATCCGTTGGATACAAAGCGAAAAAATCCAAAACATTTACCACTGAAGATATTCACAAATTTCTACGAAAAGCTACCGATAAAGAATATCTACTGATATAGGTATACATTTCAATTATACCTTACACTATCTGTAGTTTGATAAGCAGTTCTTAGTTGAATAATACCATGAAACTCTTGATTACTTGAGCAGTCATATTAGCCTAGGGATCTGAAGCGCAAGCATTTCAAACTGTTCGCTTGGGTTCAAAACCGGCCGGGGCCACTTTTTTTTAATTTAAGAGTTATTTTCTTTTCTATTTCGTTAGAAATATGAATTATTGGATCGATAGAAATTTGGATAGCTTAGACATTTTGGATAGCTATTGACTGTTAATTTTTTTATAGGTAATTCTAATTATGGGTATTGCTGGTGCCTGCAGACGCGATGGATTGGTGAAAATGAAGATCGGTGACATAGAAGATAAAGATTCTATTTAAATAATCCGAATTCCAGATTCGAAAACGAGAATTAGCCGTGTTATTACGATTGTTATTCATAATGAAGAAAATTCAGTTGATTATCAATTTGTAAAAAATACATTGCAATTAGACAACTTTGTCAAAATAACAATAATACTCCCCAACACCTATTTTTACGTTATCACAAAGATAGATGTACGAAACAATTTGGTATGAATACAATCGGGAAAATTCCCAGTGATATTGCTAAATATTTGGAATTACCTGAGCATACTTTATATACAGGACACTGTTTTTGACGAACATCTGCTACTTTATAGGTGAATGGTGGAGAAGACCTAATACAACTAAAGAAACAAGGTGGATGGAAAAGTAGTAAAGTCGCAGAAAGTTATATAGACGAATCAATCAAAAATAAGATTGAAACCACCAAAAAAATATTTTTAAAACCGCATGTATCCACATCTCGTTCTATAGATTTCCAATCCTCGGAAGAATTTATGTTGGAGTAATATCCTGATGGACCATCAGGTTCGGGAATAAATATCAAAGATTGTCATAATTGCACATTCAATTTTAATACAGTGAATAATAAACTTAAGTAAATATTTTCAAGAATATTATAAAATGTTATAATTAAAATACAAGCAATATTATGTACTTACTTATTTTGAATAAAGTCTTCTGTCTAAAAACTGCATTTGTAGAAAAAATCTTGTGTGTATTTCGAGCACAAATATTATAAATAATCATAAATATTTATTTTAATTTTTTTTTAATTAAATATTATTTCTAATACGAAGAGAAGACCAAGAGTGGTATGGACATTGGACAAAGGGATTTAATAAACCTTTTTGGATTTTACACTAAATTGTTTCCATGGTAACGAAATTTCCTCTGTGCGTTTTAAATGGTACTACCATGCTTAAGCAACTATTGCAATGGAAACAATAATTATCTGGGAAATTCAGGCATGTCCATTGTATCCCCTTGACCGTACTATTTCCTACAGTGACAGTTGACATTTTACAATTAATTTTATGCACAAAAAATACCAATTTTAAATCGTAGATGGTTTTAGTCTTTACTTGATGGAAATTTATACCAAATTACATCTGTACAATATTTTGCTGTCTGTTGTTTTTTTGTTTTTTTTTTAGTAATGTTCTTCTGACATTTTCCTTTTTAACATTTCAATCATATGGGCTCTCTTCGTGCGTCTACAATTTTACTTTTAATTCTGGTTTTTTTCTTTTTATTTTGTATTTCGTGTTTATACAACTTTTCTCAGTATGGTCACTTCTCAACTCTCAAAACTACTTAAACTTATAAGGCTAAAAGTTTTGGTTCAATTTTGTTTCTCATTTTGTTGTTAATTATTCGTTCCATTATTAAACTCACATATGTACCAAACCGGCTATTACCTCACCATTAATTTGGCTTTTGATAAAAACACGCAACTATAGAACAAATATACACAGGGTCGTCCAGAAGATCAGTGAAGATCTGGAAACAAAAAAGTTCTGCGCTGCAGTTTTCTTGGATATAACGCAAGCCTTCGACAAGGTCTGGCATCCAGGCCTTCTATACAAACTCAAAAAAAAACTTACCTCCAAATTACTTTACCATCCTTAACTCGTACCTCACAAACCGTCATTTCCTAGTAAAACACCATGGAGAATACACACCTTTGCAAAAAATAGAACCTAGAGTTTCACAGGGCAGCGTACTAGGGCCACTATTATATCTTCTATATACCGCCGACTTACCTACTAGCGACAAGAGCCTGTCAGCAACATTCGCAGATGATACAGTCATCCTTACATCTCGTGAAGACAAAAACATTGCTTCCCAAAAATTGCAAGACCACGTATATAAAATAGAACAGTGGCTCAGTAAGTGGCACATTGAAGTTAACATCACCAAATCTGTACAAGTTACATTTGCGAACCGTCGTGGAAACTGCCCACCAATTAAACTTAACAACAGTCAACTACCACACCATGACGAAGCGAAATACTTGGGAGTTTACCTTGACAGACGACTCACATGGAGAAATCATATATTCTCAAGTCGTAAGCAGCTGGGTTGTAAACTAAGGCAGCTCTACTGGCTGATTGGAAGAAAATCAAAACTAAACTTGAAAAATAAGCTTCTAATTTATAAAGTCATCATAAAACCAATATGGAGTTACGGAATCCAGCTGTGGGGAACGGCATCACTCTCCAACATAGAAATTTTAGAACGTTTCCATTCAAAGGTTCTTCGACAGATGACCAACGCTCCATGGTTTGTTCCAAACTACATAATAGCGAGAGACCTGCAGATGAGCTCTGTGAAATCGGAAATAACGAACTACTACGATAAGTACAACATTCGTTTAAATAAGCATCCAAACAGATTAGCTCGAAACCTAACGCATAGACCAACTGTGATACGAAGACTCAGGCGTTATATGCCGTGAGATTTAAAAGATAGATTTTTATAGTGTAGTGTTACGTACTCCCAAATTTTAAACTTACTTTTAAACTTTCGTTTTAAGTAATAATTTATAGGAAATTGTCAGAGGACACTTTTCCTACATGATAAATTTATAAAAAAACTATTTGCTTATTGTTAAAATTTGTAACAGATTGCAAATAAAGTGGGAAAATAAAAAAAAATATGTACCAAACAAAAAATGATCGAAACTGTCACGTTTATATTTAGCATCATATTTGAAATGCTGAAGTCAAATCAGACTGAAGTATAAAATAATTCAAGTATTTAATATTTTTAAATATGTATATACACCTTCTAAGAGATCTCACATATATGTAATTACAGTGGTACTTAAAATTCAACTATTATTTTCAACCGTAAGATCGTTAAGCCTGTCGAGGATATTTTTAATATGCTATTTCCTGTAAAGAATTCTAAGGATATAATAATTTTGATCTGATCAGAGGATATGTATGATGTGACTGTCGCGTACTTACGAAAACAATGACGGTACCTTTACATGGTCATGATCATTAATCAACTTGGAATGATACACACGAATGATGAAGTACCACTTAATAACGACATATCAACAACAAAAAAACTCAAAACACATGTCGACGATAGCAAAAATATAATTAACTAAGTTACTAAAGCGGTCACTGCATTCGTAGAACAAAATAGATGCGAAAACATTATTTGAAAATGTCCCGATTTTCAGCGACCCTAAAAACTGAATTCGACACTAATATCGGCGTTTTTAATAGTTTTTATATTTTATTCCCTTCCCACTTTTTTCGTAGAGGTACTAACAAAATTAGGAATGTCACTATCAAACTCAGCGACCCTAGGAACTATAAACTCGACACTAATATCAGTCGTTTTTAATAGTTTTTATATTTCATACACGTCTCACCATTTCCGTGGGTGTGCTAACAAAATTGGGAATGTCATTTTTAAATTAAGCGACCCCAAAAACTATAATTTAAGTCACTTATATTAGCCTTTTTTGATAGCTTTTATCGGGATTATAATTATCCTGTCTCTCAAGTTGGAGCAATCAACACACATTTACAAAATTTTATTAAAATCGGTCCAGCGGTTTAGAAACGCATAAAGGACAAACAAACATAATTAAATTATAAATAATGCTAGGCGCCAATTACGAAACAATAATTATTATTTAAGTGAATTGTTAGTATTTACACAGTATTACTGTATTGGTCCAGGTGGTCTGAAGAGGAAATCCATAAGCGTCGTCATGAAACCGATGATCTCGAGCAACGAAAAGTTCGACATTTGAGGGTTGCGGCTGTACAAGATACGAGTTTCCACAACATGGCATCGATATATCGCAGAATACGTGAATGTAGGTTTCGTTTGTACAGGCCATGTTTATGTTTATGTCGTGGTGAACGTAATAAAAACCAAAATCTCTTAATTTGTTTTAAATTATCATCTTTAATTTGATTTTACTAGTTTTTTTTTCGAACGTACCTGCGATATATTAAATTAGGAATTAGTGTTTAACCGCAACATTTAAATATCAATTAGTTGTACGTTTCAAAAACAAGTTTTCCATAAAATCTATTTATAGTAAAACGCATTAGTCGAAATATTAAAATTTAAATGCACGATTTTCTTGGAAATCGAATGGTTTTGTTTAGTTTCTAAAGGTGACAGGAGACGTAATGGGATTCCCTGTGTTTACAATCTTAATTTGCAATATGTTATAATCTCTCCATTTTAAGTCTACTAGGAAAAAACATCAAATAAAAGTGATCCAAGTTTTTATAGCCGATTACGAATGTGGCGGGGCACAGCAGAAAATAAATAAAAAAAATTAAACCGCGATTTTTTTGCTAGGTACGCAAACAGTAACGAGACATATTTATCGACTTCAAAAAAAGAGGACTCGCGAATGTTTTTGTGTATGTTTGTTACCTCGGAACTTTCGATTGGGTGAACCGATTTTAATAATTTTTGAAGTGATAACTTCTTATGGCACGCTGTGAACTTTTTTTGTAATGGGTAAAAAATGTTAAACTCGCGTCAGGACACGTGGCCTGATCGAAAATTCGTAAGACGGATGTATTTCACTGGAGCAATATAAAATGCGACTTTTCTTGACTGGTAACTTGGCAACCTTATTCAACAAACTGACAAATTCAAGTACATTTTGACAAATTAATTTAGTAGCTAAATTCAAAATTTAAGTGCTTTTCATTAGTTTATTGATTAAGTTCCAAGGAGAGGTGTCGTTTTTAGCAGATGTTATGGACACCATAGCGTGTCTTAATGACTCTAATCGTTCTCCCCCCGACAAAATTTTAGATCAAATAATTTATCAGTGCAAGAAGCCGTTAAAAAATGCATCAATTTGTATTAAAAAAGCATTAAAAACTGGACTGAAAGCTGGTTTGATCAAAGAGAACGGGGGAAGGTTTAAATTAGGTTTTGGTTTGCCGATAACGGAGGCTCGAAGACGAAGAAAAAATAGAAGCAGAAGCCGTAGACGACGTAGCCAAAAGCGACAAAACCGAGGGCGAGGTAGCCGAAAACGAAAAAGTCGAGGTAGGAAGAAAAGCGCCATATTGAAAGAAGATCAAGCAAAAAGCGGAAGAAAGAAATCGAAAACATTCAAATCTGGTACTGATGTTTAATATATGATTTATAATAAAGCGTTAATAAAAATAATGCATTATTCATAAACTATGGAAATCTGGAGACAATATTTTTCAGATTAAAAATAATATTTTCACGCGCGTTAATACTTAAGTTTTCACTTCTGCCGGCACTCCCAGAGTGCAACCCGTAAAATTTTTTTTTTATTTGAAAGCTGGTGCTTCCCGTGTGGTCCCATTTTAATTTGGTCCAGTTGGCATCCATGAAAAAACCTTATAAGGCTTTGAAGTCGGTCTTTTTTACATTTTTGCGTACAGATTATTAGGAATACGCGGTATGAAATTCAATGTGTATCTTATTTGCAAGGTTGGTGGGATAATTATAAACAGCTGACATAAATCTCATAACACTTCTTTATTTTATTTATTTATTAGGTTAGAAATTGCAGCAATATTTAATATGGAAAAAAGTTAGCATTATTTTGTCAAAATAATGAAATGTCTTGTCCTGATGCATTGTAAATGTTACAAAGGAGTTACTATGATAAATGTTTATCAAAATCACAAGTTTTCAAGTGGTATAAATCACCAAAAATCACGTTAAAGCGAATCAACAGTCAAGGTCATGTTGGGTGTTTTTTTTCAGCTACCGTGGTGTTTTCCACAAAGAGTTTCTTTCAACTGGCCAAACAGTCAACAAAAAATAGGTATTATTCAGGCATTTTGCATCGTTTACGTGTAAATCAATTGGTAAATGACGATCGGAATTATGACGAAACAATACATGGTTTGTGCATACTGTCTTTCCTATTTTCTCGATTGAATTTACCAGTTCGTGGACATCGTTTCGGGTCAATAGAATCCATACGCTGGTCGCTTTAAAGGCTACACCGTAAACTGAGTATAATAACTGTTTTGCAGACTGAAAAAAATGCTGAAATAAATGTATTCTAGTGGAGTGACTCTGATGAAAAAAGTGAGGAATATAGAGATAAGGGAACGCTGTGCTGTGAAAGAAGATGTGGTAACAAAGATAGATAAAGGAATGCTTAAATGGTTTAAACACGTAGACAGGATGAATGAAAGAATATTGACGAAACAGATTTATAAAGGAAGCGTGAATTGATAAGTCGATAGAGTTCGACGTAGGCTCAATTAGATCGTAATTGTTTTAAAGAAAAGCCAGGTCAGGAGTGCTGATGAGAGTAGAAGAAGCGAAAGACGCGTGTAAGAACCGTAGCAAGTGAAAAGAAGTGGTCGATTACTTTCGGTGAATGATACAAATAGACTCAGACAGAAACAGGTTAATTCCATCTTGTAGCAATCGTCGAGTGGGGAACCAACATTCTTGTTCAGTTCAACGCCCAAAAAAACACAAAGCGCCACGTTTTCTAAAAAAGTGAATTTCTCAAATCATTCCATTACAATGTCCGGAAATACCCTTGAATCAATCACTTCATCTCGATTTTGGGAGTCTAATAATATGTCTTGGCATGGCCATGTTGCTAACATCGCAAACTCCGCAAGTCAGAGGCTAGGTTTTCTGTGGAAAGCTAGAAAGTTTTTTAGTCCTGATCAACCGTTGACGACGTACAAGGCTCAAATACGACCTCTACTGGAGTATTCCTCGCACATTTAGGGTTCAGCATCAAGGCATTTTCTTCGTCTTCTAGATTCCATTCAGAAAAGAGCCATTCGGTTGATAAACAGCTCAACTTTCACAAATACCCTTCACCCACTAGAACATAAAAAAAGAGTTGCACCCATTTACTCTCAAGATTGACACTACAAGGACCAATCTCCATTAAGAATCCTTCTTTTACAGTGCTGCTATAGAATGGAACAAGCTTCCAGTTTGTTCTGAAAACTATAACCTGCAACTTTTCAAAAAGCGGGTCCACAATCATTTTTTTTCTATAACCTTTGCCCCTTCTAATAGTCGCAGTGCGGGCCGTCCGCGGCCCACACGATAGGTCTACCCTTTTTGCGACTATTTTCAGTAAAAAAAAATCCTATTAAATCGGTCTCTTTACTTATCGTCCAGTAAATTAAATGAGACAAATTTCTTTTTCTTTATAGATTCATTTAATTTTACAATTAGACTTTACAATACCTTACAACCCTACAAGACCTTACAATAGACTTTTATGGAATATTAAATATTTTGTTAAATTGTAAATATAACTAAAAATATTTTCATCAAATGTTAACAATTTAGTTAAAATCTCAGTTAGCGAAGTGGCTCTGTCACTCAGCTAATAAATACTTTTATGTTCTAGAACGTAAAATACTTTTACGTTTTAGAAAGTAAATGTTGCACAGTTGGACATATGTTGGGAACTTTACGAATTTATTAATTGAATACTCAACATACGAGTACATTAGTTTCAATACATAATAATAAAATATAATCCGAGACTTACATAATTCGCAAACTCTTTATCACTTTCAGAGCTCATTTCTAATTAAACACTTTAGAACAATGACTTTATAGCTGTGACAGTGTGACACATTACAAAACTCATGCAAACAATACCACCTATAACTCGACAAGCGAAAGAAGTCACTTGAACCCCAGATGCGTCAAGAAACAATCGCGGCATCGATCCTTTTTCTATATTTTTTCGGGCAGCTTGCGTCTCTCTTTCGGTCGCGCATTTCATAGTGACTCTTTACGCATGTCAAATTATATTAGATCGTTTTAGTTCAAACACAAAATGTCAGTTAATAATGACAAATAATTAAATATTTTTTTTTATTCTCATATTAGTTTCAGTGCAGTTTTCGAAAAAATATTGTTTGCATCTCGAATGCGAAATGCTTTTGCGTTATCGAATAGTTCGAATAACTCTTAAACGCAAAAGTATTATTTCGCATTCTAGACACAAAAATAACTATACTGATTTTAATTTTCGGTTTAAATCTTAAACACTTTTTTAAAATTTTAATTATTAGTTATAAATAATAAATTTTATTACCAGTATTGCGTCGGTGAAAGAGTCAATAAAGACAAGAGAAATTCGACTTGAAAAAAATATGTATATTACGAGGATAAATCACAAAGAAAAAGCTACAAAAACAAAATCGTTTAAATTTGCCAACCGTCAATGAAGTTACATTCTGATTAATTTTTTTTTGTAAACTCGACTAAACTTTTTGCGACGAAATTCGACAACGTCGCAAGTTAACAGTGGTGTTCCAATCCCGGAAGAAGAAGTATCCGTAGCAGTTTGGAGAAAGTTTATCGTACTCGGTAAAGTAGAACCGGTCTTTCGCGTAGACAGAGATGGAACTACATACAATAAAATTTACTTTCAAACGGCAACGTAACGTTACAAAACACCCACAACAGACTTCTTGTCGAATTGATTCATTCTTTTCTCTTAAAAATTACCCACAACCGATGCGCGATGATCTAGCGCACTGCAAACTCTGCTGGAACTTGACCAGATTTTATGTCAAATATACAAATGGGGGTTCCAATAACCATGTTACATAGAACAACTGAAGATACACCATGTAGCAATTCGTGTTACTTTGAATTGAAACTGTTTTTTAAAGTTTGTAGGCTTTTATATACTATTTTAAAATAAAAATTCTTGTACAAATTCTTACTAAAGTATTATTATTTTTTTTTACTGACTTTTTTTTACCTTGACAACACCTATCAAATTAAATTTCAACATGCTGGGATTTAACAAAGTAAAGTCCTTACAAAATTCAACATTTTCTTTAACACACCAAATGTTGTTAGATACTGCAAGGTCTGATAATTGGTTGGATTATCTTTTAACTTCTTTACGTGCCTCTCATCATAGCTATTCTGACCTTGGAGGCGGCAGCTCTGAACAGTTCGTTTGATGTGCATCCATACCATTCTCTCAAATTGCGCAGCCATGATATTCTTCTCTTTCCTACACCTCACTTGCCCTGGATATTTCCTTGTATAATTATTTTAACTTCGCCACCTTGCTGTTGGGTGAATTGAGTAGCTGAATAGTGAGGCGCCGGTCGCAAGCCCGGATAAAGGAGGAGGGTTGAGCGATAGGCGAACAACCCATTCTCGGAAAAAACACGTTGTTATGAAAACCGACAGGATGCCTTGGAATAGGACGGATCTAACACGACGACCACGACAAGGAAAACGGCATATGAGAATTAGAACATGAAATGTACTCAGCTGGTATAGAACCGTCGCGGCACCACAGACCATACAAAAACTTGAAAAGATTAGAATGGACATAACAGCAATTTAGGAAATGAGATCCGGAGATGCAGAGATATCGCATAAGCACTAATCGCGAACTTAATCAACTGTACCAAGACCCGGATATTGTACGTGAGATAAAATCCCGAAGGTTACGTTGTGCTGGACATATGTACAAAGACAGCCAGATGAACGTTTAGTAAAACTAGTGTGGCAAAGCAAACCGAAAACAAGAAGGCCCCTCGGAAGACCACGGCTAAGATGACGCGACAACATCAAAAGTGACCTTGAATCTATGGGGTATGAAATGGATAAGCTCTGGCTAAATAAAATGGGTCCACATGTCAGGGATACGTAAAAATTATTATAAAAGAACCCTCGCATGCGACTGCTCAACCTTAGACGTACTAGACTGAGAGTAACAGTGGGCCTGCTGACAGGACATTGTCGACTCCGTAAACACCTTTGTAGGTTAAAAGGGGCTGAGACCAGTAAATGCCATTTCTGTTTTGAAGTGAAAGAGACGACTGAACACGCCCTCTGCCACTGCAGGGGACTGGCCAGGTCCAGATTCCTGTGCTTGGGCATATAAAAATTTGAGCCGGAGAGCTAAATCAGAACTCCCAACAGCCTCTGAAAATTGGTAAAACAATTGGAGCTGAAGAAGGAGCTCTAAGCCCACAGGTAGGACACAATAGAGCTCGTGCACACTCACAAAAAGCCTCGAATTGGATATAATCTAATCAAGGAGACACTGTACAAAAAAACGTTTAAAACAAATAAATAATTGTTTACTATGAAAATTAACAAATATCAAAATAACAAAGGATAAACTAATCTAAACACACGTGATCTAGTCACTTATCGTATTGCTTTAAAATATGAAATAAACAAACATAAAATGTATGTATGTACTTTGTAGCCATGATATAATACACATGCTGACATTTTTCCCTTTTTTTATTTTTTTAATCGATAATATTATCAAAAAGTTGATGATTTCGACGTTTTATGATATATGATGAAATTATTTGTCACTAATTTTGAAATTGAAGATACGAGAAATATAAATCGAACATAATCATGAATACAAGTAGGTGTACCTCAGGGTGCTGCTTTTGGTTCTATAATTCTTTTTCCAGTACCAACAGCTTGTTTGGATTGTAATAAAATACCTCAGAATTTTCAATAATAATATTGACTTATCAAATATTCAGGTCAAAAAATCCTGTTATAAAGAGGCTTTTATTTAAGTATGTGAAGTATTTTCCCAATTAGAGCGGTACCTAATTTCCAGATCGTGGAGCTTACGATTAGACAAAGTTTTTGCTACCTTCCCTATTAACAAATACGATGCTTTTTTGCACTGTAGTGTCACCTGTGTTATATGAAGAAAAATAGAGCATTATCGTTAGTGTATGTGAATGGCTTTTAGCCATCACCGATCAAACCATTCCAATAAAATTAAAATATTGAAGTATTTAACAATACTTATAAAGGAATTTCACAATAACTTTTCCGATTTATATAAATACTTTTCATGACTGCACTTGCATAAACTATCTTCTCTGGTTTTTGTCTTGAATATGACTAACTTAAACACCAAAATAGATGAGTGTTTTGTTGCCCAAATGTTTCAAGTTTTGAAACTTACTAATAGTTTTTAGGAGCTTCAACTGTCCGAATTACTCATCAACAAGCTACCACACATGAAGCAGTTCTAGATGTATATGTTGATGCCAACTTAGATCTAGTGTGAAGTTGACGTCAACCAAACTGGCATAATGTCAGCAGTATCGTTAAGAGTAAATAGGCAAAATTTGTGATTAACAAAGTATAAAATATTTACTCACACTTCAAAATCACTCCGCCATAAATCCACTGATATAATCACTCACCTAAAACAAATAAAAATATATGTATTGGTAGAGGTTTTAATTTTTAAAACAATAAATAAAATAAAACGTTTATTTTTATATTAAAATTAAAAGGGTAGGTATACAAATATATTTTGGGTAAATGAACCGTTTAACGAACCCATTTAAAAATACTAATCTATTTAGCCATTAAAATATGCATCTAAAGCATCATAACCTACACAATAACATATAACAATAACTCTTAGGATGATCTTCAAAATATGTTAGGTAAAATGCTTAAAAGAATCAGTTGAACATCCAGAATTAACAGATCTTTATTCCTCCAGCTTATACAGTAAAACCAAACTTTTGAATTGAGTAAACTGTTCACAAATAACAGCTCTTTTATTCTATAAATTGTGCATTGATCAAACAAATAATCAACTGTTCTGTTAAAAGTGCTTTAAGCACAAACAACTTTTAGACTCAGTTAACCAATCAGAAATAACAGTTCTTTGATCCCTTACTCGTACAGTACAACCAAACAATTTTTGAAATGAGTAACTCATTCAATAATAACAGCTCTTTGATATTTTAAGTTGTACAGTGCAATTAAACAAATAATCAACCGTTTTGTTGGCAACACTTCGTGCACAATTAACTTTTAAATAAGTTAATCATCCAGCAACAAAAGGTATTTAATTCTTCAACTTGTGCAGTGCAACTAACCAATTTTTGGACTGAGTGAATCATTCAATAGTAACAGCTCTTTGATCCTCTAACTTGTACAGTGCAAATAAACAAAAAATCAACCGTTTTGTTGGCAGTACTTCGTGCATAAACAACTTTTTAAAGTTAACAATTCAGAAAAAAAAGCTATTTAATCCTCCAGCTTGTACAGAGCAACCAAACAATTTTTGGACTGAGTAAACCATTCAATAATAACAGCTCTTTGATCCTCCAACTTGTACAGTGCAACTAAATAAATAATTAACCCTTTGCTTAGCACTACTTTGTGCAAAAAAAACTTTTTAAAGTTAATTATTCAGAAATAAAAGCTTTTTAATGTTCCAACTTGTACAGTGCCACCAAACAACTTTTGAACTGAGTAAACCATTCGAAAATAAAAGCTCTTTGATCCATCAACTTGCACAGTGCAACTAAACAAATAATTTTTTGAATGAGTTAACTATTCAGTAATAAAAGCTGTTTAATCCTCCAACTTGTACAGTGTAACCAACCAATTTTTGGACTAAGTAATCCATTCAAAAATATCAGATCTTAGACTCTACCTTGTAAAGTGCAACTAAACAAATAATTAACCGTTTTGTTGGCAGTACTTCGTGCAAAAACTACTTTTGAAGTTAACCATTGTACAGTGCAACCAAACAATTTATGGACTTGGTAAACCATTCGATAATAACAGCTCTTTGATACTTTAAGTTGTACAGTGCAACTAAACAATTTTTGGACTAAGTAAACCATTCAAAATTAACAACTCTTTGACTCTAACTTGTACAGTGCAACTAAACAAATAATCAACCATTTTTTTGGCAGTACTTGGTGCATAAACAACTTTTTGAAGTTAACCATTCAGAAATAAAAGCTATTTAATCCTCCTAAACCATTCAGATATAACTTCTCTTTGATTTTTTAACTTGTACAGTGCAACTAAACAATTTTTGGAGCAACAAGGTAAATAATCAACCGTTTCGTTTCGCAATTACAACATTTGGATTGAAACACCTAAACCGTTGATTTCTACCAAGTTTTCAGCTCGTACGATTTAAACATTTGCACAAGGATTTTACTGTTCCTTTGTTTAATGTTTCCAGCATTTTCTTAAGACTGTTTGACTGTAAAAATTTAAAATAATACACGTACGTAAGCATCACGTACTTTTTATTTTGTCAAATAAAAAATATACCTTAATTAATTACAAGATTTTAACGCACCAAAAAGAATACAAAAGTCTATTGTGTGTGTGTGTGTGTGTGAGTGTACGGTGTAAACAAGTAAGATTTCATGAACGCGTTTCATTATTTCAGATTTAAGATAAGATCCATACAGCCGAGATACAATTTGGCAGTTATTTATGCAACGAACAACGAAACTTTCACTCAGTTGAAAAAGCTTCAGCCATATTTAACCTATTATACTCGGAACACAGACACGTTGCAATGGAAGAAAGATGCGAACGAAAAACGTGCACCCAGTGAATTAACGCAATACCGATTTGTAAGTGATTGATCACGAGTCATAATTGCATACAGTGCGTTCAAATTTTATCGGTCTATGCAAAAATATGAATATTAATTGTTAAAACACACGAAATATAGGGCGTTAAAGAAAGGACATTTTTTTCCCAATTTTTATTGCTTGCATGCAATTTTTTGACAGACTTAAATATGTGTTTATCAGAATATTTATTTAATATACAAAAATTAAATATACAGGGTGGGGACCCCATACGACACGGTCCTTGTTAACCAAACCATTAAGTTTTTCATTTCATATATATATATATATATATATATATATATATATATATATATATATATATATATATTGATTAAGGCTGCAAAAGGAAATTATTTTGGAGTCTACAGGGTGGTTTAAAAAAGTGTGAAATATCAAAGTTGTGTTTTTTAGATGAAACACCCTGTATTTTTTTGGTCTGAACAATATCAAATTCAATTATATTTTATTTCATATGGGGGTTCCCTATACGTAACAAATCGTTTTTTAGATATTGGCTTTTTTAAATAGTAGTTTTTATTTTAATGCATTCTTTGAATCAAGATAGCTTTGAAACGATATTTTTTTGATTTAAATTTAATTTTAACAACCCGACCCGACCCCTTTCACCCCTCTTAACTATCGATTTTTATGTAATCATAGACAACGATCGTTAAATTTGATTAAGATTGTTGCCTATGATTACATAAAAATCGATAGTTAAGAGGGGTGAAAGAGGTCTTGCATTGTCCTATCCTGTCTCTCTTTTATCTCTTTCAACTATTAATTTAAATATTACAATTATTTGATACTTCAAACGCAAAAATGTACCTTAAGGGATGATTTCCGAGCACTATATATAAACATATTCATGTTCAGGATGACAAACTTGACAACAAACTAAAATTTCAAGAAAATCGGAGAGGTGTACGTTTAACTGTATAATTACCATATAACCTTTATTTTCAGAGATCGGGTTCTGGTTTAATGTTATTGTATTAGATAGTTCTTGATAATGTATTAAAGAAATAAAAAAAACGCGTTAAGATGTTTTATTTTTTGCATAAAAACGGAGCACTATACGAAAAAAAGGCAAGAGAAATTTTTGGGCACAAAGTTACCGAGAAATTTAAGCATGTTTTTTAATTTAAAATATTTCAGTGGCGTACCATTTTTTTCTTTAAAAAAATATAAAATTCCTAATTTCATTGTCAAAAAATACGCAATAACTGTTGGAGCTAGTGTTTTTTTCTAGTTTCCTTAGCATTTCCATACAGGGAAGCAGTTGATGCTCTTCTATACCTAATGACAGGAACAAGACCTGACTTGGCTTATGCAGTAGGTATAGCTTCAAGAAATCTTGAAAACCCCACGAAAGATGTTATCAGAGTAAAAAGGATTTTCCGATACATTAAAGGAACCCTACAGTTTGGACTAAAATATGTGGCAGGAACTGGAAGATTTTTGGAAGCCTTCATCTACGCACATCATGTTGGGGATTTAACAACCGGTCGTTCTACTACTGAAGTTATCTGCATGTATGCTACTTCTGCTGTATCTTGGATGAGTCAACGTCAACCTTCTGTAGCCATATCAACGACTGAGGCTGAGATAGTCGCTGCGAGCGAAGCCGCAAAAGAAGTTGTGTGGTTAAGAAGACTTTATGAAGAAGTCCTCGAGCTAAATGAGATTCCTTCAGTGATGGTAGATAATGAAGCCGCAATCAAGCTAGCTCAGAATCCAGAATTCCATCGAAGAACGAAGCACATTAGAACGAGACATTTCTTCGTGCGAGAAATGGTGTGCAATGAGATGCTAGATGTCAAGAAGATATCCACTACATTGCAAGTAGCTGATGCTTTGACGAAACCTATATTTAGACCACGTTTAGAAAAGCTTCCAGATAGTATGGGATTAGTCAAACTATCAAATGAGGGAAGGTGTTGGAGATAGTGTTTTTTCTAGTCTCCTTAGCATTCATTTTATAGTTTATCAAGGTTATATTGATGATATGTAGTATGTCAGATAAAAAGTCAATTAATAAAATATATTAATCAAGAAAAGCTGTCAATAATTTATTATCCTAAAATAGTAATATTTGATTAGAATCACCGTTTAATATCAATAATAACTACCTCTTAAATCCCACCAAATTTCTTTTGCCTATCTTGACCGATTTCAGAGCAGTTTTTAAGAAAAACTTTAACACCCCGTATTTTTGAAACGAAGTATTTGTAGACATACGTTTATATAGCAAACTGTCATTATTTTTTATGCAGAATCAGCCCCTGAAGTTTGTCGCACTTATTTTATAACACCCTGTATAAAAATATTTATCAAAACTGGAAGTGTAGGAAATTTCTCTCTGAATTTTTTATCGGAGTAATAAAGCATGTGGTTTTTAAAGACTAAAGAACTATTACAATTCTTCGCAACATTTACAAACCACACTTCATCTTCTTTAAATACTTGGTGTCCCATAACTAGTGGGCAATACAGCAACAGTAAAAAAGGGCATCAAAATAGGTCGATTAACATAAATATGTCTTGGTAAAATGTTAATAATAAACGAGATACAGGGTGATGAATGTAAATTGGTATTTTTGAAAATTCGTTACATCTTGAAAAAAATTCAGTACATGAAACTTATGTTGGCTTTATGTCATGGCTTTTGTCGATTTCCGAAAAGCCTTCGACACAGTAGAAATCTGGGCAATAATAAAATCCTTGAGAAATGCTACAGTGGATCAACGTTATATAAACCTTATTGAAAACATCTATCATCAAGTCATATTAGCGTTATCTGAAGAGGAGTTGCAGGCGATGGTTAATGTTATGCATGATTCCCTGAAAATCAAAGGGATGAAAATAAATGTGAGCAAAACGAAAGTAATGATTTTTGAAAGGGAAGAAAGCATGCCAAACTGTGGGGTTTCGATTGAGGGAGAAAGAGTGGAACAAGTTAATGAATTTGTGTACTTGGGTTCAAAATTTACTAGAGATGGAAAGTATGACAGTGACATTGAGCGAAGGGTGTTGGCAGGAAAACAAATGAATGGGGCACTGCATAGCTTTATAAATAGCCAGAAAGTGTCAAAAAAGGCACGTCTGGCGGTGCATAGAGGTGTGTTGGTTCCTACACTTATGTATGGTAGTGAATGTTGGGTTTGGCAGAAGAAGCATGAAAATAGGATTAATGCTGCGGAGATGAAAGGATGGATGAAGGAAGATTGACGAAACAAATTTATAAGGCGAGTGTGAATGGGCAAATAGGTAGAGGTCGACCTCGGAGAACATATCTCGATCAGATCAACATTGTTTTGAAGAAAGGCCAGGTCAAAAGTACCAACAACCGAAGAGCATGTATGAGAGCACTGATGAAAGTAGAGGAAGCAAAAGATGTGTGTACGAACCGTAGCAAGTGGAAGGAAGTGGTCTCTGCCTACCCCTATGGGAAAAAGGCGTGACTTTATGTATGTATGTATGTATGAAAACATCTATAGGACTTCGACAATGTCGATAAGACTTCATGAATCATCTAACAGAATAAACGCCAAAAGAGGAGTTCGGCAAGGACACGTAATATCTCCAAAACTATTTACTTTGGTGCTAGAGGATATTTTTAAAAAGCTACAATGGACGATATTGTACTATTTGCAAAAGAGAAACAGGAATTGATAGATATGTTGGAAGAACTACAAGATGAGGCTGCAAAAGTAAGATTACACATAAACTACACAAAGACCCAGTTTATTACAAATACATATATATATAATATATATAATATATATATACATATATATATATATATACCTTGGCCAAGCTATAACACCGGGCAAACAAAACCAAGAAATGGAGATTGATAGGAGAATTAGACTGTGATGGGCGGCTTACAGCAAATTAAAGTACATCTTCAGCATGAATATCCCAATGAATTTAAAATCAAAACTCTATAACGAGTGTATACTGCCTGTTGTCACGTATGGTTGCGAGACCTTGGTAATAACCAGAAAAATCAAACATAAACTGGAAGTACATCAGAGAGCCATGGAAAGAAGAGTTTTAGGAATTTCCCCGAGAGAGCACAAAACAAATACATGGATAAGGGAAGAAATCAAAGTCTCCGACATAATAAAAAGAATTGGTTCCCTAAAATGGCAATGGGCAGGACACGTGGCCAGACATACAAAAAACTGGAGCGGGTATATCACCAGATGGAGACCTTGGGAATAGAGGAGAAGTGTTGGAAGACCCCAGCAAAGATGGTACGACGAGATAAAAAAGGTCGCAGGCTTAAATTGGTATCGAGTTGCGCAAAACCGAAGCCAATGGTCAAATTTGAAAGAGGCCTATATCCAAAGGATAGAAAACGGCTAAAATAGGAAATAGGATGAAACTTGCAACTTGTACAGACGAGAAATAAAAATTTTAATCACTATTTCCATTTAAATATTACAATGCATAAAAATATCCTTTCGATAAAATATTTGCTGCGCTACAAAAAAACAATATTTAAAACAAAACATGTACCACTTTCAACATTAGATAAATTAAATTTAATTATTGTTTTTATTTGTTTTGTTTTTTTTTTACATAAAGTGTTTTTTTATGCAACAAATATTTTATTCAAAGAATGTTTATGTGCATAGTACATATTTAAATATAAATATCTCGAAAACGCCTTAAAACATGGAGGTTAAATAAGTGTACATTTTTAAAAAAATTTATTTTATTTTGTTTAAAAATGGCAATAATACAAGGAGTTTAAAAAATAAGTATTGATTCACCCAATTTGACTTACATCAAAAAATTATCACACAATTTTATTTGTCGTCTTTAAAAACTGTAGTACACAAATTTTTGGTTTCAAGCATTGAATTATTTTCAAATATTTAAAATACCATCTCACATTTAACACGTATCTCGTTATTATTAACATCTTATTGAGACAAAGGTATTTATGTTGATCGACTCATAGCAGAATATGTATCTATCAGAAAATGTATTGAAATTAAAATTAAACAAAAAAAACCATATGGATTGCTCTTTTCGCCAGTGACAAACGTCCATACATCGTAGAATGCAAATATTCTTAATCGATATGAATGATTTTTTTTTTTTACAAAATTGTTTTATTCTATAGACAATCTATACGGTTTTAATCTTACAATACAATTTTACAATAACATAATAATGGGTTTTTTTGCCACTGAAAACCCATTTCGAATAGTACTTTAGTCTGTTTTAGTCAGCCGTTGGTTTTGTATTACTTCCTTGTCCTTCTAAAATAAAATCTCTAGAGCGACGCCTTCCGTCAAATGTTTCGGAAATGATATGTGTTGAAAACTCGTAATTTCAACAGTAGAATTTCTCTTCACGTAATTCCTTGATTTAAACCCCCTTAGTACGGCCCAGACGCCGACAAGCTATTATCAGCTAGTCACGTGTCATTAGCAAGCAGCTATATGTGGTGAAATGTAGCTTATTATTTTATTTTTATTCATATTTTCATAACTTCAGTTAAACAGTAACCTGTGAATTCGATTATGGATTATATTCAGTTTAAGTCGACAACCAGTAAAAATATTCTAATGATTACGGGAACAAAATTGTACAATTAATTATGTTTTGGTGGGAGACAAAAGGGCGTCTTCATGTATCAAGTTCAATATACTATAAATGGCAATTATATTTCAATGAAAACGAATACAAGTGTAATAAATCAAGATTACCACGGCGATGACCCACAAAAACCTCGGCAACTAATAATAGGTAGAACAATTAAATCAGCGACCTATCGACTATCGAAGTTCGTCACCATCACCATCGAAGCGGACGGCGACATCTCCAGAAAGGCTAACGGCACCAGGTCTAAGCTACCACACTTCTCCTAAATCTTTTCTCGCCCCGTCACGACAATATGCAAAGTTGCTTACCAGTCTCTTATCCTTGAGCACCATCGTGATCGCTGCGAAACAGCTTATTTGATATTCCTGTTGCAGCCAAAACTCAGCGACAAAAACTTCTACCTGAAATTTGTAAGCCATGTTTTGCCTTGTTTTTAATAAATTGAATTACATTAGCAATTAACTTTGTCGTTTCCGCATAGTAACTCTACCAATTTTTAATAAAAAAATACAAGAGCAGCAAAAATCAACCACACAACCTTACTTATGTTAACTTATTCATTAAAGGTTGCAAATACTACTTTGTAATCGTTAAACAGGGTTATTCGGCCATCGTCATGTTTTGTAGACATTCAATAGTAATTTATATATAACATCCAAAAATACGCGAAAACCCAATACTTTACATTCTCTAATGGTTCTTTTGGACGCCTATGTTAAGAATATATTCCGATTTAGTTGGGAATTTGTTTAGTTAATTGTGAAAAAGCGAAAAGATGGGCGGTAACAAAAGGTAAACAAACTTTTACACTCGCTATTCCAAATGTATCTTATTTAAATAAAATAAAGTAAGCATACGGGCTAGCGAATAATCTACCTTTACCAAAAATAACAATTATTTCATGAATTATTATCATTTAAGTATAAAACAGCAACATCTCTTTATACGAAAATCAAAAATAAAATTCATAGTATACGTAAGTTCGTTGTTAAGGCGGGTATACACGAGACAAAAAACGTAAGGCACGATTCTTACACCCACGATCGTGGCTCACGCGTAAACCCGCCAATAGGTAAAACAAATCGGGATTTATACATTATGTAGTTTTAAACGTAATAAATCGAATTTCGACATGGACGTCGTGTTTTGTCACTGATTAGTATGACATTGAAATTTTCATCATTAACTGTAGATTTTTGAATGGTTTATGTATTTTAAGGTCACATTAACACACCTCACATTGTTCGATCATTCAGAAAGAAAATAGGCAATGAAGGACGACAATTTACTAATATGGCCTATTGTAATGCTTCATTTTATTACTCTATTTGTCGAAAAAAACAACAGCAAGCTATAAACCAATAAAATGTTTGTTCATTGTTTGAATTCAACAGAGGAAAGTCACAGAAATCGAAAATTTTAACAATATGAAAAAGATTCAGTGATATTGTTTTTTTTTTTAGTATTATCGCTAACGACTTTATACATATACATACATAAAGTCACGCCTTTTTCCCATAGGGGTAGGCAGAGACCACTTCCTTCCACTTGCTACGGTTCTTACACACATCTTTTGCTTTCTATACATTTATCAGTGCTCTTATACAACTCGTCAGTTGTTGGTACTCTTGACCTGGCCTTCCTTCAAAACAATGTTGATCTGATCGAGATATGTTCGACCTCTATCGACTTGTCCATTCACACTCGCCTTATAAATTTGTTTCGTCAATCTTTCTTCATCCATCCTTTCTACGTGTCCAAACCATTTAAGCATTCCTTTATCTATCTTTGTAACCCCCTACCAGAGGGACGCTACTGAGTGAACCCCAGGATAAGTCGATCAAAAACCTCCAGTTTGGGAAACGTTTTTTTAGAACAAAGATACCAGACAGGGAGGAATGGACAAAGGGACGGGCCCTTGGACATGGTGACATCTGGTTCACGGGTGGATCCAAGACGGACAAGGGCACAGGGTATGGAATCTGTGGTCCTAAGCACACAGACTCAAGCCATACTCTGAGGAAGTATAACACAGTGTTTCAAGCGGAAGTGGCCGCAAAACGAACATGTGCTAGGAATTTGACACGGAACAAGGTCGAAGGCAGAGTCATTAGTATCTGCACTGACAGCCAGGCTGCTATAAAAGCACTGGAAAGTCCGGTCATGATGTCAGTGCTGGTCAAAGATGCCAAGCGGAGTCTCAATGAACTAGCACTGAGGAATACAGTTATACTTATCTAGATACCAGGACACTCTGGGTATAAAGGGAATGAGATGGCAGATAAACTCGCAAAAAGGGGAGCTGATAAGCCAGAAGACGCGCAACCACAAAGAGAGGTTGGTGTACCACTCCAGGAAGGTTGCAATGTCATTAAAAAGATACTAAAAAAAATGGACGACCTGGACTGATAAGCAGGGCTACAGATGGTCCAAAGAACTACTTGAAACACATATCAACAAGTGGGCCAAGGAGATAATTCAATTAAATAGACTCCAAGCTCGAATGGTCCTAGGACTTTTCACTGGACACAGCGAGCTAAGATGTTACACTCACAAAACACAGGGACATAGTAACCTGTGCAGGTGGTGTGAGGAAATGGAGGAAACTCCACGACACTTTCTCTGCGAATGCCCGGCCCCAATGGTAAAACACCAGAAGTGGTTGGGCCCAGGGATTCTAGACATAGAGCTCTTTAAAGCTGTGAACCTAAACAACCTACTGTCTTTTTGCAATGTGGTAGGGTACAGGGACACGCCTTAAGGATAGCCGGGGGGATAGGGATACAATGGTGACAACTAAGTGTCCCTGAGCTTTGCACCCGGGCACGAATCTAATAATAATTTAAAATAAATAATAACCACATCTTCTAACCACTTCTTTTTTTACACCACAGAGTTATCTTATCTCACTATTCTTTACTTTATCCAACCGAGTCACTACCACACATAAGTTTTTTTTTTTATGAAAATAGTCGCACCTATCGTGTGGGCCGCGGACGGCCCGCACTGCAACTATTAGAAGGGGAAGGGATTATAGAAAGGAGATGATTGTGGACACGCTTTTTAAAAAGTTGCAGGTCATAGTTCTCTGGAAAAACTGATTTTGGAAGCTTATTCCATTCCGTAGCAGTCCTGTAAAAGAAGGATTCTTGATGAAGATTGGTCCTTGTAGTGTCAATCTTGAGAGTAAATGGATGAGACTGATCAGCGTGCCGAGTTCTTCGGCCGAATGTGGCCAATGGTGGTACAAGAGTTTTTATTTCTCTGGAGCATCTGCCATGGAAATATCTGTAGAGCAATGACTGGTCTGCAACTCTTCTTCTATGTTCTAGAGGGTGAAGGGTATCTGTGAGAGTTGAGCTGTTTATCAAGCAAATGGCTCTTTTCTGAATGGAATCTAGAAGACGAAGAGAATGCCTTGGTGCTGAACCCCAAATGTGCGAGCAATTCTCCAGTAGAGGTCGGATTTGAGCCTTGTACGTCGTCAACAGTTGATCAGGAGTAAAGTGAAGGGACCAGTACTTTTTTATGCCAGTCGTGCCCTTTTTGACACGTTTTGGCTGCTCATAAAGTTATGCACAGAAGCTACTGTTCTTCAGTTAACAGATTATTAGGCATTAAATAGAACTAAATCACAATTGATCGTGGGATATGCAAACTGGGGAAACTTCGTTAATAAAATGCGCCAATTACACTACTTTACAGGTGGTGCGAAAGTGTGTGCACATAGGATCGATGGGGATTTTTATAATTATTTTTGTAATAGTGTACATAAGACCTGTACCAATTTTCAGCTCTATGCGAATTATTGTGTCCATTTTGATCGGACTATAAATGATGGAGAGATAAAGTTGTTGACATTAAATCCTGACGAAAAGAATTAACTGCAGGTAGTACCACCGAAATATCAAAGTTGAAGTAAAACTTTTGATTAAAAAGGAAAGTGTGACACGATTAGCGTTAAATTACATTGAAATAAGAAATGTATCCATAAAAGACGACGACGGCGCGTTGGATGGAGTGAATGAACCTTAAAGCAACGAGTCGAAAAAGAGTCATTCAAAATGACGTTTTCACTCGCATGCAATTCGTTAATGTTACCATCAGATTATTTAAATGTTTCGTAAAATCCATTGAGGACGGAGACTAAAAACAACTGAACACAATAAATTGTCTAAATTTACTGTTTCTATAGTACAAAAGGTAACTAAAATGACGTAGGATACAACTCACCTCCCTAATAAATCCCCTACACCATTGAAAGGTCTGTGAAAAATTTTGGTACCCACTAAAATATGACGCCTAGTTTCACTCTCAACAACTTGGTGCAACTGCTCACTATCCGAACAAATGAAGAGATCTTAATGGATGGCCACTTAGTCAACCAGATTTGCAGTCGTCAGATTTTTTGTCTGTTGCATCATCTCGCAACCAACATCCCTCTAGGAAATGCGATTTTACAACGTTTGAAATATTTGGATAATAGGCTATAAATAACTATTGTCTATAAAAATACGAACATTAAACTAATTTTATACGATTTAGTAGTTGAACCGAACCACTACTTTAATTTCGATTTTAAATTTTACTACTGATTCAACCTGAATAATATTTCAAGTAAGCAGTTATTTAAAAAAAATTAAACGTGGGCCAGACTTTCTTTCTCATTTTGTAAAGGTCATTAATTTTTTTCATAATTGATTTGGAAGATTGTGCATTGCAATGTTTTTAATTGACACTTTGTATATACTTTTTTTCATATATGACTTTTTTAAGTGAATAATGTTAAAAAATTTAAAGAATCTGAAAACCTATTTCGGCAAAGAAAATTTGTATAGAAAAAGGGAAATCATGAGAGCATTGTGCCAACCAAAGAATTTAAAAAATATTTGTTACTATGTAGCTAAGAGCACATAGATTAATTTTATTTTTGCAATTTACGGGATATTTTTTATATTTTTTTTTAATTTTACAAAAAAAGAAAAATCACAGATACTAATCCTCCGACAAATAATAAAAAAATCGAGGAAATTCAATGTGCCTACTTACTTATGCTTCATTGATTACTCTAAAGAATTAGACAGCATACGACAACGTCAAGACAGTTGACGCTTTCATATATCTTGGTACTACAATCTCGAGCAAGGGCGGATCCAGCGAGGAGATAAAGAGGAGAAGCGCAATAACCAAAGAATCCATGACCAAACTAACCAAATTATGGAAAAGCCATCACATATCCTTTAACACTAAAATCAGATTAATCAGGAGCTTGGTGTTTTTAGTCTTTCTATATGAATCAGAATGCTGGACTATAAAAAAGACTGATAGACGGAAGATATATGCTTTCGAAATGTTTTGCTGGCGCAGAATGCTGAGAGTGTCCTGCACTGAGAAAAGGACCGATCAATCCATTCTGGACCAACTCAGAATTAAGAAGAGATTGAGCATTGTGATAGCGGAGAAAATAGCTAAATTCTCTGGTCAAGTGGTTAGAAGAAATGGTGTTGGGAGACTCACTTTGGAAGGGACAGTCCCTGGCAAAAGATCAAGAGGAAGGACGCCTACAAGATACATGGTTCTTATAACCGGTCTAACCGGTAAAAACCTCACCCAAACATTTAAGATGGCAGTAGATAGACAGGAATGGAAAGCAAGCACAGAAAACAATACAGGAATTCATGATGCTCGACACCAAGCAAACGACTAAAAAGAAGAAAAATCGACTCACACAAAATATTGAATAGTTTTTTTTTATGTAACAAAAAAAATCAGAGACAAAATAATTTAACATTAAAAAAAAGATTGTAAAATATAAATTTCCAAAAAAATTTCAGAAATGAAAGAGGATACTTAAATAAATATATTTTATTAATCAACTAGTGTCCGGAAATTCAAGGTAAAGTTAAATTATAGCAATTAGCCAAAGTGAGTTGGTCATACTAAGGTATATACAGGGCGTTTCTAAATTTATGCGAAAAAATTCAGGAGGTAATTGCCCGCATGAAATTATAATGGATCTTTCCTACAACAAAATTTCCTCGGCCGAGATATCACCCCTAAAAGGTGGTGAGTAAAATTAAGTTTTCATTTTTTTTCTCAAATTGAAGTAAAGATAGAAACTTGAGCATACCACAGACTACAAAATCCATGGGTGTGATATTTGGTGTACTATTCGTTGATGTACCTCTTCTTTCAATCTATTTATCAAAGTTTTCTAGTAACAACTGACTTATGGCCCATCCTGTATATTTAAAGAATCGTATCTGGATTTTGTTTCAAAATACATAATCCAAAATTTATAGATTAACAATCTACATTAGAGGATCTTGTTTTTTTTTATATTAATTTTTATTTTTAAATAAAAAAAGAGGTCAAGGGAAAGTAGTTATCAACAGACAACGAAATTCTAAGCAATGTTAAAGATTAAAGTAAAAATATAAAATGAGTAAAAATATCAACAAAAATTCACAATTTCAATTACGCTTGATATGCCGTTATTTTCATGTGTTCATTGGCAGATAACTGCACATTTAAACAGCAATTTACAATGTTTTTGGAAAAGTGTTTTGGCACAAGCACGTTGCCAATGTCACTGTAGGAGGACGAGCCGACACACTATTAAAATTAAAATTATTTTTAACCTTTGCGACACCCTAATAAATTCAAATAACAGGTCCAAAAAGTCAATAAAGAAAAGAGCCGACCATAGCAATAAGTAAATATAACAGTTATTGCAGTGTCGACTCCACCTCGATACCTACGAACGAGGAGGAACGATTAAATCTTACCGCGCTGCTCAAACCTTTGCAAAAAGTTATCCACTTTTGTGCAAGCATTACACACGATCAATTTAGAAATATAAGAAGTCCCTGGCCAGTGTTTAGTACAACAGGGTGGACTATTTTTACCCTTAATTAATTAAATTTGGTTTTTTTACTTTTTGGTATTTCATTTTGGTTATTTTTTATTTTTGTGAGAATACATCTTTTTAGTCTTTGTCTTTAAATATTTTTAGGTCAATAACAAATATCTCTTACAAACATATATCTTTTTTTTTTATGAAAATAGTCGCAAAAAGGGTAGACCTATCGTGTGGGGGACCTAGCGCGTTGCCTTTATTTTTGTGAGAATACATCTTTTTAGTCTTGATAGGGCTAACAAAAATATTTTTAGGTCAATAACAAATATCTCTTACAAACATATATCCATTCTAATTGCCAACATTTACAAAAAAATGACGTAAACAATTGCAAATTTTAATCTTTTGAGATGTATACCCCCCACAACTAAATTTCTACTTTTAATTGTAAGTACTCACTGTAGAATCGGTAGGCTAGAGATGGGATCATCATATCACCATGCTCGGTAAAATTATAAAATAGTTTTCAACCCGAGGATTTTTTGTAAGGTGTTTCAAAACAAGGACGTAAAAATCCTAATTAATAAAAAAGAAAAAGTTCACACTATTTTCCTATTTTCAATAATAATTTTTAAACACCATGTCATTCATTCATCATCATCATCATGCAGCCCCTTTTACGTTCATTCTTGGACATAGACCTCCTCCACACTTCTCCAATTCTCTCTGTCCCTGGCTGTTGCAATTCAATTTGTCACTATCCTCTTCAGTTCATCCGTCCATCGAGTGGGAAATCTGCCTCGGCTACGCTTGTCAGTTCTTGGTCTCCATTACAACAATTTTTTGGTCCATCTCCCGTCTTCCATTCTTGCAATGAGTCCAGCCCATTTCTATTTCCGTGTAGTGATTCGCTGTATATTATCTACTCCAGTACGTCAGCGTATCTCTTCATTTCTCACTCGATACTGCAGGGTCAGGCCAAGCATTGATCTCTCCATTCGCTTAGTTTTTCTGCGGTTTTCTTCGTTAAAGTTTATTATTATTAATTAATTAAAAAAAAAGCCCGGATTTTCTTTCCACACTGTCTTGATTAATCGGTCGTCAGGTGGTGCTCTCTTCGTTCAACATTGACTCAGGGTAAAAACGAGCTAGTGAGCCTATTCGACATATTTTTAGATGTTTTTATAAATTATTTGTATTATTAATACAGTCCACGTTCATTCAAGGCCTTTGCAATTATCCAATTATGAAGTCAGTGAAAAACTATTAAAACATATATGAAAAAACGGTTTTAGCATTTTTAACGAAATGGTGCGGAAAAGAATTACTATTGAAATGGACCTCACCTGTTTAAATTCGAAGGAGTGGGATTAAACGTCTACAAAACACTACGATTGCCGAGTAACCCTACCTGACGATTACGAAGAAGTGCGCGCGAAAATTATAACGGGCCTAAATGTATATTTATATGTATTTTTTATTTAAAATGGGTGAGACGAACTACTCAGCGAAAAAAAATTTCAACTGAAAGTAAACGTCGACGAGTATTGACTGCGACAGGAATATCAGAAAAGGTGTTTCGCAGCGTTCAAGTGGTAGAGGCAGGTAAGCAACGTTGTATTTTATCTTCAAAAACATCTAACGGAAGGCGTCACTCTATTTTACTTAGGGGAAAGGGACAAAGAATTAAAGAAATCGTAAATAATTTTTCTATAATTCAAAATCAACGGCTTGCTTTAAAAGCAGCATTACAAAAAGTACGCGATCCATTTAACTTTAAAAAATACTCTTTGAATTAGGTTATTTGTGACAAAAAAGACCCGATAGTAGAATAAAATTATACTGGAAGTTTAAAGCGTTTAGAATAGAGTATAACAGTATCGTAGGAGAAATTCTATCATTATACCGATGCGACATATTTGCATACTTGTTAAAGAAAATATCCTAACGTCTAGCACCAGGTCTAAGCTACGTCGGAACTACCCAGGTAGAAACACCATAATTACCTACACTTTGGGTGCTTTTCATTTAGGCCTATAGTTCTTCGCGACGTCAAATCGTAACTTCTAATTAGATGATGCTGGATCGCCGTAGTTATTCACCGCAGAAAAAAATACACACATTAAATTCAGTTATACTTTTATTAACACACTATTACAACTTAAGTTGCCACAAGCTAAAGGCAGTACCACAATACATTTTCGTACGGGATGACTTGTTTGGGTGCGTCTACACCCCTTGAAGGCGCTAGCCGTTCTTACATTTCCTTTTACTGTAGGAGAGAAAGTAACTTTAAAAACTATAATGAAAGACTGCAATTTAATCCACAGTTGGATTAGAAATCCAACACTCGTCATTCTACTTTATATGCTTTTACCTTCAACTTCAATACATTTTCTGATACATAAATATTCGGTAACCGTTACAAAATATTTACGATACGCCGCTGGTAATTAATTCGGTTTGAATTGGCACCCAACATGAGCTTGAAGTTTAGGTGGAGGTTCCCTTTCAAAAGTAATTTACCTCTACTAATGAAAAGCGAATGGGTAACTTTTCAATAATTATTAATGGTCAATTTTATTGTACAATTTCAAACTTAAATTCTATTTTTCATATTATCTTGCATACTTAAGCGGGTTATTGGACTGTTTAGCATTCTATATATTGCCGAACGCGAATTTGCCTAATACTAATCTCATAGCAGAAAACTGCGGCATTAAATCCACGAAACGACTTACCGATGGCCTTGAGTAGTTTTTTTTGCATAATTAAAAAGTCCAACAGATGGAAAGTTGGATCTCCTAGAATGATAAAAGTTTAAACGTCGCAACGAATTGCATCTCAGAGATATCAAGGTCAGGAATAAACTGCAAGATAGTTTTAATGTTGTCGTACGTCAACGGGAATGAAAGAGTTATTTCAACGACAAATCTAAAAACCGATTTTTTTTTAAAAGCGTATTTCACATGGAAGTGTTTTATACGAGGGCGATCTGAAAAGTTTCCGAACCTTAGTTTGAAGATGGTAGCACTCCTCAATTAACGCTAGGGTATGTGGTTGCGCAGTTATTTGACAATCTTTTGAATGAGTCAATGTGAGAGTTTTTGTGGAAATGTAAAAAATCAAGTATCGGGCCTTTTTAATAGACAATAAGCCTTCGCGAATTAAAAATGAGTTACTACCGTGAAATTTTGGGTAGCTGAATTTAAACGTGGCCGTACCAGCCTGAAAGACGATGAAAGTTTGGGACGTCAAAAACTGCAACCACTGACGATGACATCGCTAAAGATTATTAAATGGTGCTAAACGGCCCTTGAATTAATACGAGAAAGATAGCAGAGGCTATGAATATGTCCAAGAAACATGTTTGTCATACATTGAATCAAGAATTAGGCATGAAAAAGCTGTCCGCGCGTTTGCTCACGTTAGACCAAAAACGTGTTCGAATAAACATTTCCAACGCTCTGTTGGCGCAGTTTAGACGCATTATACGCCCGAAACAGAAATACAGTCAAAGCAGTGGACTGCGAATGGGCAATCGGCTACAAAAAAAGCAAAAACTGTGTTTTCGACTGGGAATGGAGACTGTTTTTTTGTGTTAGTCGTAGAGTTATCTTAATCCATTATCTTCAAAAAGAAGCAAAAGAGCATACTACCCATCACTACTTGACAAGGTAAAGGCAGAAATTGCGAAAAGACGGCCACTTTTGTCAAAAAAATCTGTTTCACCAAGACATTCCCTCTTAGCGGTTTTGTAGAAATAAATTTAAAGAAATAATGTCTTGTCTTCTTCTTCTTCTTCTTGGAGATCTTTCGATCTGTAAATTCTGAAGCTGCCTCTGCATCTTTTCCTGAGAGGTAGATTGCCAACTGTCTCTCCCTCTTCAAGGTGGGCTACCGGGAGGTTTTGAGCCGGGAGGGTCATGCCTCGCATTTTTTATTGTTTCCCCCTCGGTTCCCCCACATTTTCGTGGCATTACCGCACATTTCCTGTATTTTTTCTGGTATTGCTTGCATTTTTTCTTATTTCCTGTCTTTTCCGGTAATTTTTATGTACATGATTATTTGATCATATTGTGAATAGGCATATGAATCAATCATTATTAACACGCTTATATTAGTTTCACCTGTATCTTGTATGTATGTATCTATGTTTGTAATTGACTGTTTGGCCTCGATTTTGCCCTACTTTAATCGATCATATTTAATTTAAACTTTGCACACTTGTCAAAAACCGATGACAATGCAATAATTCGATCAAAATATCCGATTATTCTGATTTCTTTCGCCAAGATTCATAAATTTCTTTACGCATCCTTTGCATGAGAGTAAGAGAGATAGAACTAGTGCGTGAAATACGCATGCGCGCAGAACAAAGATTAAAACAGTTCATCGCATCGGTGGTTCAGTGGTAGAATGTTCGCCTGTCACGCGGGCAGCCCGGGTTCGATTCCCGGCCGATGCATTTGTTTTGTGCTTTTACCATTTATTACATAATTTTGTTAGTAAGTAAAACAAATCGAATTTAAAAGCGAAAAACAAATTATAGTTTAAAAAACTAAATTACTGACGAGAAAATTAATGTCACTGTTCTAAAAGCGTGGGGTACTTTGTATCACATTTTTAGACTAACTCTGCGTATCAGAATGAAAGCACCCCACGCTTCTAGAACAGTGACAATAATTTTCTCGTCAGTAATTTTATACCTGCGTTAAAAAATATTTTTTACTTTTTAGTTTGATTAAGTTTAAAAGCTTGTTTTTTTAATTTATAATTTTTTATGAAAGAAAGGAATAGTAGCTTAGGAAATACCTATAGGTAGGTTATTAAAAATAATTCTAAAATATTTTTGGGGTGACTGTCCTGCCCATTTGCATAAATCGAATAATTAATTACTTCTGGACTCGAGTGGTCTATATAGTTAAATGATGATAATTCATTGCTCAGGTATATTGTGATATACCTGTTGCTGTCAAGAATTTATTTTTATCCACCAATTATTCCAGATTTGTCTCCCGATGACTTCTTTGCTTTTATTTAGATATAAAATACGCTATACAAGTTTATTTCTTGTAATTTTTACCTTGAAATGATTCTCATTGATTTATTTCATTAACAAGTGCAGAAATAAAAGGTGTCAGTTAAAACTAGAACTTTTTTTTCGTATTATTTTTCATAATTTAGTTGCAATTTGGCATCTTTCCAAATAAATAAAAAAGGCTCTCGGAAGGCTGAGTACAACTTTTTAATGAACGTGCGTTTCATTGAAAAACTACAAATATTTGTAAAAGTAAAAAATTGGGAATTTCTAATTTTGTTGTAAATGATTTATAACACTAACAATGCCTGCGAAATATTTTTATTTTAGATTTTTGGCATCCTATCAACTAGGTTGTTAGGTATAGTATTTTCAGGAATAATTGTAATATCAAACCAATAAGTAATACAAACATCTTAAAATTTTATTAAATAGTTGACGCAAAATTCAAAAAGTAACTAAAAATTTAAAATAATTATGTTACAAATATTTTAATTTTTTGAATAAATCTTATTTAACGAATTTTTATAATAAATAAATATTTTTTTAAGTTTTAAGTTTTTAAGTTTAATAATGTTAATTTGGAAAATTTTAATATTATAACAAATGTATTTCTTTTATTGCACTTACATTTCATAATTTCTTTTTGTATTAGCGATTGAAAAATACTATTAAAATATCCTTAAATAACAAATAAAAATGTGGCGACTATGTCGAATATTTTTTACCAAAATGTGTGGGCTGTCGGACCATCACGACTTAGCGAACATATTTTATAAATTCAACACTGTAAGAAAGAAGAATTACCATAAACAAATATTGTATATTGTATTTTTTGCAAGTTATTTTTGTCGAATTTTTTGTATTATTTTAAAAACCCAGCTTATCTCCATTAATAATATTTTAAATAACGATTAGATAAAAGTTTATACAAATGAGATTTCGGAAACTTTTATATTGAGGAATTTTTGAGTGCAAACAAAACGAAAAAGAAATATTGCAAGCTTTTTTTGTAATTAGCTAAAAATTTGTTTTAATACTTGTATTTTAGTTAAATAATATTTTTCTTACAATTTTTCTAGTATCAAGTAAATAAAAATTAAATAAATCATGGACATAAAAATATTGTAAGCTTTTTTAAAATTGAGTTAAACTTCGTTTCACTTTTTTAATTTTAGTTGAATAATATTTTTGTTAAAAATTTTAGTATTTAAGTAAATAAAAATATAAAAAGTTCCCTATTTTAGGAAAATTTTAGGGAAATGTGAATTCCCCTTTTTGTTTAATTTTAATTATTTAAAAAAATAATAAAAACACGAATTTTAATAACTTTTTTAGAATAACTTTAAATTTTGTAATCAATTTCAAAATTGTATGTAGTTTTAAAAAATTAATGTTAATAACTTTAAAAAGTAGCTGGTACCGCTGGATTTTAATAAACTTTCACTTTCGAGGTAGATAAATCAAGCAATTGAGGAAGCACAGGATAAAATTAATCCCACAACCGGAAATAAAAGAAATAATAATAGTACCATTAGTAGTACCGTTCATATAGACATGCTGTCTCCACAACTGTTGGTACTGCGTCCATCTATGTGATTCATCCTGTTGAGGCGCCTGGACGTGCGTCAGGGTGCCTTGCATTACTCCCACCGGCACCTGGTGACCCATCGGCGTCGGCGCCGCTGTCGTACTAATAGGAGGTGCTGGTAACTGGTACTCCATTTCTTTGGCAGGTACCACAAAACTCATGTCTAACACATGCTAACCAATCGTTTAACACCCTACACTGAATTAACCGAAGTCACTAATCTAAACCGGTACGATCACACTGTAGAGCTCCTTCTGCGGTACGACGAGAGAGCAACTGGACGAGCATCAGAGGCGGCTGTAGCAGCGGCCAAGTGAATGCTTGCAGGAGGGGGCAAAACAAAACACTCTCGGTTTCGCAAATGCCGGAAACAACCGCCGACCGACTGAGACGATCGCGGTTTTGTTGTTGTTCTTTCTCTGTCGCGTGTGCCGCGTTGTTTGCCGGACAATTTTTGCAGGAGCGTCTTGTGGAAGGATTTTTTTTACATTTTTTGCAGGAGTTGCGATAAACCAAAGAGAGAAAGCAATACAGAAATTATTTCGTTGAATGCGTTGATGGTCTGATAATGGGAGCGAGCTCATATCGTATCAGAAATGGACTAGTAGGATTTCATGCTATAAACTTTTAGATGCAAATTTAATATTAAATTTTAAGGGAATAAATCATATAGCATATTTCACGAATATACGGTGGTAACGGGTTATCGTTAGAAACTCGATAACCAGTATTCAACTGTACATTTAGGAAGTACGACAGTAAATTCCCCCAACATTTTTTAACAAATTTCGTAGGTAACGAATTTTATTTTATAAGCGACTTCTTGTTTAAAAATTAAGGGTCAACATTTTTATTTGTTAGCACGATTAATTTTGCAACCAAATCTGTTCTTAATGACTTTATTAATTGTACATAATAAGAGAGGTAGGTAAGTAATCCAAACAAATTTCACTAATTAACTAAGCTATTAAGCTTTAATTTGGCTTGTTGATTCATTTTGTTAGATTTCTTAAAAAGTATCTAGTAATCCTGGGTTATCATTGTAGTGAGTACTTACATTAAAATCGTATAGTACCGATTGTAATTTAAAGTAGTGTATGTATATTGTATATCTAATGGACCGCGAAAATGCCGCGACGTGTTTCAGATGTAGATGCATTAATATTGAATGTACACGCCTATTTTACTGCGGAAAATAACAATGGAGGTCCGTTGCTACCAGTTTTGGGTATTGGTGAAACAAAATTAATCTCGGTTTTAAATAGTGTGAAAGATGGAAATAGTAAACAAAAATTTGAAAAATATAAACTCCGCCGATATCTAAAGACTGTTGACTTTCCCGAAGATTACAAATTTGAAATTCGCAACATTGTGTACAAAACGCGTGGAAAAAAGAACATGTCTCTTAAGATTTAATATAAGAAAAAGAAAAAAATGTATTTAAAATTTTTAGAACAAGTCTTTGGAGAATTTTAAAACATATAGGGCTTAAGTTTAACAATGAAGACAAGTTTTGTGTAAAAAAGCTAGAGTCGTGCACAAAAGAATTGAATTTTTAAGAAATTATACTTACTGGTCGAAACTTGAATTTTTGCTAAAGGTGGAACAAAAAGAATTTGGCAGGACGATAACATAAAGTCTATAAAACACACCGACGGTGAAGGAAAAAAGACACATTATTGTGTATGCAGGTGGAAAGCATGGAAGGTACAGAAAATAAATGAATGGTTAACGAACGAAAATATTTAATTTTAACAGTATTGCTGCAAGCCGGAATATTAATAGCTAAAAGGCACGAAAGAAAAAAATTTACAAAGTGGATCAATTATACTCATTTATGGACATCGTGTGCTAAGACTTTTTCGCCTTATCATTGCTAATTTAATCCCATTGAGTATATTTGGGAAGTATGCAAAACTTATAATGGCAATCACATTGGATCTAATGGTTACAGTGATAAGGCTGTTTTTGAAACCTGAAATTTGGGAAAAATGTGTTACAAAATGTGAAAATTTAATGAAGGAATGGTTGGTTCGTGAAAACTGCATCGAAGCAGTTAATCCAGTTATTATTTTCATTTCCATTGTAAAGAGGTAAATTCTCCATAAGAATCTGTTTTGATCATTTTTAAATATCATCTCTAACGTGAGTTACAAAATTCCAAAATTCAAGAGAACGTTGTTCCCATGTTAATTAAATGGGAAATTCAAATTAACGATGTGGCACCTCTTAATATTAATATTAAGAGAGCTCTAACTTTCACCATTTTCAATTATTTTTTTAGTGTAATATACATAGTTAAAAATATAAACATAGTTTATTTGTGTCTGTGCCAACGTATTTCATGAACCTTTTTATCAAATTTAGGTTTTGTGTCAAACTTGTTTTTTATCCCCGTAAACTTGGAGAGCCACTTTAAAGAGTCCTGAAGATGCAGAAAACATCGCGTGTAAGCCAAATTGTTGTAAGTCAAATTATCATTCATTTTTAAGTAAAAGTTAAGCTTATTCTCGCCATCAACACAGAGACAGAAGAATCTATCCCGGCTTCTCGCAGTATCCATTACTTTCGAGTTAGTATTTGCCTACCATTTTACCCCACGGCAAGCATCAGGGTGTAGGCGAAGAGACGTCAGAGGTAAGTCCTATTTGGGTAATTATGGTTTTTTCCAAAATTTTTTTGACTCATTTAATTTTTCCGAGTTCGATCGTGATAAATTAATTTATTAAACAATAAATCGATAAACAGTCCGATTTTATCGAACCATTGGTTAAAAAAAAACAGTTTTTTCAAAATTTATATAAATTTGTAGGTATCTGTGGTTCTTTAAATGTCGACAATTGATTCGAAACATTGCAATTCGTTGTTGGACCGCCCTGCACACACATGAAATACGTTTTACCCTGTAAACAATTTTCTCCGAATACCTTAGCAGTAAATAAGCATTGCCAAATAAAAATTCCATAAGAAACACGCAGACGCCCATCGATTATCATTTTACATGCACACGACCACTATTCAGTATTAATATTTAGATTGAATTATAAACGATACGCTCCTGGGAATTCGTCCCTTTTCTAAACGTATTAAGAAAATTAAATTATTTTTGTAAATTTCCGTTGCAACATTTTACCATAATATAGCCAATTTCGGAGGCGGTCCCTCCATGAATAATTTAAACAATGCCGAAATTAACTATAGTTGAAAGTCCTATCCTAAAAGATGTGCATGATGAAGGGGAATATAGATAAACGAAAAACAAAAGCGAAATAATACCGTTATCAAGCACTTCGGAGCTTTATGAGTCACAATCGTAAATATTTTTGAAAAAATGCTTATAGATACAAATAGATCCCTAAATTTTAAATTTAACCGCCAATAGTAAATAAAAGAAAAGAATGTACGATGTACAAAATATACATTAAGGTTAACTGAGCTTTTATAGACTTGGAAAAGGCCTATGACAGAGTGGTGAGGTATGAATTGTGGTCGACACTGTCTATGTATGCGATGAGTGGTAATGTGATGAGAGCACTGAAATCACTTTACGAGGATTCCACTGTCAGGATAAACGAAGCTTAGTATTGTACCATAGCATTCGTATACAAAGCAAATGTTCTTCTTCTTCTTCTTAAGTACCATGTCCTTCTAGAACGTTGGTCACCAACAAGGCTATTCTTACTCTGTCGACGGCGAGTCTGAACAGAGAGCTTGATTTGAGTTTATACCAGTCACGTAGATTCTTGAGCCATGATACTTTTCTGCGGCCCGGCTTTCTTTTACCATAAATTTTTCCCTGCATGATGTTCTGCAGCAATCGGTATTTTTCGCCTCTCATAACATGCCCGAAATATTGCAATTTCCTTCTTTTGTTGGTGGTAAGAATTTATTACCAAGTTGGATACTTTTTCCGTCCATGAAACTTTTAATATTTTCCTGTAAGCCCACATCTCAAGTCGTCTTTCTTCGTACTTGTTTATAGTCCAGGCTTCCATACCGTACAGCAGGGTGGAGAAGACATAACATCTGAGAAGTCGGATTCTTAGAGTTAACTTCAGATCTCTACAGCACAAGACCCTACTCATGTTTTTAAATGCTACTCGAGCCTGCTCAATCCTTGATTTTGACTATCCGCGCTGTTAGTTATTATGTTATGTTAGTTAAATTATTATAAAAATAATTTCGCTTGACCATAACTCGCATCAAACCTCGCCTAGCACATAGCCTTGTATCAGTGCATCGAACTCAGAAATCAAACTTAGTATTTTTCGACCCTCGCACATGGCGCGTTATGCATGATAAATAAAGAAAAATTAATAATCAGAGTCTTTGTTGCTCGACGGCAAACGTTTGTGCGAGGCAGGGTCCATACTATGGTACTATGCTATGGTTGGGTCCACTCTCAGAATCAACTGAAGTGGGCACGGCCAGAGGGAGCTAGGCACAGCAAGTTAATGCTGAAAGAACCCTCACCTAAGCAGACAGGGAAGCTACTCTCACTAAGTAGGGAAAAACTCGGAACAGTTGTAGGGCTTTGTACCGGACACTGGTTTTTAAGGAAACATCTGCACAATATAGGCTTGTCTGACACAGAACCTATATGCAGATTATGTAATGAGAAGGAGAAAACAGCCACTCATATTATCTTCGAATGTAAAGTCACAACCCAGTGGAGGCACTACCTTGGATGTATACAAGACCAAGTAAGTGATCCACCTGGGGAAATAGCAGTTCATGAGCTTTTACTCCTTAACAGGACAATTGAAGAAATGGGACTAAACTAAGTAGCTGAAAAGGTACAAAAAGCAGAAAATGCTGCAGTGCCTAGGAAAAAAATTAGACCTCTTCCACAACTCCTATTTATTCATTCATTTATTTATGGTACTATGCTATGTGTGGTGCAAGGTAGGATGCGGCGTTATGGACACACCCTAAGTTAAATAACTAAAAAGGCAGCGTTACTACACACTTCTAGTGCAACAAATTCCAACTGGAAAATCACTAGCGGCTAAAAGGTGGACCAGCCTCATTGTAGTAACATTTGATATCAAAAATAAAAATAACTGCGGCGATTTTAATTGATAACTCACCTGCATTGTTGACGAATTGACGTTGCATTTGAGGGAACGTGCTGGAGCCGTAATAAGTACTCGGAGTACATTGTCTGCCCCAAGATGGGTAAGGCCCTACAGATGATTCGTTGGGGCTTAGTTCTTCACCGCAATACTGATCCCGAATAACTCCATCCTGTTCAGGAAAACTCATAGACAAGTATCCATAGTTATCCCGAGGCCAAATAGAGTTCGCAATTTTAATGTTTTCTTTGACGGATTAGTCTATTTGTTGCGTTAATATTTTAACAATTACTTTGATTTTTATTTTGAGTTGTTAAATGCTATAACAAAATGTTAAAAGGTATTTGAAAAAATGTCGATAATGAATTTTTGATAGCTATACAGTTTGTAAAGTTTGAAACTAGACGAGTGATTCTCGCAGTTTGATCGGATTTGACCAATATGGCAACAGCGCATCCTCACTAGCAGTGTAGGAATTTATGCATCGATATAATTGAATCAATAATAATATTACCAATTTAGTAATTGTTTATACTTCGAGGGGGATGTACTTCTAAAAGTAAATTTTTAGTTTTTTTTTTTTTTTATGTTCTGGTTCCCACGAAAAGGGATATCCTGTAATGTTCAGAGAACATCGTGGGAACCAAGGGAAAGAAGGTAGGAGTTGGTGTTCTTCTTAAATTTCTGGAGGTTGTATGCCTCGGGGAACACCTCCCTAGGCAATGAGTTCCAAAGCCTCGCAATTCGTTGGATGAATGAGTCTTTGGAAAGTGATGTTCTGCAGGTCTCCAAAGTGACCACGAAGGGGTGTGAAGACTGAACTTGACGGGTTAATCTCGAAGAGACTGCCAAAGGAGGAACGATTGTTGATATTTCAGAAGAGCATCGCCCATGAAAATATCTATAAAATAGAGACAAATCGCCAACTCTTCTACGGTGTTCCAGACAAGTGAGCGAGTTTGTAAGCGAGGCAGTTGAAAAAGACTGACAACACGATTGAGTTTGACAACTTTGTTGGCAATGCGAATGTTCAAAGTATAAATGCGCTAATCAATGAAAAAATTTCCAGAAATACAACCTACAGTCACAAATATATTTGGGGAATATTTTGCTGCGAACGCACTTTTGCAAGAAAAGTACTATAATATTATGATTGACCCGTTTAACAATATAGTATTTAAACCAGCCCTATAGATGTCCGCGATGCAATCAGGAAGAAACTACAAGCAGATCCATATAAACATAAGTCCAGTTCAGTTTCGTGAAATTTGTCTAAAGTTAACAAAATAATATTGCTATGGGATGAAAAAAACTCTTGAAGGTCTTATTCGTAAATTTTGCCATATTGCTGCTGTAGAATTAGCATGGCGAGGAGAAGTGGCAGTTGTTTGTCTGGTGGATTTTTTTTATATCGAGAAAAATAATGATGACCCTCCCACAAATCGCATTAAATACAATCCGGTATTCAGTAAAACGTACCAAGGTGGATCTAAAAGCTGTAAAAGGAGTAAATGGTTGGTTTCCAATACTGAAAAACAAAGCTGCCCTGTACGTCTTTTTCATAAACTGATATCAAAACGAGGCGACAACATTACCTCACCACGACTGTTCTTAAAACCAAATCGACACTGGAAAAATGAAACTGACAAATGGTACGATAATGTACCTGTCGGAAGAAATACACTAAATGGATGGACTAAATCTGCTGCCGAGGCAATTGGCTTGAATGTAAATGACAAAAAGATAACAAATCACTCGAATAGATCAACTGCTGTTAGCGAATTGTCAAAAAGAGGTGTAGAAGAACAACAATTGCTGAAAATTACTGGTCATAGCAATAAAAATTCTATAAAACCATACTTAAATCTCGATCAAGAACACCACGACAAGATCATAAATATACGTGGTAATAGATCTTCAATAGTAGAGAACAGCAACAAATCTAATGTTAAGTTAAATTTTAATAATTTTACTTTCACTAACTGTACTTTTAATAAATAAATAAATGTTTCGTTGTGTTATTTTATAAAAAATTTCCGCCGAATATCCTTCGGACATTGTCAAATGCTTCATAATTTTATGACAAATTTCTCAAGGAACGAGCTTTCGATTGTCATAAAATTATCTCGTCCTAGGGATATTACTACTGATAATACCATTTTATTATCAAACCTTTTTCAGGCACAGTAGGTAAAGCGAGTCATCGTTAAAGTCTTGTAAGTAATAATGTAAAAATAAATATAATATAAATAATGTACATTTTTGTTTAATTTTGCCCACAGAATAAATCTGAAATAATCGTTGTTCCCTTTTGCCGGCCGTCCGGCCGGCCGGAGAGAGGGATTATGCACTGTTGCAACAACATTTATATTTCCCTAGCTGCAGGGAACTTCCTGTCTAATTTCAGACCTTACAAACTGTATATTATTTAAAGAAATTACTAAGAATAAGAAAATTAATGGCCAAGGTGTTGGTGTAGCACATAAATGTACGAGAAACGCATTACATTAAGGCGAGTAATGATATAAAAGGTTGCATACAATGGTGGATACTTTATTAGCAGTAAAAAAGGAGTAGTTTGCTAAATTATTCACATTTGCAACTAACAATTATTTTGGTTATATGAGGGCAGTTTGATAAGTCAGTGAATTTTTAAATTTCCCGCGCAGTTACTCCAAATGCAACAGTGCTGCCGTCAACTATAATCTATCAGTGGGCAACTTTTTAATTTTGAGCAAGCTACGTCGTGCAGTTGGTGTTTGATAGCCGTTCAAAGCAGACAATCTCGTGAATTTTTACGAAAATGGAAAAAAGTTAATTTCGTGTGCTGATTAAGCATTACTTTTTACGTAAAAAATCCATCACTGAAACTAAGAAAAGACTTGATAAATACTACGGAGACTCGGCATCATCAATTTCAATGGTTAAGAAATGGTTTACAGAGTTCCGTTGTGGTCGCGTACCAGCACTAGTGACGCCGAACGTCCAGGTCGCCCAAAAGAAGTGATCACACCGGAAATCGTCGATAAAATCCATGAAATGATATTGGATGATCGGATAATGAAAGTGCGTGAGTTGGCTCATGCCGTAGGTGTATCTCAACTGAACGGGTACATCATATTTTACACGAATACTTGGACATGAAAAAACTCTCTGCGAGATGGGTGCCGCGATTGCTCACACTCGACCATAAGCGCAATCGTGTGACCACTTCAAAAGAGTGTTTAGCGATGTTCAGCCGTAATCTGGACGAATTTTTGCGCCGTTTTGTTACTGTGGATGAAACATGGATCCATCACAACACGCCAGAGACCAAGGAAAAATCGAAAGAGTGGGTTGCTCGGGGTGGACCAAAGAAGTAGAAACAGAGTCTGTCAGCCAACAAGGTCATGGCCACAGTTTTTAGGGATGTACGCGGTGTCATTCACATCGATTACCTCAAGAAAGGTAAAACGATCACCGGCGAATATTATTCAAAGCTTTTGAACAGATTCGACGTTGATTTGAAGCAAAAACGGCCGCATTTGGCTAAGAAGAAGTAAGTGCTGTTTCATCAAGACAATGCACGTGTGCACACTTGTCTAGTCACGATGGCCAAAATCAACGAATTGGGATACGAACTGCTACCCCATTCAGCATATTTTCCAGATTTAGCCCCTGCGACTATTTTCTGTTTCCAAAGCTAAAGAAATGGCTGAGCGGTAAGAGATTTGAGTCGAATGAAGAAGTCATTACCGAAACAAACGCGTATTTTGAGAGCTTTGAAAAAACCTATTATTTGGTAGGAATAAAAAAATTAGAAAAACTCCGGACTAAATGTATCGAGCTAAAAGGTGATTATGTAGAAAAATAAAATGTTTATTTGCGGAAAAAAATTTGTTTTATTCAAAAAGTCACTGACTTATCAAACCGCCCTCGTACCTTCGTCCAATAATAATATACATACAATCAGTTCGCAACAGAATAGTTTCTTTGATTAATTACATAACTGCCCAAGACCAATATGATATTCATATTATTAATTATCTGGTAAAAAATTATTTTTTGTTGTTTATTTAATACCTTTAATTGCAAAAAAAACTTTATTCATAAACGGATACCCTTCCAAATCGATATTTTACGTGTATAATGCTGTGTGGGTTAATTGGACAGGCATGTTTAACAATAAGATTGAAACTTGGCAGAGTCGGCTTCAGGTTGACTCATTATTTGCTAATTTCTACCGGCAGTGTCAGTCAATTTTAGAACACATTACAACTTTTACATCCTACAGCAGGGACAAAACAAGACACACTTTGAACTTAAAACTTAAAGTTAGAACGATCTAACTGAACCAAAAAAAAATATGTTACACAACATCTAAATTTAATATTATTTTTTTTGTATCTAGTGCACTGATTAGGTACCTAATTTGGGGATACATTTTTCTTTTCTAAAATTATTCTTTGTGGCCAAAATAATTAATACGGTAAAAGCAAACGTGAAATTTGCCTTTTGCCATATTCTAAACCATGGGGAATATCTCAAAGCACTAAAACTCTTTAGTGAACCGTAGTTTCCTACTCTGGTCTTTTCACTAATTGTTGTAGTGAGTCTTTGAAGATTCATTTTTGTCTCACTAGAAGGTTTGATGCTCATAACTGCGATAATGTTCATTAGATCTTCTTTTGAGATCCAACATCCTCCTCGTCAACTTTCTATTCTTAATCTTTTCATAAAGAAGAGGCAAGTACATGCGTAGGATTACAGGTCTTTTACACCCAATAACGCACGTGTCTATACTGCCTATATTGCCCATGGTTTTAAATAATGTTTCGTCGTTTCTAGATTTGAACTTATGTAGAATTTGCTTTACAGAAAAGTATGAGATTATCTGCAGCAGAAATTTTATTATTTTTAACTACAGAAGAAGACTTACTAGATGCAGAAAAAACAAAAAATCTTTTTGTTTATGAAGATTATTTATTTAATTTAATGTGACACAACTTTTAATTTCCGTTAAAATAATATTTCTATTTTTGTTTGTTATATTGTCAAATTTAAAAAAGTGTATAAGCCACTGATTAAAAGTAACTAGTAGAATTTGTTGTCACTTGTTTCAGTACAGAACTAAATCTATACACAATTTGTAAATAAAAAATTGTTTATGTGTTCTTAATTTTTTTCTCTTCTTCTTCTTCTTACGTTAGGACTACGTCCTGTGTTTGCCTCAAAGGTTGCCCAAAAACAATTGGGACGATGAAGACCAGCTATCATACCATCTTTTTGGTGGGCGTCCAGTTGGGCGTGGTGTGTTGGGCCGCTTCTCTCTCACAATTTTTGCCAGCCGGTCGTTTGGCATTCTGCTAACATGGTCTCTCCATTCTCTTCTTCGGTTTCTTGCCCATCTTACTATGTCTTGGACTTCACATATTTCCCTTATCTCTTCGCTTCTTTTATGGTCAAGTAAGGTATAGCCAGTTATCGATCTAAGAATTCGCCTTTCCGTTGATCTAAGAAGTCGCTTTGTAGTCGTTCTCCGCTCTGGTCTCTATCGCGTATGTCATAATCGGTCTTACACATGTCTTATATATTCTGACCTTACTTCTGGTACTCATGTGTTTATTTCTCCAGATTATGTCTCTCAAGAATCCTGAGATTAGAGATGCCTTTGTTGTTTGAGCTTTTACTTCCTCCTTAATATTTCTAGTGCTAGTTATATTAGCTCCTAAATATTTAAAGGACATCACTTGTTCTACACTCTGCTCATAGATTGCGAGTTTACATCTTCTCGGTTCTTTGGATATTGTTAGCGATTTGGTTTTCTTGACGGATATTTTCATATTGAATTCTTCAGCTGTTTTTCGGAACTTGTGTAAGAGTCTCTGTAGGTTATCCTCGTCTTCCGATACGATTACAGCATCATCAGCGTAGCATATGATTTTTATTTCTTTATCTTCCAGTCGATATCCTCTCCCAGTTACTTTGACTTCATTTATAATTTCATCCATGATGATATTAAATAGGATTGGGCTTAGGCTATCTCCTTGCCTGATTCCGGTTGTCACTCTACCTGTAGAGGTCAATAGGTGGATTGAGTAGCTTATTGACCAATACAGCCGGTCCCAAGCCCGGAAAAAAGAGAAGGGTTCCAAGTGAGGCCAGCGACCTGCTTGGGTAAAAAGACAAGTGCTCCTAGAACCAAAGGAGCAGCCTCGGAACAGATTGGATTAATTTTTTTTGAACTGAATAAAAGATAACCATGAAAAAGAACATATAGAGGCAATACGTTTAACATAAGTATTTTGGAAAAACAAAATTTTAGTGCCATAGTAAAAAATAGATTGACGGAAAATTGACCAAAAAAATATTAATAAATTGTACCTCTTTTGTCTGTAAAATACAGTATTAAATAAAAATATTGATGCAAATTTTAAAAAAATAATAAATTTTTATTGTGATTAAAAAAATAAATCTAAATAATAAGTTGCTTCTAAATTTTTAAAAAATTGTAACTTTTTAAGAAGTATCTACTTCACCAATCTTTAAAAACCTTTTAAAAAAAATTTACCAATGAAAATAGAAAGAAATGACGCAACAACAAAAGTATTATAAATTATAATGAATACGAGGATAGTTCACGAATTGTTGTCCCTAACATAGTTGGCGTTGAATTACAAATGCAAATAAATTGTCAGGCAAAAGCTTATTGTATGACATTAGTGTGTGCCAATTAGCATCAGCGCATCAGTTCGTGTATGTTAAATATTAATGTTTTTCCATTGAAGTGTGCATGATTCTATAAAAATGGTCAAAATTGAGATAAAAGGTGCGATAACGTACCTCTGTAAAAAGGGTTTATCACCGCAAGAAATTTATAAGGACATGGTAAAAGTATTGGTTGAGTCTGCCACTTCGTATCAGGTAATCAAGATTTGGTCACAAAATTTCAAACTGAGAAGAGATTCCTGTCAACATGCAAAGGTGCAGGTGCCCCCAAAACTGTGGTGACCAAAGAAAATGTGAATTTAGTATATGACATAGTATAACCGTATTGTATTGAAAATATTTTAAATCAGGAATTGGGTCTTAAAAAACTCTTGGCACGTTGGGTTCCACGAATGCTGGTGGCAGACCAGAAGCGTGTTCGCCAGGTTGCAGCGGAAACAAATTTGGAAATTCATTAAAAGGAATCCCGATGAATTTAAGCGAAAATTTCTTACGGTGGACGAAACATGGGCCATCACTTTTATCCAAAATTCAAAAAACAAAGCATGGAATGGCGGCATAGGGGTTCCCCTCCTCGAAAATTTCGTGTTGTCCCATTAGTTGGCTTCAGTTATTTGGGTGTTATTTTAGTAGATTATTTATCGCGTGGGCGTATTATAACAGGTAAATATTATGCGAATGTAATACCAAAAGTACGCGAAGCGATCAGAGAAAAGAGAAGAGGAAAATTGAGTCGAGGTGTGCTCTTTCACCAGGACAACGCTCCGGTCCACAAAATTTGTGTTGCAATGGCTGCCATTCCCAAAGCGGGATTTGAAATTTTCAAACAACCCCCTTATTCGCCAGATTTGGCCCTCCAGCGACTACCGTCTTTTTCCAAAATTAAAAGAACATCTTCGTAGAATCCGCTTTGCTGATTGTGATGTGATGTCGGTGGTAGATAAATGGCTGAAGACTTAAAGTTTTAAATGTGTTTTAAAAGGGTTTAAAACACTTTAACACACCGATATATCAAGTGTTTATCGGTTCCAATTAAAAGGTGCTGCCGATTTTTTGTTTTTATTTTATTTTATTTCTGTTTGCCAATTTAAGCTAGCAACAATATGTAACACGGCTTATTATCAATGATAACCTCATCTCGAGCTAGCATGGACAGTATCCAAAAAATATGCTGCAATTTTTTCTGATATTTTTATGACAGTCTTTGAGCAACAATTCCTGTATAATTAACGACTCGATTATAATTATGTTTACAAATGTTTTTTGTAAAGCTAGAAGTAAATGCGATTTTTAGAAAACAGTTTAAGCAACAAAATTAATTTTTTGGCAACTAATTAACAACAAATGCTCGTATCATATTTGTTTTAATGACTTACCATTGCTAGCTTGGTAGAGCTTAATTTTAAGCAGTTTTCATGAAAACAGACAACCTGTATAAATATTATTAGCAATAACATTCCAGAAATTATTTTTTAAATAAAATCTTAATGTCTTGGGTTATTTTTTTTATACTTTTTACACTAAGTATATATTTTTTACTACAGTTTTTTGTGCTATAAACCTTATTGTTTGGGCAGTAATGTAATAGATACATAAGAAAAACATTAATTAAATTTTGTATTATAATGTATTTTTCCATTTATATGGTATTTATTTGAACAAATTGTTAACTTCCCAGTGGAAGTTATAATAATGGGTCCAATATTGCGAATCCCGAATTTTGACATATCTCCACATCACAAGGTCCCCAGAGTCGAATACAATAGTTTTTAAGTGGACGTCTCTGAGTGTGTATGTACAAATGTACGTATGTGCGTTCGGTATTATTTTTCGTCTCGATTATCTCGAGAACAAAAAATGATATCGACGTGGGACCAATTGCATTCGACGCATAATTACGCAACTTAGAACTGATTAGATTTTCAGCAAATTGGGTTAAATATTTTTTAGGGAGAATTAAAAAACTGAAAAAAATGGTTAACCTGAATTTTGCAATTTATAAATAATACTATTTTTAATACAGAATTTTAAGATCTTTTAAATAATATGATTGCATGTCAGGAATATTTGTAAAAAATATGATAACAATATTTCATAAAAAGAGATAGTTTTAGAAAACAAAAATAGGAAAAGGAGAATTTTAAACTTGTGTCAGTATTGAGAGAATAGCATTGAAGACGCTATAACAGTGAACAATTATTGTTAGTAATAACCAAGCATTGTTTATAACAATTAAATATTGTTACTAACAAATGATTATTGATCATAATAATTAAAAAAAATGTCAATTATTATAAACAATTGAAAATAGCCTCTTATGAAATGATAAGAAAAAGTTTAAAAGAATACGGCTGACATAAACAGAATATTGTTAATGACAAGCATAATTTGTTATAAACAATTTGAAATCGTTTTTTTATAATAATAATAATAATTATAACAACAAAATATATGGTATTTTTTCATTCTGTCCACTGAGAAGTTAGTCGTCTGGACCTCTCGGGTCGCACCCAGACCACTGATATTTTTATTTTATTTTTTTTTACTTTGCAACAAACAAAAGCCATTGCAAATAAAATATTAACGATTAAACTTAAAAATTCATACAAAGGGGGCAAATATTTAAAATAAAATTCGGTATTATTTTAGCAAAAAAGCTAATAATTTAATTTTTTTTATTTTAGGTCCTAGGTAGAAATCAAATAAGATACTTGGAGAAATAAAATGTTTACAACTTATTAATATAATAATTTTTTTTATACTTTTTATATTTACATTTTTTTACTGCAAAGTTTTTTTGCTACAAACAAATATTGTTTGAGGATATGTAATGAACAAATAAGAAAAAATTAATTTGCAATAACTGTTTTAATTATTTGTTAATATAGGTACTTTTCTACTTTTACGATAATTATTTAAACATGTCGTTTTATTTTAATTTTTTTGACTTTGCAAAACGCTCTTTAAAAACAAAATTTAATATTTTTTGTAATTATGAAACTTGCCAACAAATAATAAAAAAAAGTGAAGTTAAAGACAGTCAAAATCCTCAAGAAATTTAGCAATTTTTTTAAATGTGAATAATTATTTTTTAAAAGCGAAAAAAATAATGAAAAAAAATTGTATAATGATTCCTAATTTTGCATATTAAAATTGTGAAACCCTCCATTAAAAATATTTGCAACACTTATTAAATATAAAAAAGAAAGTATAGAAATTTACAACCCGAAAATATAAATAAAGCAATATTCACTATATTTTCTCCAAAACCACCACTTCGAAAACAAATCTGTAATTTCACAATGAATATAACCACCCGAATTTGTAGAAGAATCGCAGGAAACTGATCGGGCAGACTCCACAATGCTAAAGGGGATGCAAGGGGGTAAGTTCTAGCACACTAGAACGCACGTGGACAACCACATCACGTTTACATAAACGTGCCTTAAAAAAGGAGAAATATGTAAGCGAAAAATACACTGCCCAACAAAATTATTTTTCGACATACTTACCTTCCTGACAAACTAATACCCATGAAAATTCGTAAATAAACAATACCCACTAATCTATCAAACTTGAAGACCTCATTAAAAGAATTTTGGCCATGGTGCTCAGACCGAGGCTGTTTATTAGCGTTACATATCTGTCTAATATGTCGTTCTCACTGTACAAAAACAAATTCTAATACCTTATATTTTAAATTACTACAACTTTGACGAACATAATATTTATTCTGCTACTTATTTTTTAAATACAGGGTGTTTCAAAAAAAGGTGACCCTGTCTCTAGAATAGGTAGAAAATTGAAAAATAATTGGGATTTGCTAAGCGAAAAATTTTCGTAACGCCATCCGTATTTAAGATAAAGAGCGTTGAAGAAAAAAAATGTATTTTTTTTTTTTATGTTCTGGTTCCCACGAAAAGGGATATCCTGTAATGTTCAGAGAACATCGTGGGAACCAAGGGAAAGAAGGTAGGAGTTGGTGTTCTTCTTAAATTTCTGGAGGTTATATGCCTCGGGGAACACCTCCCTATGCAATGAGTTCCAAAGCCTCGCAATTCGTTGGATGAATGAGTCTTTGGAAAGTGATGTTCTGCAGGTCTCCAAAGTGACCACGAAGGGGTGTGAAGACTGAACTTGACGGGTTAATCTCGAAGAGACTGCCAAAGTAGGAACGATTGTTGATATTTCGGAAGAGCATCGCCCATGAAAATATCTATAAAATAGAGACAAATCGCCAACTTTTCTACGGTGTTCCAGACAAGTGAGCGAGTTTGTAAGCGAGGCATCACCGACGAGACGAATTGCCCTTTTTTGGACAGAATCCAGTAGCTTCAGGATATGTTTAGGTGCTGCACTCCAAATATGGGAACAGTACTCCAGTACAGGTCGGATCTGTGCCTTATAGATCATAAGCAGCTGACTGGAGGTGAAATAGCTCTTGGCACGAAACAAAAAACCAAGTTTTTGGGATGCACTTTTGGCACCTCACGTGATTTTATACACATTTATTACGATTTTGCCGAAATTACTGGAAACATTGTAATGAAATTTTATAAGAATATGTTTTAGAAGCCGATACATCCCATGAATTTGTTTTTATATCTGACTCTTATAGATGGCGCTAGTTACACGGTTCGTACCAAGCAGTATTGAACATAACTCTTTAATTAATCAAAATTTAATTTTACACCAAAACGGTACTCTTGGTAAAACTTATTACAGTGTACCGTTTTTGGAATATTTTGACTTGAAAATTATGTATAAGTAATAACCGATGCTGGTATAAAGTAATGATGAAGTTATTAATTATTATTATTATTAAAAAGTATGCATTATGTGAATTAAAAAATTTTTGTCGCGTAAATAAGACCTCATCGATAAAACGGATACATGTTAAAACATTTGGATTAAGGGCTGTCCTTTCTTGTAATGTTTGACAAAAAGGACAACGTCGTTAAATAACTCTTAATGTATTTTTACTTGGTAAGTTTTTTCTAGGAAACTTTTCTGCATAACGCATAACAGCTGCACTCTATCTTTCTCTCTCTCTCTCTTTCTCTGGTCCATTTCCCTGAGAAGGCATTAGTGACTATAATGCTCCCGTAGCAGCAGTTATAGTATTGTGCCACTCCTCTCTATTCTGGGCCATATTTACAGTTTCATGTAGGCCTTGGCCGATTAGATCTTTAGTTTGGTCCAACCATCTCTTGGGTGACCTTCCGCGCGGGCGCTTCCGCTCTACCTTTCCTTCGACTATTAGTAGTTGCATTGAGTGTGTCCTTCTTGCAATGTGGCCGATGTATGTTAAAAAGTTTCGGTTTATCTTTTTTGACAGATTTAGTTGAATATTTAGTTCTTGAAGAACCGGTGGGCCGTCCAGGGTACCCGCAGTAGCCGTCTGTATGCCCACATTTCGAAGGTATTTATCCGTCTGGTATCACTTTTCTTGAGTGTCCAGGTTTCTGCTCCATAAGTGGCAATAGGGAACACAATCTTAATTTGGTGTTTTTGGTGATGGCTGTATCTCTTCAGATCTTGCTTAACTTAGTTACAGCTGTTCGAGTCAGTGCAACTCTTCTTTTTATTTCACCTTCGCATACACTGCTGTTGTCAATTAGAGACCCTAAATACAAGTATTTATTAACCACCGCAAATCCAGCTATGTTTTTTATGCACTAGAGTTAAACAATTATATTATTTTATACGGTTGAGGATACGGTCGTTGAAAATTTTCCGCATACGCAATTAGACTTTAAGTCCATTTTGCCGTCCCTCCCTTTATTCTCTCTCCATGAGCTTCGCGCTCTCTATGAAGAGAGCTAATGCGCACAGTACATGTTCTGACGTTTCTGTGGGACCCACATCACACCTACGACAGCTGTAGTCTTCTACGAGGCCCAATATTTTCAAGTGACCCCTAAGCCGGCAGTGCCCTGTAATCAGACCCACTACCATAACTAGTTTTCCCATCAGTTGTTGGGCTATTTTTTTGTCGGGTCTCCCCAAGAAGCTGTGGGCCCGACGTGCCTTGGGTTCGTCTCCCCACGGCTTCCTGTGCTCCCTGTCCGAATACGAGCAGATTTCCGTAGCATTCTGCTACTTCAGCTGTGGGTCCTGGCCCATAGAGTGTCTGTAAAGACCCCTCTCGTGCCAGTTCATCCGCTTTTTCATTCCTTTCAAACCCTGCGTGACGAGGTATTTAAAGTAATGTCACTCTGTTGCGTCTGGCCGGGAGCCCAAGTTTCTCCCTACATTCGCCAACTAAAGTGGATGCTGCCTGACTATTCGATCAAATACAAATCTAATAATTGTTAAACGTATTTTAAAAAAAAAACAATTTTTAATTTATTAATTGCAAAACCTTAATTTAGTTTAAAGTTTCCAGCTCAGAATGGAATATCCCTATCCATGTATGTAAATGTGAGCAAAACGAAAGTAATGATTTTTAAAAGAGAAGAAAGCATGACAAACTGTGGGGTTTCGATTGAGGGAGAAAGAGTGGAACAAGTTAATGAATTTGTGTACTTGGGTTCAAAATTTAATAGAGATGGAAAGTATGACAGTGACATTGAGCGAAGGGTGTTGGCAGGAAAACAAATGAATGGGGCACTGCATAGCTTTATGAATAGCCAGAAAGTGTCAAAAAAGGCACGTCTGGCTGTGCATAGAGGTGTGTTGGTTCCTACACTTATGTATGGTAGTGAATGTTGGGTTTGGCAGAAGAAGCATGAAAATAGGATTAATGCTGCGGAGATGAGTAGTCTGAGAAGTATAGCCGGAGTGACTCGGTTGGATAAAGTTAAGAATAGTGAGATAAGAAAACGCTGTGGTGTAAAAGAAGATGTGGTCACAAAGATAGGTAAAGGAAGATTGACGAAACAAATTTATAAGGCGAGTGTGAATGGGCAAATCGGTAGAGGTCGACCTCGGAGAACATATCTCGATCAGATCAACATTGTTTTGAAGAAAGGCCAGGTCAAGAGTACCAACAACCGAAGAGCATGTATGAGAGCACTGATGAAAATATAGGAAGCAAAAGATGTGTGTACGAACCGTAGCAAGTGGAAGGAAGTGGTCTCTGCCTACCCCTATGGGAAAAAGGCGTGACTTTATGTATGTATGTATTGACACTAAGAAAAGGTGAAACTTTTTGATCATTTTTAACTTATGCAATAAGCAAATGCGTCTAACGGAATTTATTGTTAGGCAGTGTATTCATAATAAAGATTTCCATCCGAGTTAGCAAAGATGCCGGTTAATCAATGAGAAACATAAACTCTGTTTCAAGTTGATAACCTTCGATATATATATTGGGTATTAAAATTATTCTGCATTTCTTTTTTCATAATTTCCCATAAAGGACGTTCAGGATTACAAGTGGAATATAAAATTATTGTTGGAATCTTTTATTAAATAAATCAGGATGATTACATTTTTTTTCCTTCGATTGTGGACCTTTATCATCCACACCTTAACCATTAGGACGTTTCTTGTATTCCAGATGGGAAATGTTACAACCCCTTTCTGAAACTTAGGTTTTTCGTACTCTTTTTGTACAGGAGAGGCTGCTTAAATATTGCATTTTTTTATTGAATAAATAAATTCTAGCAGTACGTCTTTAACCGTTTCTGCTCTTTAACTAAATTCAGCATAAAATTCGTAATTTTTATGCCAAAAAACATAAAGTTGCCAATTTCCAAGACGATGCTGCTTAAAATCACAAAATTATTAAGAAATTTTAAATTAAAATTCCAACTTTAAATACCCTGTGGATCTCGTAAACCTGCAACATTTGTATAAGACATGTTAAGCTCAATCGCCATATTTTGGTGTGTAGTATCTCCAGTTCGCCATTGTGGCCCTCGTGAGTAACACCAAAACATCATCGGTGGTGTGGGACTGCATGCAAGCCCTCACTGAGTTAGCGACGGTAAACAAAATCACTCTTACATAGGTTCCTGGGCACACCGGGATAAACGGCAACGAGGTAGCCGATGAACTGGCAGGAAACGGGATCCTGGTGGAACCAAAAAGCCAGTTGGCCGGATTGCCAATTGCCGAAACATTTATTGAAACTAATCCTTGAACAAGAACATATTGCTCAATGGAAGGCAAATACTGGCTGCAGAACATCAAAACAGCTGATGAAAAGACCTCTCCAGAAGAGGGCCGAGAAAAACTGCCGACTATGCGGAGAGGAGAAGGAGAACAGTATATACATTCTGTGTCACTGCCGTATGATTATGGATCCAAGCGATCTAAAAGAGACAGGGCCAACAGAAACCTTAAGGTTTGCCAAAATCAGTGGACTAGAATTTTGATGCCCTAAAGACACAGCGGTAGTTACAGAGGATCAAAAGATCTAGGTGACATATGTGCCGACACCAAAGGCCCAACCGCAAGATTGTAATGTAATGTAATCTTCAGTTCAGAGATTGCCCATTTTTAATGAATCACCCTGTATATGCTTTGTGTCTTAATATGCCATACGCTAAATAAAATAAATAAACACATGATTATCTTAGAACTCGCCCCCTACAACCCTTCCGTAATATTTGTTGAACTCAATTAACAGCAAACATTCTTTCCGTGATTGTCCAATCCATCAGCAAGAGAGAATCCATTAACAAAAAGCCTGATGAGATTTGAAATAAAAAAAAATGTTTATTGTTTTGAAAAGTGCAAAAATGACTTATTTATTATTTCATTATGTTTGTATAACATTAAAAATTATTATTTTGGCACCATAAAGTTACCACAAGAGTTGATAATTTCTCATAATATGGCAATTGGATCGAGTCCAATAAAGCAGTTTATTACAATTAAGATAGGCGCTTTAATTACAGCTTCTTACTACAATTATAACGGGGCAAATGTCCAAGCAAAAGATAAATGTTCAACGGTCGCTTATTTTCCAAGTATACTTAACATATTTTTCATTTGCACTAACAAATTATGCGTGTAGTCTGCACTTTTTTGCATCATTGTCGCATTAAATTTTAACTTAATAACACGTTCATTGCCGATTTGGACCAAGCAATTATTGAAATAGAGGAATTCTTTCTAAGAAATTTTATTATGAATTTTCTAGAGTAAGCTACAGAAAAAAGCGCAAAATTCTTTATCTATTTTATAGTGAGGGACTTACTTACCTCCGGGAAATGATAAAGATCTCATAAAATGTGACAAATTATGACTAAAATATTCCCAAAGTAAATAAAAATCGTGGAGTTTTTGTATGTGTGTGGTCCTCGATCAATTTCCTTTTAAAAATGATTAATATCAAAAGTAATTGATTGAATACACGAACGTACCTATATAAAAGGGGAAAGTTTTAAAGTTACACTTCGATTGGAATAGCTGAGGCCGCGAAGCTTATAATATGCGCAGTGGCAAAATGCCAGGTAGGAAAGAAAGCTTAGTTCGTCCAAATACGTCGAAGTGAATTGTAGATTGTAAGGGCAGCATAATAACTAACAGCGCGGATAGTCAAACTAAAGTGAAATCAAGGATTGAGCAGGCTCGAGCAGCATTTAAAAACATGAGTAGGGTCTTGTGCTGTAGAGATCTAAAGTTAACTCTAAGAATCCGACTTCTCAGATGTTATGTCTTCTCCACCCTGCTGGACTATAAACAAGTACGAAGAAAGACGACTTGAAGCCTTTGAGATATGGGCTTACAGGAAAATATTAAAAGCTTCATGGACGGAAAAAGTATCCAACTTGGTAATACTCCAACGTATGAATAAATCCACCGAAATTCTTACCACCATTAAAAGAAGGAAACTGCGATATTTCGGGAAAGTTATGAGAGGCGAAAAATACCGATTACTGCAGAACATCATGCAGGAAAAAATTTATGGTAAAAATAAGCCGGGCCGCAGAAAAGCATCATGGCTCAAAAATCTACGTAACTGGTATAAACTCAACTCAAGCTCTCTGTTCAGACTTGCCGTCGACAGAGTAAGGATAGCCTTATTGGTGACTAACGTTCTAAAAGGACATGGTACTTAAGAAAAAAAAGGGTCGTGAAGGCTATGCTACCTCTCAAGCACTTCGACCTATCAGATCTTTTTTGCATAACCCTTAATCTATTCGAGGTTCGGGATTCCGAGACTTCGTGCAAAGTTTATCAGCTTCCTGGGAGCTAAGTTCCAGACACCGGAAAGCTTTAGGAAAGCCCCTTCCAGAAACTTGGGCCTCTTGCAAAAAAGCGCTGGCCTTCGCAAATCAAATGTTTTGCAGTTTCAGCGAAGTTTTCAGTAACGGCAACTATCACTCTCTGTTTTACCCATCTTTTTCAGGTGATACCTTAGAGGGCAATGTCCAGTGAGGAGTCCCGTCACCAGTTTCAAGTCTTTCTTCTCCAACTCGAGCAGCTGTTTAGCTTTCCTTAGCAAAAGGCTCACCAGCCTTTTCGCTTGTCTTTATCCTGGCACTTTATGCCAGTAAGATTTCATTTTATCTGTTTCCAGCGAAGAGTCTCTTCTTTCAAGTGGGCTTTGGAGAGTCCACAAAAGGGTTCTGTGCCGGAAAATTGTGTATTTGCCCCTTCTTTGGCAAGGCAGTCTACTTCCTCGTTGCCTTTAACTCCCTTGTGACCTTGAACTCACATCAGAGTAACCTGATTGTTTTCCACCAGTTGTCCAAGGGATTGTTTACAGCTTAGACTCACTAGTGTATGACTTAAGAGCTTATAGTGCTGCTTGGCTACCTGATAAAATATAGATCTCTGCCCTTCGGGTGTTCCTTTTGATGCGCCTTTCTGCTTGAAAGATGGTTGGGGTGTTACTAAGGGGTTTTGAGATACTTAAATTCGGCACTGTAACGCCCACTCCAACCCTTTTATCTATCTTGGATCCATCAGTGTACCACACTAAAGCATCCCTTCCTAGATGAGGCCGATCTCTGTGCAAACTTGGTCGTTGTTTATAACCACTTTAAACTGCATTTCGAAGTCGTATCCAACTGGCATAATATCAGCTTAGACATGGATTCTAGGGAAATATTTTTCAAAATCTTCAAATGTCCAATCCGATTTCCTGCTTTAAGATTTATTGTCTGGCTCAGTCTGAAGGCACTAATTGCTGCTTCTTTCATTACACATGAGTGCAATGATGGAAGGATCTAAGTAAATCAAAAAACAAGATCGGTGATCTTTTTGAAAAAGGCTTTAAGCTACACCTAATAATCTAAAATATATGACAGTGCATAGTCCAAAAGTTGAAAGAGCTAAAAATAGTGAGTGAACCCAGTGAATACACACATACATAAAGTCACGCCTTTTTCCCATAGGGGTAGGCAGAGATCACTTCCTACCACTTGCTACGGTTCGTACACACATCTTTTGCTTCCTCTACTTTTATCAGTGCTCTCATACATGCTCTTCGGTTGTTGGTACTCTTGACCTGGCCTTTCTTCAAAACAATGTTGATCTGATCGAGATATGTTCTCCGAGGTCGACCTCTACCGATTTGCCCATTCACACTCGCCTTATAAATTTGTTTCGTCAATCTTCCTTCATCCATCCTTTCTACGTGTCCAAACCATCTAAGCATTCCTTTATCTATCTTTGTGACCACATCTTCTTTTACACCACAGCGTTTTCTTATCTCACTATTCTTAACTTTATCCAACCGAGTCACTCCGGCTATACTTCTCAGACTACTCATCTCCGCAGCATTAATCCTATTTTCATGCTTCTTCTGCCAAACCCAACATTCACTACCATACATAAGTGTAGGAACCAACACACCTCTATGCACCGCCAGACGTGCCTTTTTTGACACTTTCTGGCTATTTATAAAGCTATGCAGTGCCCCATTCATTTGTTTTCCTGCCAACACCCTTCGCTCAATGTCACTGTCATACTTTCCATCTCTAGTAAATTTTGAACCCAAGTACACAAATTCATTAACTTGTTCCACTCTTTCTCCCTCAATCGAAACCCCACAGTTTGGCATGCTTTCTTCTCTTTCAAAAATCATTACTTTCGTTTTGCTCACATTTATTTTCATCCCTTTGATTTTCAGGGAATCATGCATGAATATGTAATCTAATCTTCAAAGATTAAAAACGACTTCAAATTGGATAAAAAAAACCTCTAAAAAATTGGAGGATCCAACAGAGCGTTCGATGCGTCCAATATGGTGGAAAGTCTGATAGAATCGGAAGATTTCTGGGTACCAATTCTTGACTGCAATAGAATAGAACGTTCGCCGGAGTTCGTTCCTCGATTCTACTCTACTGCTGCTCCCTACAATCGTAAATCCGTATTCTTGAGCATAAAAGAAGGAGCATGAACTAAAAGAACCAACCCGCAGCATTGCCAAATTTCTTGACCAATCATAAATACGAATGTTTTGATTTTGACAGACAAAGCTGTCATAAGTGTCATGTCATAGCTACCATTCCTTTTGTACTGATTGTAATGTTAATGCTGATGTTCTAGTAGGTTCGTGGATGTAAGGCCTGACCATATTTAAAAGATTCACACACAAAGCCTTTGTAAGGCTCAATAACTTTGAAAAATTTTCATCGGACAGATCGAAGTACAGATGGAAGTCCGACTTACGTTACCAAATTTCTCAGCATCTTCAACATCTTTTATAATTCCTTCCCAACATAAATTTTTTTAAAGATTGTTATCCAGTATTGTTGTAGCAGAACGATGCAACCAGTGACCTAATTTATTTTAATCCAAGCCATGATGTACTAGATATGTTATAGTGTGTGTATGCACCGGTTATATTATTTAATAAAAACACAACATAGACATTATAATAAAAATACAATACAAAAAAAAAGTAGGCTATGCGTCCTAAAATGTCACGTTATTGGTCTTCCTTTTTTTTTATGAAAATAGTCGCAAAAAGGGTAGACCTATCGTGTGGGCCGCGGACGGCCCGCACTGCGACTATTAGAAGGGGAAGGGATTATAGAAAGGAGATGATTGTGGACACGCTTTTTAAAAAGTTGCAGGTCATAGTTCTCTGGAAAAACTGATTTTGGAAGCTTATTCCATTCCGTAGCAGACCTGTAAAAGAAGGATTCTTGATGAAGATTGGTCCTTGTAGTGTCAATCTTGAGAGTAAATGGGTGAGACTGATCAGCATGCCGAGTTCTTCGGCCGAATGTGGCCAATGTTGGTACAAGAGTTTTTATTTCTCTGGAGAATCTGCCATGGAAATATCTGTAGAGCAATGACTGGTCTGCAATTCTTCTTCTATGTTCTAGAGGGTGAAGGGTATATGTGAGAGTTGAGCTGTTTATCAAGCGAATGGCTCTTTTCTGAATGGAATCTAGAAGACGAAGAGGAATCCTTAAGTCATCCCTGGCTGATCACCTCATATTACCAAGTAAAAGTATCAGGAAGACATCCTTCCATTACCGACCGATAGAAAGACATTCAAGAATACCACTTATCGATTCCAAGTAGAACCTCGCCACCGTTCTTTAGGTTGTTAACTCCCTAGTTTTCAAGAACAGGGTCCCTGGAACTACACATACGCGGTAATAAAATAGAGACAAGTGAGAGGAAGAGTTGTAACTAACGAGACACCTTTTCACACTGAAGAAGTGCTTAAGCGGATAGAGGTGCGAATGGCGGAAGTAGAAGAGGGAGGGGGTTTTAATCAGTAAGAATCTGACACTTCCCATGATCTTCTTATGGGGGTCTAATGGAAGGTTTCCTTCTCACTCGCTCCCAAAAAAAAATACATTTTTGTTGTTATCGGACAAAATGTCTTCTTCACAGGATAATTATTTTTCTGAGTTTATGTAAGAGTATCCTGTATTTACTATAAAAATAACACGTCGACTCTGGTCTTGTTCTCTTGTTCTCATATTCAGTCTCTCTTAGTCTCATATTTTTGAGCACCTTTGCATACGCGTTACCACGTACTTCTTTGTTTTTCGCCAAGTAGGTCAGTCGTCGTGTTTGTAGCGTTCAATCCCACTCCGTCAAGTTTAGCCACGTGCGATCTCTTTCAATAGTAATTCATTTCTACTGACGCATTAATATGCGTAATGAAGCAAATATATTTTAACTTAATTAAAATTAATTCATCGATTCGGATTCGGTTTCCAACTAATCTTGATACGATACGGACCCGGCAATATTATTATACGTACGAGTATATCTCGACGAGAATTAAATCTTGGCCCAGTTTCTTCGTCTTCTTCGGTCGAATGTTCAACTTCCATGACGAGTAACTACGAACCGAAACCAGTTTGCGTTGCACAGATAATTCCCCTTTAAACGAGTAATTTATGTTATATTCGCCATTTCTTTTCGTCAGTAAAAGTGAAAGTCTTGTAAAACGTAGGTGTCCCTCCGGCTTGTACCACAGAACCGAATCGGCGGCAATAACCAAGAGAGTAATTTTAAAAATATATAAACAAATATCACACAAGTACGATTTCCTGTACTGGTAGGTATAGAGCAAAATATTCAGAATAAGTTACACTAAAAAGGTACACTACCCAAATAGGTCCACTTTTCATTGTTATTTTTAATAATGTACAATTAGAACACACCCGTATTAAAAAAATATTAAAAAATTACAGTTATATTAAAAAACACCCCTATTTAGAAAAAAAGGATGAATGTATTTATTTACGAATTTAAAAATTTATTAAATACAACGGGAACTGGGAAAGTTTTGCAATACAGTTTAATTAACTTCCCAGCGGGAAGTTATAGTAATGGGTTCGACTTTGCAAATCCCGAATTGTGACATATCTCCACATTTCAAGGTCCCCAGAGTCGAATACAATAGTTTTTTAGTGGACGTCTGTGTGTGTATGTACGTATGTGCGTATGTGCGTTCCGAATTATTTTTCGTCTTGATTATCTCAAGAACAAAACTTGATATCGACGTGGGACCAACTGCATTCCACGCATAATTACGCAACTTAGAACTGATAAGATTTTTAGCAAAATCGGTCAAACTTTTATGGAGAATCAAAAAAATGATAAACTTTCGGAATTATTTTTCGTCTCGATTATGTCGGACACAAAAAATGATATCGACGTGGAACTAATTGCATTTGACGCATAATTAAGCAACTTAAAACTGTTCAAATTTTCAGCAAAATCGGTTAAACTATTTTTTATGGAAAAATAAATAAAATGAGATAGTTTTAGAAAACAAAAATAGGAATTGGAGAATTTTCAACTTGTGTCAGTATTGAGAGAATAGCATTAAAGACGCTATAACAGTGAAAAATTATTGTTAGTTATAATCAAGCATTGTTTATAACAATTAAATATTGTAACTAACAAATGATTAATGATCATAATAATTAAAAAAAATTTAATTGTTATAAACAATTGAAAATACCTTCCGCTTATAAAATGATAAGAAAAAGTTTAAAAAAATACGGTTGACAAAAACAGAATATCGTTAATAACAATTATATTTTGTTATAAACAATTTAAAATATCACACTAAAAATTTTTAACTACTTCATTTTTTTGTTTGTTTTTTATATATTGCTCATATTTCATTGTGGATGTTTTATATGCATCGTTACAACGTGCGTTTAGCATGATTAGTGTTACATTATCTATGTTTACATGTAGGAATAATAATAAACACAATAATAATAACTATTTATGTTTCAATTTTTCAATCCAAAAAAAGTCTACATACATATAGTCACGCCTTTTTCCCGTAGGGGTAGGTAGAGACCACTTTCTTCCACCTGCTACGGTTCTTGCACACATCTTTTGCTTCCTTAACTTTCATCAGTACTCTCATGCATACTCGTCGGTTGTTGGTACTGTTGACCTGGCCTTACTTCAAAACAATGTTGATCTGATCGAGATATGTTCGCCGAGGTCGACCTCTACCGACTTCCGTCTATTCACACTGGCCTTATAAATTTGTTTCGTCAATCTTCCTTCATCCATCCTTTTTACGTGTCCAAGCCATCTAAGCTTTCCTTTATCTATCTTTGTAACTACATCTTCTTTTACACCACAGCGTTCTCTTATCTCACTATTTTTTACTTTATCCAACCAAGTCACTCCAGCTATACTTCTCAAACTACTCATCTCCGCAGCATGAATCCTATTTTCATGCTTCTTCTGCCAAACCCAACATTCACTACCATACATAAGTGTAGGAACCAACACACCTCTATGCACAGCCAGACGTGCCTTTTTTGACACTTTCTGACTGTTCATAAAGCTATGCACTGCCCCATTCATCTGTTTTACTGCCAACACCATTCGCTCAATGTCACCGTCATACTTTCCATCTCTCGTAAAAAAGTCTATAGTGAGTCTAAATTTAATTTGGGGATACACAATGTATTATGGAGCTATGATGGGTTTTCAGAGTGGCTCGCATGACGATTTGAGTTGGCCACCCCTGATTTAAACAATATAAATATGAATAGGTATTATTGTTAGAGACCACTTCCGGTTAAATCAGTCCGAGCAGGAAAACGTCAAAAAACACGACCGTTGCCGAACAACCCTGCTCGACAATAAACAAAGAAGTTCGCGCGTTTATTCCTAAGCGGTAATACGAAATCATGTTGAAAAAGTAAAGGTGTGGATAGGTGGTAACCAATTCGGTTTAACTAGGTACACGACATCCGCTTTGTTGGAAATAAAGTGGGGAGCTTTGACAGGTCTTGTTCTTTAATAAATCATCTCGAGATACGTTAATTTGTTTAAAAAAACTCTTGTTATATATAATAATATGCATAATTTTTAAAAACATTTTCAAATAACCAAATATCACTAATGAAACCGAAGCAAAAAAGTAAAATATAGCACAGAATATTACATATTATTTATGTAAAATAGATGTGCCAAAAAGATAAGGAAACTTCTGCATATATACTGTGCTACTGAGAATATTTCACATGGCTAAGAAAAAGAATAACACATCATACATATAGTCACGCCTTTTTCCCGTAGGGGTAGGCTGAGACCACTTCTTTCCCATATCTACGGTTTGTCCTTCGCTTCTTTCACTTTCATCAGCGCTTTCATACATGCTCGTCGTTTCTTGGTACTCTTGACCTGCCCTTTCTTCAAAACAATTTCGATCTGATCGAGATACCTTCACTGGGGTCGACCTCTATCGACTTGCCCATTCACACTCGCCTTATGAATTTGTTTTGACAATCTTCTTTCATCTATCCTCTTTACGTGTCTAAACCATCTAAGTATTCCTTTATTTACTTTTACTACCACATCTTCTAAACCACAGCGTCACTTTCCATCAAAATCACAATCCTCTAAATATATGGAGCATCTAAGGTCCGTCTAGTAAAGACGGAACTAGACAAACATAATATGAGGGCATACATAATAGATCTGCAAAAATGCAATGAAGAGGTTCCAAGACCATAAACCCCATACAAATATAATATATACTGACACAACCACAACAAATTTAAATTTTCAACAACCTTCGTATTACATCCACATTTAGTTAACTGAAAATTATTTTTATTGTAATAACAAAAAAGAATATATATAATATCATATTAAATACATACAGTAACGCCATCTAAAGAAGTGCTCAGAGATTCACAAATACACTACTAGAATTCATAATAATATTTACGTGGAAAAGTTTCATCACATGGAGTAAAAAAAATCTCCGAAATATAGCGGGAGTCATCTCTACAACTTACTGCCAGAATCACTAAAAAATGAGTCCCCAAAAAGATTCAAGACTTATCTTAAAATAATTCTAACCTTAAATAGTTTCTATGACGCTTCCGAATTTCAAATATATTTAATATCTTTAAAATAATTACCATTTAAGTAACTGTTCACTTTCAATTCTAAATTTATCATGGCTATAGTATTTGTCACTAACTATACATTACAGGGTGGCCAACCGAAAACAAACAGAGCCATTTGCACGAACCTCGTCAACATTTTAGAAAAACACTCAGACCCGTCGATTTTTGATTAAAGGGGGACATTTTTTTCCAAATACTATTTGAAAATAATCCACAGTATGACGAAGATCATTTTTCTTTTTAACAGAACGGTGCTCCTCCGCATTATGCGGCGATTGTTCGTCAGTATTTAGACCAACGTTCTCTATACAATAGTCTTTAAATTTTAAAATTCCGCCCATAACTCATTGAGAAATTAGATTTTAAATGTGAAACTTATCTGCAAACAATCACGAACGGTAAAAATGTCATTCATTCGAGTTAAGTACCCAATGGTATACATTTAAGATCCTTTTTAATATCTTGTTTTTTCGATGTATGCAGTTTTTTCTTGCACGAGACGGTAAATCGCCACAATTGCCGCTATTGGTCCGATTCAAACCCAAGAGTTTTTCACGAGGTGCATACACAGCAACCGAAGAAATTAAATGTATGTGCTGGCATTTGTGGTGACCGACCGGTGGGTCCTTTTTTTCTACCAGGCAATTTGACTGGCGAAATGTATTTGCAATTACTGAAAGACGCTATTAAACCTGCCTTGACTGATATGTATTTAAAAATAATCCACAGTATGACGAAGATTATTTTTATTTTTAACAGAACGGAGCTCTGAACATCTGAAAAGTAAAATCTATAAAACACAACCAACCTCGTTGAAAGATTTCCTCCAAAGAATCGTTGAAGAGTGCCTTCGAATCACTCCGGAAATTCTTCGGAATGTGCGTGAACGTTTTGAACAAAATCTTCATTATTGTATGGAAGCGGGCGGTCATCAGAACATTTAATCAAATAAGTAGTAAGTAAGCAACTAAAATAATTGAATTATTTTGGAACGGTAATTTTTGATAACGCTACAACGTTATACCGTTCCACGAGTAACGAACCATCTCTACTTTTATCGCACGCGCTCGATATTATTTCCAATACATCGAAATAAATCGATAACTGTAATGGCATAATTGCTCGTAATGAGAATAATTTTATTGAATCCCATGGCCGGAAACGCAGGGATTGCTAAGGAACTCGAATTTTGCAAAAATCTTTATTACAACATTAGAAAATTTAACAAACGTAACCACATTCATATCTCTGGCGGTAATCGAAATATTGCAAATTTTTTTTTTATTAAATTGTTGGTTTTCCAAAAACGCGTTAGATGGTCCAAGAATTTTTTAGATATCTTTGCAACTTTGGTCGGAATTGTTAATTTTTTATAAGCAAAAATCTAAATATATAATAATAAATAATACTATATATAATAATAATAATAAATAAATTTTATTGAAGGTCAAAGATTTTTCGATGATCGCAGATTTTTGCTAAACCATATCTCATAGATCGATAAATCTTGCATGATTCTCTTGGGGTTTAGTTCCTATACAAAATGTAGGAGTTTCAAACCGATATGTTGATAAATATCCGATTGCGGTTGCAAAAATATTTTCATTTTTATTTGCCATTAACCGCTTTATTAACAATGTTAGCACTTTTTTTTTTCGGGACCCTTTTTACAGAGGACGTTATGATGAACACATTTTATAGAAAACTTTTTTCGATAGAACGCGTTCTAAAATAATTATCTGAAAAATATCCATTTTTTAAATTTCAATAATTTTTTATTGTTAAAATATACCTCGACAATAGCCGAAAACTTGGGACTATATTCTTGTAGGTACAAACAACCGATAAAAAAATTGGCCAGAGGGTGCGCCTCTTGAATATGTCTTATGCTAAGGTGACTGGACTATACACGTAACATGGCAGAATTTTATTTTTCCATATAGTCCGCGTCAAGTGTGAAAAAGCCACGGCCGTCACCGTTAAACGAAAACATCATAACTTTTTCTTTCTTAACGCTGACGATACCTGCCGAAAATTTCTATTTTAAATTAAATTATTTAAAAAAAAAAAGGTGTTTTAAACAAAGATGCGTACCCATAAAGTTAAAAATCAAAATCCATCCCTGCGTCTCTCACCTAGAGGTAGATTCTGTTTAACGATTTTGTGTTGAAATATTTATACAGATATATTTAACTTTCATCAAGACCGATTTTGTCTTATGCGTTGTATTTTCACTTTCGCGTTTTGTATGGTTAACACTTAAAAGACCTTCGAATTTTTAATCCCGATAATTGGCATTTTATCAAAAACGAATTGTACCGAAGAAGATGGTTGGTGTAAAACGGCTCGAAACGTTTTACCAACTTTAAGCAAAAACGAATACAAACTTTACTTGTACCTCAAAAATGAAATTATATCAATATCCGCAATATGAAAATAACATTTTTTTAACTATGAATTTCACTAATTCAATTCACAAGAGGACAGCTGCAATGCTTAATAGGAAGGAGAAGCAACCTTCTCCTAAAGACAAAACTCCTATTAATAAATAGCATCATTCTCCCGATGATTACTTATGCCTCTCTAGCCTGGGGACAAGTGACAAGAAGAAAATCACACAGGACAAGGATCCAAGCGCAGCATAACATATGCATCAGACAAGCAGCGGACGCACCGTGGTACGTCTCCAATGCCCAACTGCGAGAAGATTTAAAAAAAACGGTCCTAGAACGGATGAAGACGCACGCAGAAAAAACATTCGACAAGCTAAGAGCGCACCCAAACAGAGAGCTACAAGAATTGATAGACTACGACCCGGGAGATGTCCATTGGAAGCACTTGAGACCCAAGCACCAGCTGCTAAACAACTAAGAAGAGGATACTAACCTTTCTTTTTCAGGATTATTAAAAATTATTTTCAGATAAGAAAACCACAACAAAAGCAAGAACCAAGTGAGGAAAGAAGAACAGGAAGCCGGATCCACAACACACCGGACAAGAAAAAGAAGACTAACAAAAAAAATTTTCTTTCAGCAAAAGGTGGATATTTGTCTTGACAAATTGAAGCTGGCACGCGGACCTTCAGTCATAGTAAATTCACTTGAAACAGAATTCGAAATAGAATTCATGTAACTTCTAGTCTACTTAAGACTCTAACTTTATAGTGCCCTGCACTGCGTTAGGTACTTGTGCGCTGACTTCATCGGCCACCTTTGGACCTCAGGGTTTCGGTTCGAGAGTAAGCCTGGTACAATGAGTACTGGGGGTGGTGGCAGGTTCAACTCTTCAAGTTGCTCCTGGGGCTTTGGCAGCTTGGCAGGCGAACAAAGTGCTCGCTTGCCAAGTGATCCAAGCTTGGGGTCTCAGGTGCACTTTGCACTGGGGCGCGTCACTAATTCAAAAATATTAATGTAAAGTGAATATTTAGTGTTAAATTTGATAATTCATTTACATCTATTAACGAAAAATAATATTTTTTATTTACCTTCAAATATTTCAGCATTCTTACCTGAAACAAAAAATAAAATTATAAATATTAAATGTTATTTTTCTCGATAAATGGGAAATTTATTATTAGGACACGCATTCTCTTGTAAAGATGTTTAAATGCATATGGATTTGGTTTTAAAAAGGTCAAATCTGCCAATTAATTTACATTGATCGATAGTTATTCAAAATCTCATATTAAGTTTTTTAAAAAAAAATCCTGGAAAAACATTTGTTAATATTAGAAAATTCTGTGTGTGTGTGTGTTTAAAAATTGAATGAAAGAAGGAAGTTTTTAATAATGAATGGGTTCTTTTTGTACGAATTTCCTATAAATTGGTTGTCACGCAGTCTTATTTAATTCGTTTTTCACCACAGCCACACGCTCGTGACTTTTGTTAACTTTCGTCTTTTGAGAGGAAACATGTGTATCATTCCTTCGCTCTTTAATTGTAATACTACTTTACATGCAATAAAAAGGTCACCACTGAAAATTTAATCTATTTTATTTTACTCCCTCCTCTTAAGGTTTTTTGTTTTTTATGTTTATTATATGTAGCACTGCACCAAATAACATATCGGACCAGGAATGGATAGAACACTTCAAACACCTACTAACTGAAACAAGATTAGATTTCTTGGAGTACAGGGAATATACACAGCCAAATCAAACAATTAATTTAACAATAGACCAAGTTAAAGACGCAGTAAGAAAAACCAAATTAAAAAAAATCCCCAGGACCGGGAGGAATAAGTCCAGAACTAGTCAGGTACGGCCCTATTAAACTATGGGATATGCTTAGAAAGCTTTTCGAGAGGTGTTTAAATGAAGAAAATACCCCGGAAGAATGGAAACAATCCTTCACTTCCCCAATTCACAAAAAAGGTCCGAAAAACCATCCAGGAAATTATAGGGGAATTGCGGTAATACCAACTGTGGGCAGAATATATTCCAGAATATTACGAAATCTGATCGAAGAGGAAATAATTAATAAGCAGCCAGAAGAACAAGCGGGTTTTCGAGCAGGCCGTTCGACTGTAGACAACGCTTTCACCCTAAAGATAGCCTTAGAGAAGAGAGTGCAAAGAAATAGAGAGACCCATGTAGCTCTTATAGATTTAGAGAAAGCCTACGATAGCGTGCCTTTGTCTAGGTTGTGGACGGAAATGGGAAACCTCGAGATCAATCCTGTCTTGATCTATGCTACACAAAAATACTACGAACAGAACACTACAAGAATAAAAATCGGAAACAAACTTACTAGCCCCTTTAAGACAACTAAGGGATTAAGACAGGGTTGCTGTCTGTCTCCTACCCTTTTCAAAATTTACCTGGACAGGGCCCTCACGAACTGGGTGAAAAAGTGTAAAGGCATGGGACTAAAGGTGGGGGATGATACGCTATTCACACTTTTCTTCGCGGACGACCAGATAGTAATAGCCGAAGATGAGGATGACCTCAATTATATGATTAGAAAGCTCAAGGAAGAATATGAGGCAGCGGGTCTACAGATGAATCTATCTAAATGCGAATACTTGGTGGTAGGAGATGACCAAATAAATGACCTTGTATTGGATACGGAAAAAATAAGAGGAGTAAAACACAGTAAATATCTCGGAATAATTTTTAATAAAAAAGGTAACAGTAATAACGAAATCCAAGATATCAACAAAGGTAGAGCCGTAACTAGAACCCTGAACTCTCTTCTCTGGGACAAGAAAATTAAAAAAACTACAAAGAAACACATATACAAGAGTCTAGTTCAAAGTGTCACCCTATACGGCTCCGAATTATGGGACGTAACGAAGGCTAATAAGAATAAGCTTCTGGCAACAGAGATGGATTTCCTGAGAAGGAGCTGTTGTAGGTCTAGACTTGAGAGGGTTAGAAATGATGTTATCCGAAATGAAATGCAAATGGACAGAAACATACACGAGGATGTAGAAAAGCGGCAGTTAACTTGGTTCGGACATGTAAAGCGGATGACAACTGACAGATGGCCTAGGAAGGTACTGGAATGGATACCACCAGAACGAAGGAAAAGGGGACGACCACGGAGAAGTTGGAAAGACGATATAGACGAGGCAATGGCTAAAAGAGGTTTGGAAGAAAACGAGGTTTTTAACAGAGCAAGATGGAGATTGGGGACGGAGAGACGGCAACAGCTGTAGACAATCCGTTATATATATATATATATATATATATATATATATATATATATATATATATATATATATGTTTATTATATTTATTATGTTTGGGTCAAGGTCCGATGCCGCATCATCGAGGAACCACTTAAAGCACTTAAAATTATGGAGGTGAGCAATTGAGCTGCAACACTTTCATCTACACTTTTTTTAACGGAAAATAAATATATTTTAAAATCAAATCCGATATTAGTACAGCTGAAGTGACTCTGATGAATAAAGTAAGAAATAGTGAGATAAGAGAGCGCTGTAGTGTAAAAGAAAATGTGGTAAAACAAATGGATACAGGAATGCTTGAATAATTCGGACTCTTGGAGAGGATGGATGAAAGAAGATTAACGAAACAGATTTATAAGGCGAGTGTGAATGGGCAAGTCGGTAGAGGTCGACCTAGGAGAACATATCTCGATCAGATCAAAATTGTTTTAAAAAAAGTTAGGTCAAAAGTACCAGCAACCGACGAGCATGTATGAAAGTGCTGATGAAAGTAGTAGAAGCGAAAGATGTGTGTAAGAACCGTAGCGGAAGTGAGAAGAAGTGGTCTCTGCCTACCCCTACGAGAAAAAGTCGTGACTATATGTATGTAACAACAAACAACATTAACATTCAAAATCGTAAAGTAGTTTCTAAATAAAAATATTCATCGAAAGATAATGTAAACGAATTACGCATTCCGCTACTGCGTTAACGTCTCAATATAATAAAATGTAAATAGTAAAAGTGTTGCGTTGATTAAAAATTGTGTTATTCTAAAAGTATACAAACACACTGAGTCTGAATTACCAAATTTTCACGCACTTTCTATTTCGCGTGTGTACGACGTCACGATACGCAATTAACAATTTTTGGGGTCTGCACGAGTTGATGGTTCCTTCATCGAAGGTCAACAAACTATCTTTACCTTTCTTTTTTTTTTTGTTAATTTTTAGCTGAAGAAACTTAAGTCGGTATTTCGCCTTTCGACCCGCATCTTATTATTAAACTGCGTTTTGTTATTAAATGATTTTATAAAAGAAAAATGTGTAATTAAAATTTATATCAAAATAAAATAGGTAGAGGTAAAGAGAAACATAAAGTACTATATCTGATAGTAGCTTCTAAAACCTGGAGAAAAAGTACAGTGAAAGTTCTGTTAACGGACACCCCTCTACACAAAGGAAACCTCTCCTGAACGGACAATTTTTGGGGTACCTTACATTTCATATGTGTGTAAATAAATAGACTAAGACACATCTTAACGACGGACCCTCTTACAACGACTTCGGACAACATTTACCCACATTTTTTTTATGTAGTTCCAAATAACTTATTGCAGCCATAAAACTAATTATATTTGAAAGTACTTGTAGTCATAAAACTAAGTGAGTAGGTACTTCAAATTTGATTTGGAAAGATCCATTTTAGAATTAATTTATCATTTGCACATTCCTAATTTAGTTGCGACAATCTGATCTTCTTTTTCTTATAGTGCATCTCCTATCGGAGGTTTGCTATCATCACAGCTATCCGGACCTTATTGACTGCAGCTCGGAGAGTTCAAAATTGCTACAATTAAACCAGTCCCTTAGGTTTTTAAGCCAAGACACACAGCGTCTTTCAATATTTCTCCTTCCACTAATCTTTCCCTGAACTATCAGCTGGAGAAGTGGGGTTCCTCTTAGTATATGACCTAGATATTAAAGCTTTCTCTTTTTTATATGGTGTTAATGATTTTACATTCCTTATTCATCCGATTTAGGACTTCCACATTAGAGAGCTTTTCTGTCCAGGGGATACGCCACATTCTACGTTAGCACCACATCTCGAAGGATTGTAGTTTGTCTGTGTGATTCTTCTCGAGAGTCCATGCCTCCACTCCATACAAAAGCGCGGAAAACACGTAACAACGCAGCATCCTAATCCTAAGTCCAATTTTGATATCTCGACTGGTGAACAACTTTTTATATTTTCGTAAATGTTGACCTGGCTATCTCTATTCTCGTTCTTATTTCACTTGTTTGGTCACCTGATCGTTCTATCCAGGCTCCCAGGTATTTGTATGAGTGCACATTCTCTATTAAGATGTCTGCTACTGACACGTTTACATGCTTCTGCTGATCACAGTGTAACAATGTTGAAGACATTCATTTTGCTTTTATAAGTACAGCCTAGCGTTGCCAGATTTTTTTTTGCCAAGTCGGGATTTTGAAACTTTTTGAGTAAAAAAAGCGGGTTTCTTTCGTCGAAAGCGGGACATGGTAATAAAACGTATATAATCAGAAGTTTTTAAATATTTATCCAATTATTTGAATTCAAATTACGTTTACAATAGATAGCAAAAGTAGCCATAGAAAATGTATTTTAATAAAAATATAATATTTTAAATCAGATTGACCCTATCGTTAAATAATTGAGTCTTATTCGTCTTCTGAATAAAAAAAATAAAAAAAAACAGAAATCAAACTCAAAAAAGCTTTATTCGTTATAGAAATATGGCGTTTCAAGCAATAGTCTGTGGAGTGAGTGTAACGAATTGCAACTTACAATAAAAAGTAATTATTTATAAGAATTACTCATTTATGATATTTTTGTGAAGATTTAACTTCTTTTAAAGTTTCCTTTTTGTCTTTAATAAAGATGAAGAACTCTTCACAGGATAGCTGTAGATTAAACTGGATGAGTAATTCTGCTTTTAATATATTTACGGAGCATTTATTTCTGGCATCCGACCATTTAAAGTTCATCTGTGAAAAAACACGTTCAGAAAAGCAGTTTGATGTTGGGATACTTAATATGAAAGACACTAGTTTAAACATATTCCTGGTATCTTTTTTTGGAAACTGTTGAAAGAGCTGGTGCCATTTCTGTGCGGTGGTGGCAGTGGTGTCTTTGCAATTTCCCGCTAATACGTCCTAGGATGATTTCAAGGATGATTTTAATTTAAAACGTCCTGCCAAAATCGGGACGTCTGGCAACGCTGGTACTGTCGTAGGCCGTAGGTTCAAATAGATTTGAGTAATTTATAATAATTAATATTTTATTTTAAATGCCAAGTTGACCATTAATGGAGTTTCATCACAATAGTGATCGCATTAACACTAACTATTTTTTTTTCCAAAGGTTTTTGATAAGGATTGAGTTATTTCGTAAACATAAAATATCATTCCGAGGCTGTTCCTTTGGTTCTAGGAGCACTTCAAAGAAATAAAAATCATATGCTACGCTGATGATGCTGTAATCGTTTTGGAAGACGAGGACAACCTACAGAGACTCTTACACAAGTTCCAAAAAACAGCTGAAGAATTCAATATGCAAATATCCGTCAAGAAAACCAAATCGCTAACAATATCCAAAGAACCGAGAAGATGTAAACTCGCAATCTATGAGCAGAGTGTAGAACAAGTGATGTCCTTTAAATATTTAGGAGCTAATATAACTAGCACTAGAAATATTAAGGAGGAAGTAAAAGCTCAAACAACAAAGGCATCTCTAATCTCAGGATTCTTGAGAGACATAATCTGGAGAAATAAACACGAGTACCAGAAGTAAGGTCAGAATATATAAGACATGTGTAAGACCGATTATGACATACGCGATAGAGACCAGAGCGGAGAACACGACTACAAAGCGACTTCTTAGATCAACGGAAATGCGAATTCTTAGATCGATAACTGGCTATACCTTACTTGACCATAAAAGAAGCGAAGAGATAAGGGAAATATGTGAAGTCCAAGACATAGTAAGATGGGCAAGAAACCGAAGAAGAGAATGGAGAGACCATGTTAGCAGAATGCCAAACGACCGGCTGGCAAAAATTGTGAGAGAGAAGCGGCCCAACACACCACGCCCAACTGGACGCCCACCAAAAAGATGGTATGATAGCTGGTCTTCATCGTCCCAATTGTTTTTGGGCAACCTTTGAGGCAAACACAGGACGTAGTCCTAACGTAAGATGAAGAAGAAGAAGAAAATATCATTCCAAAACATCCCATAGAAGTATTCCACTTTTGCTCTATGAATAAATGAATGATTAGGAGTTGTGGAAGAGGTCTAATTTTTCCCCTAAGCCCTGCAGCATTGTCTGCTTTTTGTACCTTTCCAGCTCCTAAGTTTAGTCCCATTTCTTTAATTCTCCTGTTAAGGAGTAGAAGCTCATGTACTGCTTTTGCCCCAGGTGGATCACTTTGGTCTTGTATACACCCCAGCTAGTGCCTCCACTGGGCGGTGGCTTCGGATTTGAAGATAATATGTGTGGCTGTTTTCTCCTCATTACATAATCTGCACATAGGTTCTGTGTCAGACACGCCTATATTGTGCAGATGTTTCCTCAAAAACCAGTGTCCGGTACAAAGCCCTACAACTGTTCTAACTTTTTCGCTACTTAGTGAGAGCAGCTTCCTTGCCTGTTTAGGTGACGGTTCTTTCAGCTTTAACTTGCTGTCTTACCTCCCTCTGGCCGTGCCCACTTCAGCTGATGCTGATATGGACTCAGTCATTGATCGCTGCTTTAACGCTGGCCTTGGGTATCTCTATTATTGGTTCTGTCCCAATAAATGGTGTTCCAGAGCCCCGCCTAGCTAGTTTGTCCATTTCTTCGGTACTAGAAGTACCTTTATGCCCTGACACCCACGACAAAGTGACCTTGTTACGGTTAGCCAATTCGTAGGTTTACAGCACATTCTCGGACAATTTTTGAGTCTATTCTCTGTGACTTTTGCTCTATAATAGTGCAAAAACGAAAGATTTTGGTACAGTTTGGAAGTCTTAAGTCAAATAAGGGAATTCCATTAAATAATTATCACAATAGACATTGCAATGCCACTCTATTTTCTTTTCGAAACATTTTGTTAATTCTGTTGGAACGCCCTAAATGTAGCAACAATGCTCCAAGCTTGTTCTTATTAGAGCTTTGCACCTAACCAATCATCACAACGAAATTGTAGACCGTGCTTTGAAAACAATAAATTTGACAGCGTACCGATTTCTTCGTTGGGTCCATTCGGAAAGACCTAAGTAAACAAAAAGTTATGCATACATAGCAATGCTAGTTATTAGTTTAAATGGTTTGAAATTGGAAACAAATTATTACAAAGAAACATCGATTATTTATTGATTGGTTAACGTTAATTTGTAGTCTTGCTTCATCTGGTAGAAGAGAGTCGATGAACAATTAATACGGAAACAAAATTATAGATAAACTAAATTGAAAAAAAAATACCCAACTAATGTTGCGCTTAAAGAAGCAGTTATCCATGAGCGACTTAGTTTCACTGTTCCTATCTGAATAATTATTTAACACATCAGAGTAACTAATGTAACTTTGTGGGTGAAAGTGAAATTCGACGTTAAATCTAGCAATGGTGGAGATGGTTGAATCGTAAATTTTTTCCTACGTCTGTTAGCTTCTCGAGACAAAAGTTACCAACAGTAATGGATTTGCCCGTTCAACAAAGGAAAACAATAGTTTATTTATCAACACGATGATTGCCAACACAATTTCCTTAATAGGGTCAAATAATTAGAATAAAATTTAAACGCCTATTATCAAATTGCTACTAAATAATAGACGCTCATCAATTAGTAATTTCTTAGTTTTGGGCAAAAATATTGTTACGACCCCGGCCCCGTTTTATTTGTCGGCGTCCGAGAGTAGATTACAATTAGGGTGCATATTAATGAGCCGCTTTGTTATGCTACGGCCTTCGCGATTCGACTGGTAAATTCTCGAACGCCGCGTCTAGCGGTTCGAACTGGTAGAAGGATTGTTTTGGACTCTCGAGGAAAAGGTGGAATAGTGGCGATTATTCTGGAATTATGATTTAGAAATAAAAAAAGGACAGCGGTCGTGAAGAAGTCAGTATTAAGTTTTCATGAGTTATAAAATTTAATTAGTTGTAAAAGTTGTAATTAGTTGAATATCTAAGTGATTGGTAAAAGTAAAATTTATTGTGCAAAAGTATTGGAATAAAAATTGTTAATAATAATAATAAGTTGTGAAGCTGTAAGTGATTATTTTATTCTTCCGAAAATTTGGCTTGCTGGTAGAAACTAGCCATCGAACATACAGCTCTTCCATGACTGTTTTAGTGGGTACTTAATAATAATTCGTATATTCGAACGAGCCAAGTCAAACCTTAGGCTTCAATATATTATCCCAAGTTATTAGTAGAAATGATATTTTAAGTTGTTATAAAATATTTTATTTCAGGACTGACCATTGAACTTGGCACCCATTTAGGTCTCACTTCTTTTGTCGTTAAAGTCAACAACCAAGGCATATATCATAATATCGAACTTGGCTTCCATTTCACAATTATGTTTTTGATGGAATATCATTACTTTTTGTTCAGAAATTATTAGTGGTTTTTATTCATTATAAAATTAATATCAAATATTTTTTGTTATCCTACTGTATTTTCCTACGTTTACGGGGTATAATTGTCTTTTTTGTGTTATTTTCTATATTTTCATGAATAATTTATACCAAATCACAATTAATAACGTAATAAATACGAAAGTTCGACTATACTCTTAGTTGTAAGTAGTTATAAGTACTAAAACTACTATGTTTAGATTAAAAAAAATTAAGGGTGATATTCCACTCGTTATATATTTACGTAAAGACCTAAAAATCCAAATAAAGACCGGCTGTCATCAATTTTAGTTGCCGATTCTTACGCTACAGGCACTTTAAGTAAGTGTTCCTAATATCAATTAATTGAAAAATTGTAATAAAATGATAAAAATTTACTAGTTATTGATTTATTCCTTTGTATTTACCCAACTACCTATCTGGATGCCCAATTTGAATTTTCTAGGTCATCTGGAACTGGGTTAGAGTTTTGGTCTATAGGTCAGTCAGTGATAAAAATAACGATTTTTGGACGTTAATATCTAAATAACTGTTTGAGGTGTGTTTATGAAATTTGGAGCACTTATGTATCTCGCAAGTCTCAATATATGAGCCAAATGTGACATGTTTAGGTGAAATAGTTTTTGAGTTATGAGGGGGTCAAAAGTGGCTCCAAATGGATCGTGTAATATTACACACGGTACCGCTCGCCATTCTGTTAGAGTGAACTTGGCTTGACACGCTGCCGCGTGTCTAGATGTTTTCGTTCACTAGATTTCTTTCTTATCTTAGGGGATAAAAAGGGATAAATTATCGTTAACCATCCGTTAGGCATTCTCACCTAAAATATTAAATGACACAAGGTATACTTAAAAGATACCATAGTAATAAATAATAATAAAGTGTAATTAATTTTTATATGATGTTAACCTAACAATCAGTCAAAGTTATTAGTCGATGCATGTTACCGATAACACTAACAATAACAAAATGTTTTCAATCGCCTAATAATTATTTCGTTAATAATAATAGTACAGCTTAATTTTCTCATTTACTGCTCTATTCTACTGGAAAAACCTTCGCATCTACACACGCCAGTGATTCAATTCAATAACGTATATATTTTATTTTTTAACGAGTACTCCCCAATATTTACGAGCCCAGACTAGGATATTAAACAAACAAAAATAGTACCTAATTAAAAAGATGATAAAGTAAAAGACAAAGCAGAACGCTGGAAAAAAGAATTATAACGAAAATAATAAAAACGAGCGTGCCTTACAGTAGTCGCATATAATGTGTAATATTTGACATCTCACCTTAGTAATAAGCAATTTTAAAATTATATTCTGAAAAAGATGGGTCAGGTATTATTTGAAATTATTTTTCATAACAAACAATTCATTTTACTGAAAATTGTATTTTATTTAATTTACACTAGGAGTGACAGAAATCAACCTCAAAATTTAAAAAATCTATTACATACATATAGTCACGCCTTTTTCCCATAGCGGTAGGCAGAGACCACTTCCTTCCACTTCTGCTACGGTTCTTACACACATCTTTTGCTTCCTCTACTTTCATCAGCGCTCTCATACATGCTCGTCGGTTGTTGGTACCGACTTGTCCATTCACACTAGCCTTATAAATTTGTTTCTTCAATCTTTCTCCATTCACCCTTTTGACGTGTCCAAACCGTCTAAGCATTCCTTGATCTATCTTTGTAACCACAGCTTTTTTTACACCACAGCGTTCTCTTTTCTCACTATTCTTTACTTTATCCAACCGCGTCACTCCGGCTATACTTCTCAGACTAATCATCTCCGCAGCATTAATCCTATTTTCATGCTTCTTCTGCCAAACCCAACATTCACTACCATACATAAGTGTAGGAACCAACACACCTCTATGCACAGCTAGACGCGCCTTTTTTGACACTTTCTGGCTATTCATAAAGCTATGCAATGCCCCATTCAATTGTTTTCCTGCCAACACCCTTCGCTCAATGTCACTGTCATACTTTGCATCTCTTGTAAACTCTAAACCCAAGTACACAAATTCATTTACTTGTTCCACTCTTATCCCTTTATCGGAACTTTACAAATTGTTTTGTTTTTTTCTCTTGCAAAAACCATTACTTTCGTTTTGCTTACATTTATTTTCATTCCTATGCATCATGCATAACATTTACCATCGCCTGCAACTCCTATTCAGAGGACGCTAAGAATTTTTCGACTATATCTCGTAATGAAAAGACCTGATCCATACATTTCCTTCCTCTTCTAAATCCTGATTGCACATCCCATATCATCTTCTCAGTTTTATTCGACTTTTTCCGACAATAGCTACTACTCTTAAATACACACCTTATGAGTAACAAAAAAATATACTAGAAGAATTGTAAAAATATTTGCGATGAAAAAATATAAAATAAAACATTAGTTTTTCAAAATATAAAGAATTAAACTCCAAAAAACTTGGCGCAAGTTTAACCAGAACAAAATATGAATTCAAACAGTCTTCCGAGTGCCAATTACATGGCGACATTAAAAGCTATCGACTGCGTGACCCATTCAACAATTTTCCGTAATAAAAAACACAAAAACGCTGGCGATATTATTTAAAATCACGAGTCGAAGATTTAGTCACATGCTTTGAAACGCGCGTTTCCAAGTCACGTGGAACACAGTGCGACGCCTAGACCGTCACCATGACAACCACAGAAGCTGCATGCGTATTGTTACCTAGCATCAGCTAACACAACTATGTTGCCGGCTGCCTTCGTTTATCGGCAACCTTAATTTTAATTTTTAAAAAAATTATTCGTTTGAAGAAATAATGACTCAAACCCTACGTTGTACATTCAAACATTTTTTTAATTGCCTTTCACTTTGTTATGATCATAATTCTTCATAAACCCTTTAGTAAATAAATATATTATTTACTAGTGAGCAACAACGTACTCGTTTAGGGGGTTTTGATCTTATTTTATGTAAACTAAACATACATACATATAGTCATGCCTTTTTCCCATAGGGGTAGGCAGAGACCACTTCCTTTAACTTGCTACGGTTTTTACCCACATCTTTTGCTTCCTCTACTTTCATCAGTGCTCTCAAACATGCTCGTTGGTTTTTGGTACTCTTGACCTGGCATTTCTTCAAAAAAATATTGATCTAACCGAGATATGTTCGCCAAGATCGGCCTCTACCGACTTGTCCATTCACACTCGCCTTATAAATTTGTTTCGTCAATCTTCCTTTATCTATCCTTTCTACGTGTACAAACCATCTAAGCATTCTTTTATCTAGCTTTGTAACCACATCTTCTTTTACACGACAGCGTTCCCTTATCTCACTATTGTTCACTTTATCCAACCGAGTCACTTCGGCTATACTTCTCAGACTACTCATCTCCGCAGCATTGATCCTATTTTCATGCTTCTTCTGCCAAACCCAACATTCACTACCATACATAAGTGTAGGAACCAACACACCTCTATGCACAGCCAGACGTGCCTTTTTTGAAATTTTTTGGCTGCTCATAAAGCTATACAGTGCCCCATTCATTTGTTTTCCTGCCAACACCCTTTTCCATCTCTCGTAAACTTTGAACCCAAGTACACAAATTCATTAACTTGTTCCACTCTTTCTTTCTTAATCAGAACTGTTAATCAGAACAGTTTGTCATGTTTTCTTCTCTTTTTAAAACTATTACCTTTGTTTTGCTTACATTTATTTTCATCCCTTTGGTTTTCAGGGCATCCTGCATAACATTAACCATCGCCTGCAACTACTCTTCAGATGCCGCTAATATGGCTTGATCATCGGCGTAAAGAAGGCATTTGACGATCAAATCATTCATTCTCAATCCATACGCACTCTCTTTTAAATATTTTAAACAATCGTCTACGTATACGTTAAACAGCCATGTCGAAGCCACACATCCCTGCCTCTCACCTTATTCGATGTGAACCAATACTTCCTTTAAAGTAGGCCCAACAACAGCAGGGCTGGATTAACCACAAGACAGGAGTGACATTTGTGAATTCAGAATTGAAGGCGAAACTTTGGTCAATTAGTTAAATAAAAACTATGGGAAAATTAGAAACAGGTGTATTGTTCGTGATACATACATACATACATATAGTCTCACCTTTTTCCCGTAGGGGTAGGCAGAGACCACTTTCTTCCACTTGCTACGGTTCTTACACAAATCTTTTGCTTCCTCTACTTTCATCAGTGCTGTCATGCTCGTAGGTTGTTGGTACTCTTGACCTGGCTTTTTTTAAAACAATGTTGATCTGATCAAGATATGTTCGCCGAGGTCGACCTCTACCGACTTGTCCATTCACACTCACCTTATAAATTTTTTTCATCAATCTTTCTCCATCCACCCTTTTTACGTGTCCAAACTACATGTTGGTGATGTGGAATGATATTTTATCTATATTTGATAAAACAAATAACTCACTTTAAAACATCTGCATATGAAAGCGAAATTAGAAAAAAATGTATCAAACTATAAGAAACAAGGCAAAATGTCGTCGAAGTTACAGGTGCAAATAATATATAAATCAATGTGTTTTTTTATTATCATTGATGCCATAGTTGCAGAGTTAAGCAGAAAAAAATGTTTCTGTACGAAACTATCAAAAAAATTCGGATTTTTGAACTCTCTCCTCGCAGACTACACCGAAAATACCAAACACAGTCAGAACGTGAGCTCACCTTTCTATTAACAGGGTTGTCAGCGCTCTGGAAAGTTAAAAATACGGACTAGTCCAACAATGGCATTTGAAAATTTTGGGAGCTTTAAAAGTGCTTAATCTGGACTGTAATAATACTATTATTAGATTAAAACAAAATTTCGGTAATTCTAAATTCACGCCAGAAGCATGAAAAGTTTTTGTGTTGCAGAAATGGTTTTACGCATATTATTATACTTTTTTTCTATTTTTGGCTGCACTCACTTTAATAACGAATCAAAACTTTCTGTATTTTAAACGATCTTTTATGAAAACTGTGTATGAAAAATCTATGACAAATGAATCGAATACGATTTCTAAAGACCTAAAAAATTTTCACACTGTTTAAAGGAGAAGCCTGTGTACTTATTTAATGTCAAAATTAAGTTATTACCCTCTACCCTCTCCAGTTCACGTTACGGTAAATACGAAGATATTTCATGGATAATAAAAATAAAATCTAATAATTTCCTATCCCCTTAAAATGCCATGTTAATTGAACCCTTGCCCATTTAATGTATCAAAAACCTACCCAGATATAACAAGTGGACATTCTGGCAATACTTTCAATTTCCAAAATTACCCTGTACTAAGTCGAGTCAAGGGTCTGTTTAAATTTTTTAGCACGAACACGCCATGGACGAATTAGATAACAATAAATCATGCTAAAATAAATCAGATAAACATTTCTTACCTAATTATCATTTTTTGTTTTTCCCTCCCAAACTCATATTAATTCATTTATTTTAAATAGATAAAATCAATTTTTGACAAGTAGATAAATCATGTGTAACTTAATTTTTATAGGTACTTACTTGTTTCTGTACATATTTATTTTTTATATGTAACACTTGAACTTTTAACCAAAATTTGCAATGTTTAGTAATTAGTCGACATTAACAGCGTCACTCACAATCACAACTAAAAGGGTTGCCAACTTGTTACATAAAATTTGTTGGTCTTCTTTTTTTGCTTTAAGCCTCCATCAGAGGGCCAGTACAGAGATAGGTTTTTTTTACATAATTTTTTACAACAGTTAACATTTTAAATGTATAAAGCAGTTATTTATTCTACGATACTATTTATAATAAAAAATTAACGTAACCAATTGTTACAAAATAAACTTTTTTAGAAATTGACTTATCTCTGAAGAGGCTGAAAACCTATCACGGGGGGGAGCACACTTATAAATAACAAATTTGATAAAGCGCGTTAAACAATTGTTTTAAGAAAAAATTCATTTAAATAAATAAATGAATTTTTCCCGCTCCACTCACACTAACTGTCATGATTCTGTTCGCGTTTGTCAGTTGTTACTAAATTCTGCTAAACCATTATGTTGTCTACATTAAAGCTTTGGGTATTCAGTTTTTTATATATTTAAATTAGTTTCCAATTATTTTTCAGTCATCTTCGTATAAAAGTGTAAAGTTTTTATTAAATAATTGTTAATTTACCTTAGTGATTCGTTCAACAGTCTTATTTATTTAAAATAACAATGTCATTCTAATGTATCATTGTTTAAAAGATATTGTGAAAGTTATTGGACATAAATAAAAGTGTTGGATATCCCGGAAATGTAAAGTAAGTTAATAATTGATTAATTTATTTTTTTTATTTACTGCATGAAGAATTATCAATCTAGATAAAAAGTTATTGTTACTAAAAATTTAATTATTAAAAACCGGAGTGAATGACAATCTTAGTATGTACCTATATTATTTGCTCTTTGAGGTTCTAAGCCTACTTATATGTGAATCGTTTATTTTCATTTCATTAAAACTTTCGTTGGGTATTAAAAATTTTCTGATGGCATTTTTTGTCATCGGATATAAATACAAAGAAATGTGAAAAAAATAAATATACCATACCATAAAATTGGGTATAGGTGGTTTGCATTTTTGCCAATTAATGTAGATAAACTAGAGTAATTATTGTGCTACGTATTCTATTTCGGGATTTTATTGAATCTAATTACCTGCTGGTTTAAAAGATTTTATCACTGATTTGGCAACATTGAACACCAGATTATGTTTCTATGTTTTTACAATTTGTATGTTTTCATAATAATTTAGGTTATTTAAAAAGAGCGGTTGTTTTGTAAATATCACCTTATATGTATGCAACTGTATAAGCAGAGGTGCATTTTTGGATGCATAAGTTTAAGGAAAATTAACTCGTGAAAATATACAGAACAAAGATTAAAATTTATTAATATAAAGATAAAACTCTCGGTTAATTTCTTATTTCTATTTTACTAATAAAGGGTGCAAATATTTATCGGGTAGATTTGAATTCTGTTTAATTTCAAATATAACAAAAGAATTACTAAAAAACTTTTAGCTTAGATACTTTTGGTAGCTCCACAGTGGTAAAAGCTTTCGCTATTGCGAAATTTTAATCGGATGATTAATATTATTTGTTAATTGGAAATTTGACGTCTAGAATTTGTTAGTGAGATCTGTAACTTTACAGTCTAATGGTCAATGGTCGTTTTTACAACAGTTTCTAATATAAAAAGTTTTAGATCTTTACCATACCCCATTAAAAATAACTAAATCTGAAGATTGTCTTACAAAATACATTTGCGATTTTTTCCAGGATCATTTGTATTTTATAAAGTATCGTAGCTGTACAAAAACGTTTAAAATTTTTATGTAAATAGTGGTAGTTATCCAATTACAGCACAAGAGCGCATAGTGCGGCATAATGCTCAATATAGGGTGTTCCAACTACGCTTCGCTCAATCGGGCACTTTAAAAGTACTGCTTTAGTAGTAGTATAAAATATAAGATGTTTTTTTCTTTAAGTTGGCGTTGATAACAACTTTATGTCTACATTTATAATTAATATTACGCTTGATGCCCTGAAAATCAGAGGGATAAAAATAAATGTAAGCAAAACGAAAGTAATGGTTTTTGAAAGAGAAGAAAACATACCAAACTGTAAAGTTCTGATTAAGGCAGAAAGAGTGGAATGAGTTTGTGTACTTGGGTTCAAAGTTTACAGGAGACGGAAAGTATGACAGTGACATTGAGCGAAGGGTGTTGGCAGAAAACAAATGAATGGGACACTGCAAAGCTTTGTAAATAGCCAGAAAGTGTCAAAAAAGGCTCGTGGCAGGTATTCATTGGACTCAATTTTATTATGTTTCTTGAGCAAAGCCATCGTACCAGACCATGATAAAACCCGTGGTAATGTACGGCTGCGAAACCTGGACTCTTACGGTGCGAAATGAGAAACTCATTTGAAGATTCGAGAGAAAAGTGCTGAGAAAATTTTCGGACCCACCAAAAACCAGGATACGTGGAGCTACCGAATCAAAACAAATGAAGAACTAGAACAAATATACATCAGCCGGAACTGATTAAGCTCATAAAGGCAAAAAGGTTAAGATGGGCAGGGCACGAAGACAGCCAGAGGATGGAATGGTCTGCTTATTATGGGACAGAGCACCAGAAGGAAGATCGAGATTAAGGTGGCGTTATAATATAACATTGGACCTCCAGAAAATGGGCATCGGGAATGGTCTAGAAGTTATGGAAGACCGAGATAGATGGAGGCAAATTGTTGCCTCAGCCAAAGCCCATCAGGGGCTGTAGCGCTACGGAGCTAGTAAGAAAGTAAGCCATCGTATAGTTCCCGTCACAATTCGCGTTGTTAAATTTCACGGAGTGTTGATTTTTGACATTAATGTTACACCAAATTAAAAGCTTAAAAAATGAAGAAACGCTAATTTGACATTTCGTTAAAATATTCCTATTTAACAGAATGTTGACAGTAGGCTACTAGCGACGCTACTAAGATAATGTATTATGAAGGCTGTCTATCGCAGGAAGAAGATCGCTGGAGAAGAATCCTATGAGTTCCCTGGACAGCAAGAATAACTAATGATTCCATCATCCAAAAAGTAAACGAACCCCAAAGATTATCCAAAAGATACGAGGACAACTTGGAGCGACTAATAGTTCAGGTTCGGGTAGAAGGTACTAGGTCCCGAGGTAGGTCTCCTACACGCTGAACTGATCAAATAAGGGCATCCACTGACTGAACAATCAACCAAGCAGCACTCAGCGCCTGCAACCGTGGAAAATGGCGAGAAATTATAAAGCGAGTAACGAAGTAATACGAAGCTTAATCACGACTCTTCTGTCAAGAGGAAAGCGAAGAAGAAGCAAGAAAAAAATTGAGATCATTACACGTATGCGCGCCAATGATAAACATAAAATTCTTAATTGCACGTCACAAAATTGGCAATAACTACCTCTTAAAACCCACCAAATTTCATTTGCATAAATTTCAGAGCAATAAATAAATCATTAGTTTTTAAGTAAAACTTAACACTTCTTTACTATTACCCTGTATATGTTAAAGTATTTTATTTAAAATTATTTTTCGTAATTATTTGTAATCGTTTTCTAAAAGTTAACTTTATTTTAATTGTCCAATCATTACGTGTCCATTGAAACTCGATAAATACCATGCAAATTAATCCGAACTTTGTAATATTGCACTTCATAATTTAAATTCGAGTGCGTTGCATTCTTTGTGACGTAATCTGGAACGTTTGTAGAATCCCGCACAGTGCATTAAAGTGCATAAAGTGCACCTGCACTTGTACGTCAAGTCGGCGCATTCGGTTGCATTCAGTTAGCAGGATCGCAGAAGATTTCAATCCAAAAAAAGTCTGATACTTTTGCAACGTTGCCGCCAACTTTAAAAATTACCTCAATTGGGGAAACTTCAATGTATTGGTTGCTTCAGTCATTGGTTTCTATAACATAGCATCCGAAATCTAGAAACTTGCTAAATTTAATAAATTGGCTGTCAATCACTCATCCCAATTATAAGTTTCTTTTTTTGAGGCTACAACTTCCGTATTTATCCACCAAAATTATGATCATGATGAAAACTGTCTGAGGAGTTCATACATCTATATGGCTTGCCCCCTTTCAAAGTTATAGGAAGATATTTTTATAGCCCATGTTAACTACGAATACGTCATGAGAGAGGTTCTAGATGAGTGGCAAGGCGGAATACCACTTGTTGGAAAGCGGATTAACAACCTCCGTTACGCCGACGACACACTGATCATAGCGTTAACAATACCAGAAATAACGGAAATTATGAGCAGACTGTCAGTTATTAGCGAAAAATATGGCTTAAAAATAAATAAATCTAAAACGAAAATAATGATAGTTGATGGACAAGACAACATCATCATCATCATTCAGCCTTATTCTCTTGTCCATTGCTGAACGTAGGCCTCCTCGAAATATTTCCATCCTTCCCTATTTTGCGCCTCTGCGATCCAGTTCGTGGTTATCCTTTTGAGGTCATCTGTCCATCGTGTCGGTGGTCTACCCCTGCTTCGCTTATCCGATCTCGGTCGCCATTCCAGAACTTTCTTTGTCCACCTTCCGTCCTTCATTCTAGCCACGTGTCCTGCCCATCTCCATTTCTGCTTTGTAATTCTCTCTATTATGTCCTCTACCCCCGTTTTTCTCCTTATATCCTCGTTCCTGACTCGGTCGTTAAGGGAAAGTCCTAACATGGATCTCTCCATTTTCCGTTGCGCTACTTGTAGTTTTTTAACTATTGTTTTTGTTAAGGTTAGGGTTTCAGCCCCGTATGTCATAACTGGGAGAACACACTGATTAAAGGTCTTCCTTTTCATACTTACAGGAATTTCTGATTTAAATATGTCCCCAAGCTTTCCGTACGCTGCCCATCCCAGAGATATTCGTCTGGACAGTTCGCACGTCTGGTTGTCCCTGCCGATCCGGATTTCATGGCCAAGGTAGGTGTATTTTTCTGTTATTTCGATGATTTTGTTTTCTATTTCTACAGGTTCGCTTGGTACTAGGTTGGTTAACATTTTTGTTTTGTTATAATTTATTTCCAAACCTGCTCTTTGTGTTGCCCGTTGTAGATCTTTTAGCATTTCCCTGGCTTCCTGCATGTCATCTGCCATTAGAACTATGTCATCCGCAAATCTTAGATGGCTCAGTCTTTCCCCATCTATCATAATTCCCTTATTTTCCCAATTCAGAGTTTTGAAAACATGTTCCAGGACCGCAGTGAATAGTTTTGGAGATAACGTATCGCCCTGCCTGATTCCTCTTTTTATTTTTATTTCCCTAGATGATGTATGCAGGTCAATTGTTGTTGTTGCGTTTTTGTAGATATTGTATATAATGTTAGAGTATCTTCCATCTATTCTGCATTCTTTTATTGCTCGTAATATTGAAACTAATTCAACGGTGTCAAAGGCTTTGTAAAAGTTCACAAAGATTTGTCTTTGTGGACAAGACAACAATTCTCCACAAATATCAGAAATTGCAGGCTATGAAGTGGTAAACAATTTCAATTATCTTGGTTCCTTGATTGCCAACACTGGGAAATGTGAAAGCGAAATACGGCGTCGCCTGACTATGGCAAGATCAGCGACTACCAAGCTAAATAAAATATGGAAAGACAAATCTATCACCAAAACAACGAAACTCCGTCTAGTTGATGCTCTTGTCTTCCCCATTGCAACGTACGCAGCGAAAATATGGACTTTAAACAAAGCAGATAAAAAGAGAATAGAGGCTTTTAAAATGTGGGTTTATAGACGACTCTTAAGAGTATCGTGGACAGAACACCGAACCAGCTTATCCGTATTACAAGAAATTGGTCCACGTTCAAGGCTGCTAACCAGAATAAACCGCATGTATCTGCAGTACCTTGGGCATATAGCTAGAAGATCAGGAACAATGGAGCGACTAATCATAGAAGGGAAAGTAGAAGGCAAACGCTCAAGAGGCAGATCTCCAACTAGATGGGTAGACCAAACAAAACCCTTAATAAACATGAGACTGCATAATCTCGAAAGGATTGTACAGGATAGGCAAGCATGGAATCAACTGCTGAATCAAATATAAATGGTGTCACTACATCCTTTGGAGGATAATGAAAAGAGGAGGATGTTAACTACGTGGGATTTTTTTTTTAATTTTTAAATAGATATTTTGAACCCAAATAAAAGTATTTCCTTTAATAGCTCAGTGGTTAAGGCAGTGGTTTCCAACCCCTTTTTGTATCTGCGGCCCCCTTTAAAAAAAAATTGTTGCACCCCCTTAATTTTTCTAACAATCTAATTTTATAAATACTCAACTGATATTATAATTTATTTAATGGGCTACAAAATAATATACAATATTATGTAAAAATATACATAAAAAAATAATTATTTATTATAAGAAATAATAATTTTAAATGTAATAAAAACAAATTTTACAAAAATACAAAAAAAAGAATATATAATTAATACAACATTATAAAAATTTAATTCGACGGTTGAGCTTGTTTTTTAGCACAAATTTTCTCGAACCTTGGTATCATTGAAGAAATCGCGGTTCTCAGTTCCTATTCAATCACTAAGCGAGATCGATATTTTGTTTTTAAGACAGCTACTGAAGAAAAACCAGTTTCACATAGGAAAGATGTTAAAAATGGCAATAAAATTTCTAAAGCTTTGTTTGTCAAAGTAGGAAAATCGTCCTTTATAGAAGCCAAAACGTAACAATATTATTTTGTGGATTACGTTTACCTATTTTGCTGATTCATTTTTTCGACACCTTTTTGACTTTTTTAGTTTGTATTCGAAAATGATATTTTGGAAACAGCTGCATGCCCCCCTTGCAATAGTCTCGCGCGCCCCACATGTAAGAAACCACTGGGTTAAGGCATCTTTAACGACAGTGAAACAAGGTTTCAAATCAAAAACGAATTGTACGAGGTTTAGTATCTAAAATATCTAAAACCTAATAACTTGGATCACAATGACACTGTTAAATAAAAGAACATTTTTTGTCTTATGTAGGTGTATAGAATATTTTATTTCAATGCGCTTTCGACTATCGTCATCTGGGTATATATTTTGGTTTAAGAAATTATAAAAAAAAGCTATTGAGTACCTAATTTAATTCAAAAACAAGAAGTAATACATATAAATTATAAGGCATGTTGGTTTTTAATTACATAATCGTTTGGGAAAAAAATAAAAATTGAACAAACACAAAATTCACATCAAAAAACACTACTACTACTACTCCGTAGCTGACCGAAATATTTTCCTTCATCCCTCTAGGTTCGTCATTAGTTGGGTATTTATTTCATACCCCATGGTTTCAAGGTCGCTTTTGTTGGGTCGGACCATCTTAACCGTGGTCTTTTGCGAGGCCTTTTTGTTTGTGGGTTGCTTTGCCACACTAGTTTTACTAAACGTTTATCTGGCTGTCTTTGTACATGTCCAGCCCAACGTACCCTTCGGGATTTTATCTCACGTACAATACCCGGGTCTTGATAACACAGCAATTTATACTCAGTTGCTTTTGTCAGTGTCCATATTTCACTTTCGTACATGATAATAGGTCTAATTACCGTTCTGTAAGGAGAACCTTAGATTCTTGCTTTGAATGACTTTGTTTAGCGCGTACATGCATCTATTTCCACTAAGAATTCTAGTCTTGATTTCTTCCAGTATGTCACTATCGGCATGGGAATTTAAAGCTCTGACTCTTTCAAAGTTAAATTCGCCTATTGTGACATTTTGACCAGCTCTGTCTCTTATCCCTCCTCTTTGACCTTGCCTGGTGCCACACATGTACTTGGTTTTTATTTCGTTGATATTAAGACCAAAAAACGCTAATGTTAAAATTAGATGGCCATGTCAAAATATTACGAATGACAAAACTTCATTATTGTCGGTAATCAATAACAGAAATGGTGATAGCAAGTAAAGTGAAAGTAACAGTTGGATGAATTTGATTTTAATAAAGAAAAAAAAGAGAAGGGTCAAACAGTAAAACGAAGCAGACTGTTTATTTAAAATTTATCTAAATTAAGTAAATTAATAAACAAAGTATGTAAATAAAGAAAATTTAAAAAAAAATTGTAGTTGTAACTTCCAGGTTAGGTTAAAGTGTATAAAGCTGACCTTTCACGATCGCTTCATCGTCCAAATGGAGCGGTGTCACTCCAAAAACTGATTGTGTCTGAAAAAAACCAAATGGATGATGTGGAGTAACAGGATTAAGTTAAATAAAGCAGCATAGTGAAGTAAATCTTCATCTATTTATGACAATTAACCGGATTTTAAAACAAAATAATGTAAATTAACCTAACCTAAAAAAAAAAGTAAATCCTTGAGCACTACTACCATGACAGTGAATGAGGTCAATTATTTGGATGTCATCAAAACGGATGACGTTCCTAGAATTTCATTCATTCGGAGCGATCGTGAATGGCCGGCTTAAAACAAGCTTCTATCAAAAGAAACTTCTTTAAACGTTAAATAAGGTTGGGTTAGGTAAAAATATGAGGAAAAATTAACGTGGAGAATTCAAATGCCTACAACTTTTTACTTATGTCTTTCTGGGGTAAACCATGTACATGTATGAACTCCTTAAGCCACTCATTCCTATAAGCATCGTACTAATATAATGTTACGCAAATGTCCTCTTTTTCTCATTTTTGAATCCGAATTTCTCTAATAACGACCTGGAAATGCTGTGATAGATATCATCCAAATTATCAATTTGCCAAAGGTGGTTTTTTTAAGACGATTTTATTAGTTGTATATATGTCTCTAACGGAATCTTTGAACTCGATATTTTCCACTTTACACTGTCAGATTAATTCAAAATTTTGCACACTTGTCAAGGACCGATGACAATACACTAATTTAATAATTTTGTCATACCTATGGTCCTAATCTGGATCATCAGGATTAACGATTTCCTTCCGGAGACGGGACCTGAGAAACGGAATCTTCTATACCGGCGGCGTAAAACGAAATATATACATATATATGACAGCTTCGTGGTAAATAGACGAATAACAATAAATATTTACTGCCGGATGATGGCGTTAAATTAATAGAAACAAATACCGATTAAAAATTGTCAAGGGCAACAACAACAACAATAAACGGCCCGCACTGCGACTATTAGAAGGGGGATGGATTATAGAAAGAAAATGATTGTAGACCCGCTTTTTAAAAATTTGCAGGTCATAGTTCTCTGGAAAAACTGATTTTGAAAGCTTGTTCCATTCTGTAGCAGCCCTGTAAAAGATGGATTCTTGATGGAGATTGGTTCTTGTAGTGTCAATCTTGAGAGTAAAGGGGTGAGACTGATCAGTCTGCCAAGTTCTTCGGCCGAATGTGGCCAGTGGTGGTACAAGAGTTTTTTTTTTCTCTGGAGCATCTGCCATGGAAATATTTGTAAAGTAATGTCTGGTCTGCAACTCTTCTTCTATGTTTGTTCTAGTGGGTGAAGGGTATCTGTGAGAGTTGAGCTGTTTATCAACCGAATGGCCCTTTCCTGAATGGAATCCAAAAGACGAAGAGAATTCCTTGGTGCTGAACCCCAAATGTGCAAGCAATACTCCAGTAGAGGTCGGATTTGAGCCTTGTACGTCGTCAACAGTTGATCAGGAGTAAAAAACTTTTTAGCTTTTCACGGAAAACCTAGCTTTTGGCTTGCTGACTTTGCGATGTTAGCAACATGGTCATGCCAAGACATATTATTAGACATCATAGCTTCCAAAATCGAGATGAGGGGACTTAATTTAAGGGTATTTCCGGACATTGTGTTGGAATGATTTGAGGAATTCACTTTCTTGGAAAACGTGGCGCTTTATGTTTTCTGGGCGTTGAACTGACCAAGATTGTTGGTTCCCCACTCGACGATTGCTTCAAGATCTCTATTGATGGAGTCAACCTGTTCCTGTCTGAGTATATTTGTATCATTCACCAAAAGTGATCGATAAGATGTGAAAGTTGAGACAAGTGTGCTGTCGTCTGCGAAACTGTAAATGTGGAACGTGGTGGTTTTTAAAGAGATCGTTGACGTGTAAAAGAAAGAGGGTGGGAAACAGGAAAGAATCCTGGGGGACCCCGGCATTGGTTTTTAACGCATCAGAAGAAATACCGTCAACTGCCACATTTAAGGAGCGATCTTGCATGAAGCTTATGAGCCATTGGCGCAGTTTGGTTGGAAGACCGTAGGCAGATAATTTGCTTAACAATGCCTGGTGCGGCTTTGACTTTTTTTATTCTGGTTGTGATCTCGATGCTCGGGTCGCATTGATCGTTGATGTTGCTACCCAGATACCAATTTATGCACTCTTTCCAGATGCGCGCCATAGATCATGATTTTATTTTTTTATATTAAGAATTATTTTTTACTTTTTAGTTCGATTAACCATAAAAGCGTGTTTTTTAGTTTTTTTAACTATAATTTATTTGGTATTATTTCCGCAGGAACAGACACCATTTTTTAGTTTTTTTATAAGTTATTTATGTACCAGTGATTTTTGTCAGGAACTAATGAACGTTCCTGCATTGCCATTACATAAAATGAGAATAGTTTAAGAAATTCAAATAAATTTATTCTTAAACAAAAATTAGTGGTACACTGAAATTGGCACTTTTAAACAGGATTCTATTTAGTGGTCTAAAGAGAAAAACATCGCTAAAATTTATGAAAGCGTGGTATATATATTTTAAAAAATATACTGTACAAGTAATTATTAGAATCGGCAACGCTGAGCGCAATGCATTACAGACTGCATATAGGAATAGGTGGAAAATTTATGCAGCATATGTTTGGTTAGATTATCTCTATTTACTTGTTGCATAGTGTTAAGATAAAAATGATGTTAATAACGGTAGTGATAAGTGTAGTGACATTCGCGTGTTCTATGCAGTTATGATAGTGCGAAAATGACATTCGGAAATACATATTCCCGAAAACATGAAGTTTATGCCATTTTGAATATTTGTTGTGCAAAATCATATCTTAATTTGGTTTGATAATAAAAAATTTAACAATTTTATTTTTTACTCCTTTAATGTAATCGAAGGATTTTTTTGCGCACAATTATAACTTTGATTAAAAACATGAAAACTGTATGTTGTTTATATCAGGAGCAATGTCCAAGAGGTGGAAAATTCTGTATACCTACATATTTGAATAAGGCCGACTTTCAACAAAATTCTTTCGAGTCAAATATTTTATAAGGTAGGATATTGAAAAATAAATATATTTTTTGTTTGTTAAAGATTTTAAAACGTATTGCATTATATATATATATATATATATATATATATATATATATATATATATATATCCCACTTTATTTGCAATCTGTTACAAATTTTAACAATAAGCAAATGGTTTGTTTATAAATTTGTCATGTAGGAAAAGTGTCCTGTGACAATTTCGTATAATTTATTACTTAAAACAAAAGTTAAAAAGTAAGTTTAAAGTACATAACACTACACTATAAATATCTATCTTTTAAATCCCAAGGCATATAACGCCTGAGTCTTCGTATCACAGTTAGTCTATGCGTTAGGTTTCGAGCTAATCTGTTTGGATGCTTATTTAAACTAATGTTGTACTTATCGTAGTAGTTCGTTATATCCGATTTCACAGAGTTCATCTGCAGGTCTCTCGCTATTATAAAGTTTGGAACAAACCATGGAGCGTTGGTCATAAGTCGAAGAACCTTTGATTGGAAACGTTCCAAAATTGAGTGATGCCGTTCCCCACAGCTGTATCCCGTAACTCCATATTGGTTTTAGGATGGCTTTATAAATTAGAAGCTTATTTTTCAAATTTAGTTTTGATTTTCTTCCAATCAGCCAGTAGAGCTGCCTTAGTTTAAAACCCAGCTGCTTACGTTTTGAGAATATATGTTTTCTCCATGTGAGTCGTCTGTCAAGGTAAACTCCCAAGTATTTCGCTTCGTCATGGTGTGGTAGTTGACTGTTGTTAAGTTTAATTGGTGGGCAGTTTCCACGACGGTTCGCAAATGTAACTTGTACAGATTTGGTGATGTTAACTTCAATGTGCCACTTACTGAGCCACTGTTCTATTTTGTATACGTGGTCTTGCAATTTTTGGGAAGCAATGTTTTTGTCTTCATGAGATGTAAGGATGACTGTATCATCTGCGAATGTTGCTGACAGGCTCTTGTCGCTAGTAGGTAAGTCGGCGGTATATAGAAGATATAATAGTGGCCCTAGTACGCTGCCCTGCGAAACTCCAGATTCTATTTTTTGCAAGGGTGTGTATTCTCCATGGTGTTTTACTAGGAAATGACGGTTTGTGAGGTATGAGTTAAGGATGGTAAAGTAATGCGAAACTCCAGATTCTATTTTTTGCAAGGGTGTGTATTCTCCATGGTGTTTTACTAGGAAATGACGGTTTGTGAGGTATGAGTTAAGGATGGTAAAGTAATTTAGAGGTAAGTTTTTTTTTGAGTTTGTATAGAAGGCCTGGATGCCAGACGCTGTAGAAGGCTTGCTTAATATCCAAGAAAACTGCAGCGCAGAACTTTTTTGTTTCCAGATCTTCACTGATCTTCTGGAAGACCCTGTGTATTTGTTCTATAGTTGCGTGTTTTTGTCGAAAGCCAAATTGATAGTGAGGTAATAGTCGTTTTTTTTTCGATTATTGGTTGTAATCTTCCTAAAAGAAGTTTTCAAAGAGATTTGACAATATAGGTAACAGACTTATGGGCCTATAAGATTTAGCATCTGTTGTCGGTTTACCTGGTTTCGGTAAAAGGATTACTTCGGCAACTTTCCATTGCGTTGGAAATAACCTCTTCTAAGACATGCGTTTATTATAAAGGTTATGAACTTTACTGCTTTGTATGGTAATTCTTGCAAGGTCCCAGTTCTGATGAGGTGACTGATGACTGGTGACTTTTTTGGATTTAGTTTAGTCTGTATAAAACTGGACACTTGCAGAACAGAAAACTTTTTTAAGGCAGGTTCCAATTGGTAAGTGTGTGTGCTACTTTGTTGGAAATGTCATTTAAAAAAAGGTAGTGAATTTTTGTTTCTTATATTATTTATTAAGTTATTAAAAATTTCTTTTAAAACTAGGACAATTTAAGTAGATCATTGGTAAATTCTAAGGACAAATTGACAAACTTTTAAAAAGTGGCATAAATAAATTAAACTGGTGAGCGATGCGAAAGCGCTTCGAAATTTTAATAAGTTTTTTATCCACGAAATACAAGTTTTGTTTTATCTATCAATTATATTGATACGTGCACACAGCCTTACATTTCATTGATATTTGATATTGATATTTCATTGATTTTTAGTTTTTAACAGCCAGAGGTAAAAATACTACCTCGCAATTGGAAAAAATCAGAAACCAATATGGTAGTATGGTAAAAGGAATTCGTTTTAAAGAGATGGTAGGAATACTTTGAAAGTTTATTTGAGAAAAAGGATACACAAGCACAGGCCCCATTCGGAGACATGAGTGAAAGTTGCAATGAAACTGAAATTAGTACGACAGGATAACGGTTGAAATGCTGAAGGCTGGACAAAACGTGGTAACTAGTCTGCTGTACCGCCTTTTTAACCTTTGTTGGAGGAGTGGTAGCGTACCAGACGACTGGTGCAAGGCCGTTATCGTGCCGCTTTACAAGGGAAAAGGTTCGCAGCAGGACTGTAAGAACTACCAAGGTATTAGTTTACTCAGCATAGTCAGTAAACTGTATGCAAAGATATTAATCAAAAGAGTGACGAATAAAACTGAGAAGATGATATGGGATGTGCAAGCAGGATTTAGATGAGGAGAGAGATGTATGGATCAGATCTTTTCATTACGAGGTATAGTCGAAAAACTCCTCGCTAGAAGTCAGAAGGTCTACTGCGCTTTTATGGACTTGGAAAAGGCCTATGACAGAATGGTGAGGAGTGAATTGAGGTCGACATTGTCTATGTATGGGGTGAGCGGTAGTTTAATACGAGCACTAAAATCACTGTGAGACAGGAATGTGTGGCTTCGCCATGGCTGTTTAACTTATACATGGACGATTGTTTAAAAGATTTGAAAAAGAGTGTGTATGGATTGAAAATGAATGATTTGATCGTCAAATGCCTTTTTTACGCCAATGAAAATAAATGTAAGCAAAACGAAAGTAATGGTTTTTAAAAGAGAAGAAAGCATGACAAACTCTAAAGTTCTGATTAAGGGAGAAAGAGGGTAAGTAGATGAGTTCTCCCCGTTGGGAGTTTGTGAAATCGGTTTTTGATAAAAATAAATTTTTTCCATTTTGTGATCTTATTTGAAGATGCATGATGCCCTAAAATCAAAGAGATGAAAACGAAAATAATTGTTTTTGAAAGAGAAGAAAGCATGACAAACTGTGAAGTTTTGATTGAGGGAAAAAGAGTGGAACAAGTAAATGAATTTGTGTACTGGGGTTCAAAGTTTACGAATGATGGAAAGTATGACAGTGACATTAAGCGAAGGGTGTTGGCAGGAAAACAAATGAATGGGTACTGTATAGCTTTATAAACAGCCAGAAAGTATCAAAATAGGCACGCCTGGCTGTGCTTAGAGGAGTGTTGGTTCCTACACTAATGTAAGGTAGTGATATTGGTTTGGCAGAAGAAGCATGAAAATAGGATTAATGCTGCGGATATAAGTAGTCTGAGAAGTAAAGCTGGAATGACTCGGTTGGATAAAGTAAACAATAGTGAGATGAGGAAACGCTGTGGTGTAAAAGAAAATGTGGTTACAAAGATAGATAAAGGAATGCTTAAATGGTTTGGACACGTAAAAAAATTTAAATGGACAAGTCGGTAGAGGTCGACCTCGGCGAACATATCTCGTTTAGATCAAAATTGTTTTAAAAAAAGGCCAGGTCAAGCGTACCAACAACCGAAGAGCATGTTTGAGAGCCCTGATAAAAGTAGAGAAAGCCAAAGATGTGTGTAAAAACCGTAGCAGGTGAAAGGAAGTGGTGTCTGCCTACCCCTACGGGAAAAAGGCGTGACTATATGTATATGTATTATCGTTGTATATGGGAACCGTGAATCATTTGGATCAGGAAACATACTTTTTTCAAAATCTTTTGGTTTTACAATTAACCTTTAATTTTGTTGCATTTGTGTGGTCGATACTTGAACGATATCGTGTAATATTTCAATTCGAAATGATAATTTTGACCTTATTATCGTTCTTTATTTGATAGTTGATAGTAAAAATGTAAAAAACGGTTATTTTGTCTTATTAGAACTCTTTAAAACTATTTCAAAAGTTATCTGCCGTATTTAAAACTTCATGTCCAAGTCAATGCCTATCTACGTGGGATGATAATGCTACCAATAAAATATTGACGTCTATACGTTTTACTTGTTATCGATGTATCGTTAAATAAAAAACTTTATGTATTGGTATATTTTAACTGTAATTTCTTCATTTACGTAATTATTTATCAGACCGTAAATCGTTGGATTTAGTGATCAGGAGGTATTACATTTCGTATGTAAGCAAATTAAAATTGATAAATATACAGGGCGATCTATTGAAATAACAAAGTTTGCTAAATTCATGTAAGCCGCTTTTTCTATAAATAATTTCGATAATTTTTAAATTCCGATCATCCCGAGAAATCAACAGATTCGTTATCATCGTAAAAATAATATTTTTAATAAAAAACGAAAAGAGAAAACTCGAAAATATATACACGTGTAAGCGATAGTGGTTTTGTTTAAGACCAAGGTGTCTACGATAATGAGCAACTTCAAAGGACGTTGAATTTAATCCTCTAGGACGAATTAATGTCAAAATAAACTATTCCACAAGTCGGTACTGCAATTGATAACCTCGGGGTTTAATATAAATATATTATGTATCAACAAACGTTGTAAGTCTTGTGCAAAATTTAGTCGATCCCTTATCAATTGCGACCCAATTTTTTTTATCGCTGTGCAAAGTTTCTTGGCGTATCAAGATTTGCTCCTTCTTAGATTGTTTTAAATTAATATCAACTGTAAAAATAAATTATTATCTGCATTTATGATACTATTCAATTATATATAATAACAGTGAGGACCAAAAGTCCGTCGTGTAATTGGGTGTGTTTTTACACAAGTAAAAAACTATTTGACATAAAAATGACAGTCGAAAGTTTCAAAATGACAGCTGGGCGACATTTTAAATTTTTTTTCTTGCAAGAAGGGGGGTTGTAAGAAGGGGGGTCGAGTGACACTTCCTTTTAAAGGTACTTTCATTATTAAATTAACCACCAAAAAGTTAAAGAGGGGGTGACAGACTTTTGGTCCTCACTGAATGTGATTTGTGGACAATTTTTAAGATAAATGTACATGCAAAGTATCCAAAAATGCTCTTTAAAAAAAAAACCTGCAAAGTCACGAGCTAAATGTGGATCGATTTGACGTAAATTACCTAAGGGAGTTAGAGCTTCCTAAAGATGGTGCTCTAATAACTCAAAATAAACTTGACAACTTTTTTATGTTTGGTAAGAAGTGGTCGAGTTAGAGGAGCTCACACTGCAGTTTTTAAGCTTGTTGTGTTCTGCTGCTGCCACTTGGTACTCTAGTTGGCATTAAGCAAACTATTCTTCCGGCTAAGCTTGATTGAGGTAAAACTCTATACACTTATGTAACAGACCTCGTACCAAGTGTCGAACTTGTGCCCCACATAGTCTTACTTGCTGTTTGAAATACCAGTCAGACATAGGTAAATATTATTCTTTAGCAATTTTTGGGATCTTTACTGCGAGAAGACAATTAGTTTGTCGATCTTTACGTAGATTAAGTAAGAAAGGCGACAAACCTAGCTTTGTTCTGGGATTTGAGCCACTTAATATAAGTGTTCCTAGCTTCGTGGTAGATAACCTCATTGTTCATCCCAAGAGGAAATTGTTTGGCAGTTTTTAGTCGAAAAACAAATCCCTTTTTCTATATTTACCTGATGTACCTGTGACTTTTTTTTGTTCCCAAAAATAAATCAATCTTCGATAGGGTCCCATTTTTTCATAACTTAAAAGTAGTTAAGGAAAAAAATGACGCGATTACTAAAAATCCTAACGTCTGAAAACTTTCTTTAGTGATTTGAACAATGATAGAAGCGCATGCAACATTTTGTAGATACACAGGGAGAGTATTCTGTAGGAGAGCATTGCTATTTTAAAATCACAGTAGCTTTATCGTACCACTTCATTGTCATATTTTCTTATGCACCACCGCAGCTCTTTAAATTTTTATAAAAATAACGAAGTAAAACAAAAATTTTTGATACAAATCGTTTTATTGTATTAAAAAATATTAGCCATAAAAATTTAAAGAAATATGCACAGTTTATCCAAGGTTTCGACATATTTCCGAGGCATCGATGTTTTCCTGCTTATTAATGTAAAACATCTAATGGTGCACTTTACGAATCCGTGATGCGAAAGCTTCGGCTAGCCCCGTAACTACTCGGCTCGATTCGTTGCTTCACGCATACGTTACAAGTAACACTTTCGTTGCTTATTTTAGTTATCATCGGCCTATTGTAACTTTGTTACTATCGGAAATATTATCTATTGTTAATATTACAGAAATAACTTATAATACTGAATTGTAAACTTTATTCGGTTTACTATTGTTTTTATGTATATTTTTAAATCATATTATATTTCATATCATAGTTTTTCGTACGCCAGCGCTATTCTGGTCGGTACTAGAAACTCTATTTTCACCGTACCGCTGGACTCTTTTTTAAATTCCCCTTCATATCAGACGGTGCTCCTTACCTCTTCCCTTCATAGGAATAAGTTGTGTCAAGCCATAGACCTATTATCAGAGCAGACGGAACTATTTACTTTTAAACACGATCATGCATCCCCACTTTCCTGATACGGCCGACTGGAATGTGTTGTGCTGTGATGTTGCCTGCTCTCCAGTTATGGCAAGAGATTTGTGATTGTTATTGAATCGTCCACAGTATTTGTTGATTATATTTGCAACAATATTGTGACCATAATGTATTAATATTTCATGAACTATAAGAACCTGAATAATACAACCCATTTTATGAAATGTTGAACCATTGAACTATTTCATTACGTTCGATCATAGAAATGTTTTGCTCAATAAGCGACAACGCCGCACGTCTTGTCTGAATCGTTTCACCTGCAGAGATCCGTGCGTACTACGAAATCGGCTATTATTAGTAGCGTTGTTGCCGAAGGTGTTGCAACGATATTTTGGAGTAATTTTTAGCATATTATTGGTAAAATTCAGTGAAATTTTGTGGAAGAAATGATTCGTCATTGCCAAGTGTGTAAAAATCCATTTTATAGTAGTATTTCATAAGAAATCTATACATCACCTCAAATTTAATCCAATCGAGAAATCAAGGAGTCACGGAACCCTGAGTATAATATTTTAATCTTTTTCTTTAGGTTGCTTAGCTGTTGTTAAATAGTTTGAACATTAAAATTAAAATTTAAAATACATTACATTTTATGATAAACAAACAAAAATGAGAAATATATTGGGCTCCAAAACTGTGAGTGGAATTTTTCACAGCAAAAGATTAATTTCACAAAATAATAACAGCTGTTTTAATTTTTCTGTAACTAACGATATTCTTAATAAACACAAAAATAGTATGTACCAATAAGTAGTTTAGATGGCATTTAAATATCTTCGTTTTTTGACATCCAAAACTTTTTTTATTTATTTTTTTTTAAATATTGAGAACTTTGTTTTATTTCGAAAAAAATTTGTTTTAGTTATTAGATGTAATTTCTTATATTATTATTATTATAATAAAATACGTTCTTAAATATTATATTTAGTTTTATCTTAAGTATTGTATGTATTTTGTGTAAATACTGAAAAAATATAAATTCTGGTGATTTTCTGAAAAATCTGGCAACTTTTTAAGTAAGTGTCTCGTGATTTTTAGTTTTTTAACCTGGCAACATTGCTCCACAATAATGTTACAGCGTTGCCAGCACGAGAACGGGACGAAAAGAATCGATTGGTATTCTTTGTCATACTCACGGCCACTCTCGTGTAATCATTGCGACAAAACAAACAGAGTTTTATGAATGGGATGTTGCGTCTCCTCTGGATAATAGGTCTATAAGTTAAGCAATCACAGAAAATCGTAGAAACAACTGGTCGGTGTATGCACTTCAAAAGTTTTTAGTTATTTCGTTCCGTCCTAAGGTAGACGAAAATGACTTCGACGCTCAGATATTTTGTAAAATGCCGCGTCAAACGAATTCTTGGGGTTGTGCCAAAGCCACTTTGCAATATTTATAATTAATATCCGTTAAAATAAAACATTTTGTTATTACATGTGCTTTAGGCAGCGTTCGCGACAGATGTTTGTGTTAACTAATACATTATCGCAAACTTAAAAATAATTAGAGGCTTTTTTATATTTACAAAATAATTATTTGATATCTGACTGGAAGCATAATGCAAAATGGACTTGTGACATCACGAAAATTGATGATTTATATACATTAGTTACACCGACATAAGAATACGATAAATTCTGACTGTTACCCACTGCGTGCGCTGGTGTCCACTCAGGGCTTCCTCTACCTTGACTTTGCTCGTAGCGAATAGCCGGATAAAAACAGCAAATTTTCATAAATAAATTGTGCATCAAGCAAGTTTACTAAACCGCAAAATAAATCATTCAAACGTTTTTCCAAGACATTGGGTTTGATTTGTATTTTAAAAAATAATTTTGCAATGATTGTTGTTTTTTTTTCGTTCAAATGTCATTTGATTGATAAAACAAAATTTAGTTTGTGACCTCGTGTAAATTTGATAATAGGTACTCTTTATCAGTTAGATAAAACTAAGTATGCTTGATTTTATAGTAACCAATTTTATATAGTGACGTGAAAATAAAAAAACGACGTCATAATTGGACATGATATGTCAAAATTTATTGTTCATATATTATATGAATAATAATTTTTGAAAATGAGTCGATAGACACTGGAATTTCTGCAACTCTAGTTCATTATTTTCAATGGTAATTTTTAAAAAAATAAACAAAAAACCTCAAAACCGCAAAGTAGTCGACTCTGCCCACGCCTTTGAACATTAACAACTGACGTCACTGCCAGTAATTTCGTTTGTTTCGTTAGGGGGAAGAGGGGCACTTTATATTTACCCCCTATAGTATAATGTATCGGCACATTTCATAATTTTAAATTTTAATCACGAATCTTAACATGCATTTAAGTAGTGAGATAATTCAATGGGCTTGCTTAAAAAAAAGGCAAAAAAAATACACTTCCAATGAGATAATCTCGAGATCTTTTTGGCAGCTTTTCAAAATCTTTATACAAATAACTTTTCCGTAACAAATAGAATACGACAAATTGGATGTAACTCAACCAAATAGGCATTTAGATCTTTGGATTATTGTTAATAATGGTTAATTTATTAATGTGTTTAAAGTTTAAGTTGTTTTTAAATGTTTTATTTGATTTAAAAAAATTTATTGTACTTTGTTTGGTCTTTTTGTTTTTATAATATTTTTCCTATATTTTAATTCTTGAGCTATTTTTAAATTTACTAAAAATCAATTTTAATGTAGCGTTTTATGGGTAATGACATATTTTATTTGGTTTATTAACTTCTGTGCATCACAGGACATTCGGGGTTAGAAGGAAACGAGGAAGCAGATACACTGGCAAAAATGAGCCCTGAGGCTGTTCCCATTTTTTTCCCGGTTCCTGTGCTTAAACAAAAAAATACCGGATTCATCGTAGAGCTACATTAGAACCCCCAACAGCTTTTCTCTTCTTCTTCTTCTACTTGTTAGAGATCTAGATGATATGTTGATTCCGGACTTGCCTCTGTAATATTTCCTGAGATGTGGACTGCCAGCTGTCTCTTCATCTCTTTGGTGGTCTTCCGGTTGGACGGGTCCCTGCTGGTTTTCCCTCTAGTACAATGTGTGGTAGTCTATCGTCGGTCATTCTCTTCACGTAGTTATACCATTTTCTTCTCCTCTGCCTTCCCCATCTCACCACATCCTGTACGTCGCATTGTGCTCTAATGTCAGTGTTTCTTACGTGATCTCTTTTTTTTCCCGGCTATTGTTCTCAGTACTGACAATTCGGCGACTCGTAGCATCCTTTTGGTATCCTCTCTCGCTTCTATACCATATGTCATTATTTTGATTTTACTCTCCTTTCGCATATAAGGATTAGCCTATACGGTTTCCCTTAGACATCCTGATATTATGGCTGATTTGTTAATTTGGTTTCTCAGGTCCTTTACCGGGTCGTGAGCGCTGGACATATCTATGCCCAGGTATCCTGCTCTATGGGTTTATTATCTATTACCAGCTTGCATCTTATTGGCTCCCTAGCGATGGTCATGGTTTTCGTTTTACCTATGGATATATCCATATTGAGTTGCTGACTGATGTGGTAGAACTTAAATAACTGTCCCTGTAGGTCGTTCTCACTTTCTGCGAATATTGCAGCGTCGTCGGCGTAGCAGACCATGCTGATAGCCCTATTGTTTATTCTGTATCCCGAATTCATGGATGTTACTTCTTCTATGATTTTGTCCATCAGGAGGTTAAATAAAAATGGACTAAGGCTATCTCACTGTCTAATTTCTCCTGGAGTGGGGATGCTAGATGTAACAGTTTTTGAAAGTTGGTAAAACAACCGGGGTTGGAGGAGGAGCTCTTACCATAGGAAGGGCACTATAGACCTCATCAGGTCGGAGTATGTACTTACGAAAAGCCTTCCATTAGAATCTAATCTAATCTAAATGGTGATTCATTAAGAGGTATTTTTTTTTAATACAAAAAATTAATAAAAACAATTTTATTTTATAATCTTTATTAGCATACAAAATAACCATTCTTTACAATTATTTCTTAAAGGTAATTTCTTTTAAATGTTGTCTGCGACTACGCTTAACAAGGTCCATTCTTAAGTTCCAATTTTCAATTACGCGTGATAGTATTTCTAGTGGTATTTGGCCATTGACTCGAGTAATATTGGCCTCCAATGCCCCAATCGTAGCCGGCTTATCTATGTAGACTTTGGACTTTACACAGCCCCAAAGGAAAAAGTCAAGAGGTGTGATGTCGCATGATCTAGCCGGCCAATTCACTGGTCCAAAGCGTGAAATGATCTGTTCGCCGAGTTTTTCTCGCAGTAAAGCCATGGTTTTACGGGCTGTATGGCAAGTGGCGTTATCTTGTCGGAGCCAAATTTCGTCGAGAACACGGGCTTCAATTTCAGGAATCAGATAGTCTGTTATCATGGCGCGATCACCATTCACAATAACATTCCGGCCGGCCGAGTCAACTTGTTCCTGTCTGAGTCTATTTGTATCGTTTACCGAAAGTGATCGATAGGATGTGAAAGTTGAGACAAGTGTGCTGTCGTCTGCGAAACTGTAAATGGGATTCGTGGTGGTTTTCAGAAGGTCGTTGATGTCTAAAAGGAATAGGGTGGGAGATAGGATGAAACGCTGGGGGACACTGGCATTGGTTTTTAACGCATCAGAAGAAATACCGTCAACTGCCGCATGTAAGGTGCTATCTTGCATGAATCTCATGAGCCATTGGCGCAATTTGGTTGGGAGACGGTAGGCACATAATTTGCTTAACAATGCCTGGTGCCAAACGCGGTCGAAGGCTTTTGATATATCCAAGGCTATTGCACGGGATTCACCAAACTTCTCAATAGTGTTTGTCCAGAGCTGAGTGACGAAATCCATTGTCTGTCATGAATTACCTCAAATTTCTCCAGATATTTGATAAGTTCTATGTTAATTGCTTTTTCCATAACTTTGGATATAACACTATTATATGTATCTTTCAAAGTAACAGTCAAATCTATTGGTGGGGAAGCAGCAAGTGATACATTCGTCTTCTAATAATTTCGTTTTTTTATTTATTAAAATTAAAAAAAATTGATTTTTATTCATAATTTTAATTTTAAATCTGAATAAGGTCTCTAACTTAATTGAAAAAATAATATTTAGCTCTGTCAAAATAATATCTTGGTCAAGCTTAAAAAAATTACTAAAGGAAAAAGTTTCAAGGCAAAGGAACAAGGGTGTAGAACGTTCCTAGAGATGTCACTTAAAACTAAACTTTTGGACTATAAACTAATTAAAATTAATGAATTTTTTAGCACTTATTTTTCGATGTGAAGAAAGTAAAAACAATTTCACGTGCCAAAATCCTATCGTTAATCAAAATCCCTTTTGGGAAAATTATTTAAATGTTGGTTAAATGATTGATCTTCAATTGATATGAAAACAAATCGTCTTAAAATGTTTCCGGTGATTTGGAATCATTGGTATCTAAATTTATTAAAAAAATAAAGTGTTGAGTAAAACATACATTATTAAATTCTGGATGTGCGACTATGGAACCATAAAGAATCCCAAATGAATTATAAAATTTTGCATGCCGATGCGAAATCACATGAGGTTGTTTTTATGAATAATAGAATTTATTTTTAGTAACCAACATAATTGACTTTTAAAATATTGGCTTATAAAAATAATCGCCAAGTCGTGTTTCCGTCAAAAATTTGTTGTGCTACCCAAATTTAAGAGCAAATAAAAAACAAATTGTTTAATAGTTATTATTACCCAATTTATAACATTATTATTTAAATTATACCTAACTGTAATAATCAAAAATGGAATCTTTCAAGCAGAAAGCGATGATAATGTGTAATTATAAAATTAAGCTTCACTTCTTCTAAAACACACCAACAGGTTTCTTTGTCATTACAATAATGGACAAAAATATAATAAAAGGAAACGTTTCCAGTCATACATCCTAAATCTAAATCTGAAGTGACGTAGAGGGTAGATTGTAGGGGGTGCCGTGAAGGCTATGCTGCCTCTTAAGCACCTTGACCTATCAAATCTTTAGAGCATAACCCTTAATCTATTCGAGGCCCGAGACTCCGAGACTTCGTACAAAGTTGTATCAGTTTCCTAGAAGTAAAGTTTCTGACATCGGAGGGCTTTAGGAAGGCCCCTTTCAGAAACTTGAGCCTCTTTCAGAAAAGCGCTGGGAATTCGCAAAGCAAATGTTCTGCAGTTTCAGCGAAGTTCTCGCAGTAGCGGCAACTATTACTCTCTGTTTTGCCCATCTTTTCCAGGTGATACCTTAGAGGGCAGTGTCCAGTGAAGAGTCCCGTCACCAGTTTCAAATCTTTCTTGTCCAACTCGAGAAGCTATTTAGCTTTACTTCACGAAAGGCTTACTAGCCTTTTTGCTTGTCTTTGTCTTGGCACTTTCTGTCAGTGAGATTTTATTTCATTTGTTTCCCAGCGTCGAACCTCTTCTTTCAAGTGGGCTTTGGAAAGTCCACAGAATGGTTCTGGGCAGAAAAATTGGGTATTTGCCCTTTCTTTGGCAAAGCACTCTACTTCCTTTAACTTCCTTGTGACCTGGAACCCACATCAGAGTAACCTGATTGTTTGCTGCCAGTTGTCTAAGGGATTGTTTAAGTCAGCATAGACAAAAGGCAACGTTTCCAGTCATACGTCCTAAATCTAAATCCGAAGTGAGGGAGAGGGTGCACCGCTACCCCATTGGGCTACTTATACTAAAAATATTACAAAATCTTACACATCCTTCCTGGTGGAGAAACCCTCTTAATAATAAAAATAAACTGGGGGGCGGTTCCTACCGTAACCATCTAACGGCACTCAGACAATGTCCTTTGTGTCTCCCCGTGACGGCCGGATTTAAAGGTCTGGAGGCATCGGGGCAACATAAAATTGGAGGCCCCCCGGCCCCAAATATTTTTCAAATGAAATGAAAACATTTTTTTAGTCGAGTTTTTCAATAAATAATTTATTGTGAAAGTTGTTTGCTAGTGTTTACCAGTCGGAATTTGAAAGATTTTTTTTTCGAATATATATACATACATAAAGTCACGCCTTTTTCCCGTAGGGGTAGGCAGAGACCACTTCCTTCCACTTGCTACGGTTCTTACACACATCTTTTGCTTCCTCTACTTTCATCAGTGCTCTCATACATGCTCTTCGGTTGTTTGTACTCTTGACCTGGCCTTTCTTCAAAACAATGTTGATCTGATCGAGATATGTTCTCCGAGGTCGACCTCTACCGACTTGTCCATTCACACTCGCCTTATAAATTTGTTTCGTCAATTTTCCTTCATCCATCCTTTCTACGTGTCCAAACCATCTAAGCATTCCTTTATCTATCTTTGTAACCACATCTTTTTTTACACCACAGCGTTTTCTTATCTCACTATTCTTAACTTTATCCAACAGAGTCACTCCGGCTATACTTCTCAGACTACTCATCTCCGCAGCATTAATCCTATTTTCATGCTTCTTCTGCCAAACCCAACATTCACTACCATACATAAGAGTAGGAACCAACACACCTATGCACCGCCAGACGTGCCTTTTTTGACACTTTCTAGCTATTCATAAAGCTATTAATTTTCTAAAAATATTTAAATTTATTAATGGTTTTCATTTTTCATTTTTTTGGAATAGATTTTTTATTTTTATTCATTATTTTCATTATCGGATATACGAAACGTAACTCTCTTTCTCTTTCTATCTTCATTAACTTATATCTCCCTCTCAACTTCCGGTCGCCTCGCCTTATCACGCATTCACCAGCTTACTTCCCAAGTCATTCGTGCGTAAAGAAGTTTTACTTCAATAAAGTTATAATCTCGTAACACAGCTTTTTGTAACAAAGTGACGCTCAACGTGGGACGTTATAATTTTGTGATATTATTTCGTGACAATAACTCTTTGTGCTATCAACACAATCCGCGATTAATATGTGTCATTGATGTCGCGTTATTTTCATACAGAACGGAATCCTTATCTGGATCGACATTTATGAGGATTCATTTAATGAAGATCCGTGCTGAAAAGTCAGCGAGACACTAAAAGAGGACTCTATAAATAACTATCGAAGGATAATGTACTAAAAGAATCTTTACGACGCTCTTAAACAACTACTAATTACTTCCTCTATAGCTGTCGCGATCACCGTTGTACTTGTGGTTATTGTAAGAAGACGAACTGCAAAGTTTTCAATCATAAACGTCCAATTTGTTGTAAATTTGCTTTGGTTAAAAAATAACAATTTTAATAAAAAGTTAAATTAAATGAATTCTTTTAGTTAAGCAGATCAAATGAATCGAGAAGAGTATTGAGGAATGACTTTTTTCTTCGCCTCCGAAAAATGTGAACGAAGTGTCATTCGATTCGGAATAGCGTGCAGATGATTTTTAAAAAAATTCAAGTACCGCTTGCAAAAATTGCAAAAGTTAAACACAATTTACTAAAAAAAAAATATCTCAAAAACTATGACATTTTTTAAATTTGAAAAAAAATTCAAAAACAGGAGAAAATTTCCCAAAAAAAAATATTCCTCCCGGAACTGTAGTACCAATATTTATAATTTTCCCAGACGGTTTAAGATACGTCTTAAAACGGGTACTCTGGCTTGCGCAAGACACGCCCACTTTGGACCTTTAATTAATAAATATTTAAACTTATTATATATCAAAATTAAAGATTTTAAAAAATTCAGGCACCTACTGAAAAACAGAATTTTTAAAATTCGATATAAAATATAAATAAAAATTTTTTCTCAAGAAATAACACATACTTGTTTTTGTTACATTGTGTAGAAACAAAAAAAAATATATAGAAAAAATTTAATTGTTTATTAAATAAAAAATGAAAATTATTTTTAATGATTAATCAAGCTTTTTAATTTTTAAAAATATTTGATATAATTTTATAATAAATTTATTATAAGTACAGGAATTCTATACTTTTTACGTACTAAGAGTTGAGACGAGATCAGGTGTTGCAGAGTCATCCCCTGCGCAGATACAGGGGATGATAACTTTGGCGATTCCAGGCGTATACCAATATACGTACGAAGTGTACCTACGAACAAATCAACCACGACTGTTGAAGCGGGATAATAATCCTCCATCTCGATTTTGGGAGTCACGGTGTCCAATAATATGTCTTGGCATGACCATGTTGCTAACATCGCAAAGTCGGCAAGCCAGAGGCTAGGTTTTCTGTGGAAAGCTAGAAAATATTTTACTCCTGGTCAACTGTTGACGACGTACAAGGCTCAAATCCGACCTCTACTGAAGTATTGCTCGCACATTTGGGGTTCAGCACCAAGGCATTCTCCTCGTCTTCTAGATTCCATTCAGAAAAGGACCATTCGGTTGATAAACAGCTCAACTCTCACAGATACCCTTCACCCTCTAGAACATAGAGGAAGTGTTGCAGACCAGTCATTACTCTACAGATATTTCCATGGCAGATGCTCCAGAGACATAAAAACTCTTGTACCACCATTGGCCACATTCGGCCGAAAAACTCGGCACGCTGATCAGTCTCACCCATTTACTCTCAAGATTGACACTACAAGGACCAATCTCCATCAAGAACCCTTCTTTCACAGGGCTGCTACGGAATGAAACAAGCTTCCAAAATTTGTTTTTCCAGAGAACTATGACCTGTAACTTTTCAAAAAGCGGGTCCACAATAATTTCCTTTCTATAATCCCTTCCCCTTCCAATAGTCGCAGCGCGGGCCGTCCGCGGCCCACACGATAGGTCTACCCTTTTTGCGACTATTTTCATTAAAAAAAAAAGAAAAAAAACGAAAAAGTACTACAGAACGTACCCAGTATGGGGAGGAAGAAGGTAGTCATGGAAGGGGCAGGGGTAAAAAAAAATCTTTATAAAAAAAAGGTTTATAACCGTAGCAAGTGGAAGGAAGAGGTCTCTGCCTACCCTTACGGATAAAAAGGCGTGACTATATGTATGTATGTAAAAAAACCATTGAAAGGACTTGTTAGAGGGATAATGCATATTCTTCGATTATGACGTTTGAAAAAATTATGTACCCACATACTCAAAGTTAATAACTACACATTCTACTATCGAAATACTACATCCTAGCCTTTTAAATGATTTTTGCACTGCATAAACTTTTCGAGTTATGAGCCTCTAGATACCGGAATTTCTAGTGGGATGTCGCACATTCCCCGATTATAAGAGTTGAAAAAATTATGCACCCAAAAACTCAAAGTGGATACAAATTTTACACATTCATTTCAAGCAGAAATTAATATATTAATAATAAGCATGCAATGTCGTATTCGTACTTGTATTAAGGCGAGCAAAAGCAACACCTGCTCTAGGAGTTTTTCGCTGTACTAATTTTTAATTTGCATATATTTTCTTTCTCTTATCTATTGTTTTTAAGCTATTTTGTTGCAAACTTATTATGTTTCAAAGGTTTTATCTCCTTTGACCAAGTTCCTATTTTAGTAATATATATAATTCCACAAGAAGATGATACGTTATCTTGCAGGCCTTATTACTAGCAACTGAGAGGATGTTATAATCTCTTTCTACATGTGAATTGTTGCTTTCCAATGTGGTAGCAGTACAGGCACCAACCGAGGAAGCCGAAGAAGGGGCCAAGGATGCTTTCTATGAACGACTAGAACAAACAGTAAATGAAATACCAAAGGAAGATATGATGCTGGTTCTAGGAGATTATAACGCCAAAGTAGGAAGAGAAGAAACATCACAACTACAGTTTGGAAAGCACAGCTTACATGCCTCTTCTAACGACAACGGAAACAGGCTAACCGACTTTGCAGTTTCGAATAACCTATTGATAAAATCTACAATGTTCCCTCATAAAGATATACACAAACAGACATGGATATCTAACGACGGTATAACAAGAAATCAGATCGATCACGTACTGATAGACAGCAGACACGGATCTAACATAATAGACGTTAAAAGCTGTAGGGGAGCCGATGGAGATACGGATCATATGTTGATTAAAGCCAAAACTAGACTACGACTAGCTGCAAGGAAAGAGAAAAGCCATAAGAAAGAAGTACAGTGGAATATCGAAAAACTAAAACAACAAGAAGTTAAAGATCGTTATCAACAAAAAATAGAACAAGAATACAGAGAAATAAATATGCAGAATCTAGAAGTAGAAGAGATGTGGAAGACAATAAAGGAAACAATCCGAGAGGCCAGCAAAGAAGTCCTTGGAGAAAAACAAAATACAAAAAAGAAGCTATGGTTCGATACAGAATGTCAAGATCTTAACGGAGAGAAGAGTGTCATCTTAATTTTTTCTGCAATAGAGTTAATTTTTTAATTCACTTTTTGCTTAATTGGTAGCTCATAAACAAACTCAATTTTGTCAACTCGTTAAATAAACATCAGTGACTAGAGTTCTTTCGTCTTAGTTATTAGAAACTTTTTGGGTAACTACAGAGCTGAAAACTATCAAGAGCTAGTGAACAACATGCTCACAAATTTTAAAAATCTTGCTGTATGCTATTTCCTGACCGTAATATTTGTAATGTTTGTGATTCCTTGGTATTTTTTCGGTCCAAAAAAGAAATATATAATAAAAGTCTTTTATTGAATGTTATTCATATTTATTCAATGACATACGTTTCGGCGAATATAAGCCATTTTCAAGTTCTACAAAATTTGAGGTGTACTTAAAATTGTAGCTATTAAAAATAATAAATAAAGTTACGTGTAACATAAGATTCAAAAGATCAGCATAGGTGCTTATTGTTATTATTAAAAAGCAGTTAAATAGAAAAACTATGAAATCAGTTTAACCGTTGTATACGGGGTAATGTATGCATATATTATGTAATTCGGAAAGATGTAAATTTGTGATTAATATTTTTAACATAATAAATTTTTTTGGCAAAATTTTGAATGTCACTTCGATTATTCACTGAGTTTTGATCTTTTTTAATATAGAGCATTTCAAGTACCATTCTTTTGTGGTGGTCACTTTCGGAAGCAAGGACTTGTACGTTGTTGTAAATGAATTGATGGAGTTTTTCTAGAGAATTTGCTACGGCAGAGGATTCAATCTTATTATTTATGACAGTGTTTCTGTGATTTGAGATCCATTTATGTAGATATTGTTTAGTTTGGCCGATATATGTTCCGTCGCAATCTTTACAATTTATCTTGTAAACAACATTTGTTTTTTCTTTCGGTTCTATTTATGGTTTTAATTTCGAAAAACACCTTGTGCCGTCACTATTTGGTTTATGAGCTATTTTGATGTAATGTTTTTCTAACACTTTCTGAATACATTCCGAGGTACCTATGATAAAGGGTAGTGAAACATAATTCATTTTTTTTGCTGGTTTTTTGATATTAGTATTACATATCTTGTAAATTTTTTTTTAATGACAAATGACTACCCTCCAACATTCTTCGAACCAATCATTCAAAAACAAATCCACAAAATATATAACACTAATATGATCTAACTTTCTTTAATACTTCGTATCTGAAAATAACTTAATTTAATACTAGTTTATTTTTTTTATTTCATACAGTAAAACAAATAACTATTTGAGAGTGTGTGTGTGTGTGTGTGTGTGTGTGTGTGTGTGTGTGTGTGTGTGTGTGTGTGTGTGTGTGTGTGTGTGTGTGTGTGTGTGTGTGTGTGTGTGTGTGTGTGTGTGTGTGTGTGTGTGTGTGTGTGTGTGTGTGTGTGTGTGTGTGTGTGTGTGTGTGTGTGTGTGTGTGTGTGTGTGTGTGTGTGTGTGTGTGTGTGTGTGTGTGTGTGTGTGTGTGTGTGTGTGTGTGTGTGTGTGTGTGTGTGTGTGTGTGTGTGTGTGTGTGTGTGTGTGTGTGTGTGTGTGTGTGTGTGTGTGTGTGTGTGTGTGTGTGTGTGTGTGTGTGTGTGTGTGTGTGTGTGTGTGTGTGTGTGTGTGTGTGTGTGTGTGTGTGTGTGTGTGTGTGTGTGTGTGTGTGTGTGTGTGTGTGTGTGTGTGTGTGTGTGTGTGTGTGTGTGTGTGTGTGTGTGTGTGTGTGTGTGTGTGTGTGTGTGTGTGTGTGTGTGTGTGTGTGTGTGTGTGTGTGTGTGTGTGTGTGTGTGTGTGTGTGTGTGTGTGTGTGTGTGTGTGTGTGTGTGTGTGTGTGTGTGTGTGTGTGTGTGTGTGTGTGTGTGTGTGTGTGTGTGTGTGTGTGTGTGTGTGTGTGTGTGTGTGTGTGTGTGTGTGTGTGTGTGTGTGTGTGTGTGTGTGTGTGTGTGTGTGTGTGTGTGTGTGTGTGTGTGTGTGTGTGTGTGTGTGTGTGTGTGTGTGTGTGTGTGTGTGTGTGTGTGTGTGTGTGTGTGTGTGTGTGTGTGTGTGTGTGTGTGTGTGTGTGTGTGTGTGTGTGTGTGTGTGTGTGTGTGTGTGTGTGTGTGTGTGTGTGTGTGTGTGTGTGTGTGTGTGTGTGTGTGTGTGTGTGTGTGTGTGTGTGTGTGTGTGTGTGTGTGTGTGTGTGTGTGTGTGTGTGTGTGTGTGTGTGTGTGTGTGTGTGTGTGTGTGTGTGTGTGTGTGTGTGTGTGTGTGTGTGTATTGTAAATTTTGCCACGAATATTTTTGATTTATTTTGTAATATAATTTATTTGGATAGACTATTAATCATTTCTAGTAATTTATATTTGTCTCGATGTGATGACTTTATTTTATAATAGTTTTGTGTTAGTAGTTTATTCAGTTTTGTGTTACTGAGCGTTACATTTACAAAGTTATTTTTCCATGAGTTTGACGTTAGTATTAAGTTGCATTTCTTAGCTTGGCAGACAGTTCTGTTCGTGTAAAAGACACATGACTGCAAAAAGTTTGATTACCCACTTTTGCCAGTGGCGTATTTGCACATTATAAAAAGTCACGGACAATAATACATCTTATTCTAAATAAAAAATTGTGAAATATTGTTGGGGTAATTTCCTGTTGAAAAATACCCAATCACATATATTTGAAATTAATCTAGAACATTTTTTTTGACCATTCGTTATAGATTTTAAAGAACCACTATCATCAGAGTAACAAAAAACATTTAAAATTATCTAGCCGCAATTTAGCAAGGTATTTTTTTTATTAATGTTTCGACGCCCATGTCGACATGACTATACAAAAGTATGTAAATCATTTTATTGTTTTACGCATATAATTACACATGCATGAATGAATTTACTGATATTGTTTAGTTTCCTGACATATTACGTTAAGATATGTAATTTGTAAAATGTATATTTATATTTAGACATTCCAAGCATGATATTATTACGTACTCTTTTAATTGTATGTAGATTAATTTGTAATTAATTATTTTTTTTTTATTTTAAGATCTGTGATCATGGGCGCCTTTAGTATTACTATCAGTACAACATGTGTACCAGGTTGTCTCTCGTATCGTTGTCTCTGAGTCCAGAGGTGGCAGATGAAGTCAGCGCACAAGTACCTAACGCAATACAGGGCACTATAAAGTTAGAGTCATACACTTGCGGCTTATTAAGTATTCACCCCAATTGTGGTCGATACACTGGAGCCTCGAAGCAAGGTCGACAGAGACGGACCCAAAAAATACTAAACAATACTACATCTATCTCCATTCCATTCATTTCTTTCAAAAACCTAGACCCTTTGAGTTTTTGCTGAAACAGTTACTTTCTTGCTCTTTTCTATTTTTGACGAGGGGTGCACCCTCCTGCCGGCGCCCATGTCTGTGATATTTTTTAAATTTGCATTTATTACATTATTGCAACCTTTGGCTTAAATAAAGTTTAATAAGAGCACCTAGGACTTATCAAATTAAATAAAAGTTTGTTAAAGTACTAGGAAAAATTAAAAAAAAATGTATTACTCATACGGGATAAGTAGTACCTATCTTAGAGCATGCTCTTGCGGTTAAAAAATAGCTGTTTGCCCATTTGAGTGCGACAAGTTTACTTGGCGCTCGCTTACGTCATTTGAGTTGTACTTGGCGCACGCAAATTATACTTATCATACGCAAACTATATTTGTCGCACGCAAATTCAAACCACCAACCTTTCGGTTAACAACCGAACGCGCAACTTTCAAGTTGACATTAGAATGTTTATGTTTATATTTCAGTTAATATTTTTGGTCTGGACCCCTGTTTTATGCTCGCGGTTATTCGCGCATTCGAAATAAAAAATAGTATGTGCAACCCGTGTGATGTTGTCGATTGCTCACTCGAGCGAATGAATGCTCTCGTGAGCAATCGCCAACTTTTTGCACTATACTATTAATCCGATCAAAAGAGACATTTCAATTTATAATAATTGGTAAAGGTCTTAGGTACACTATTACAAATAAAATATCAAACATCCCCACCTATCATAAGAAGGCTAAAAAATTGATTCAAGGTCAAATTACAAAAGTAGATTAGCTTTTTGTATGTTTCTGGCAAACGGTAAGTGTTTTGATAAAAATAGATCAGACAAAAGTTGTAGATCAGTCAATTATCTACAAAAATTGTTCATTATCTTTTTTCTTAATTATAACCATTCCTAAAGGTCACACTATACAGGGTGTCCCAGTCTTATTTATCCAGGCTATATCTTCCAAACGAATAAAAATATTCGAATGGGACAAAAACTGTTCTATTCCATTTCTAATACACTTTAATATGGCGTTGAAAAAACCATTCCTCAAATATTCACCCCTTAGTTACAACCCCTAACTTTAAAAGTTTTAATAGCACCCTGTATATTTTGGATGTAGGCTTCTATCGTATATTCAACAAATTTTTGAAAATTGAAATCGGTTTTTAAGTAATTAAGAAAATGCCAGTTTATTTTTTATTTCTGTTAAACTAATCAAAAGAGCCTTAAACGAACAATAATAATAAATGTTATAAAAATAACAATTAACAATTAAATTTAATATTATTTAAATTAGATGTGCTGCAACCACAGGGAAAGCATACCCCTGGGGAAATACGCCTCGGTCTTTCAGGCTGAGGTCTATGCTATACTCAGGTGCGCTACGCACCTGACAGAAAACAGAGTGACCAACAGTGAGATTGATAGTTTCCCTGACAGTCGCGCGACCATTGGGGCTCTCGTGAGTAACACCACAGTGTGGGACTGCATGCAAGCCCTTACTGAGTTAGCGACGGTAAACAAAGTCACTCTTACATGGGTTCCTGGGCATACAGGGATAAATGGCAACGATGTAGCCAATTATATTAGAAGATATAGCCTGGATAAATTAGTCTGGGACACCCTGTATAGGTAGGCCACTTAAGCAAAAGTGTTTATTCAAGATATTTTACAACTAATGGCATTTAAAAAGAATGATATATCTTAAATCTTATACAATTAATAAATATTTATATCTTAATTAAGATATAATAGTTCAAATATGATAAAAAAGCAATTAAGTTATCCCTCAGAGCACCAGGGCAAAAAGGATCCGTGATAACGTATTTAGGAATCTGGCAACTGGATCCTGATGAATAGATTCCCAGATATTTACCATTTGAGTACCAATAGGCTACTCGAGAAGAGCTTTTTGCAAAGATATCATAGAGAAGCTGTCACCAGATGACGAAGAACCCTAGGCAGTGTAAAGAGAAGGAGTACTTAGGTTAGATTTTTCTTTAGGTGCCGTCTTCGTTCCGAAGTTTGGCTATCATGAAAGCTATGCGTATTGTTAATACTGCAGATCTAAACAGTTGGCAATTTTTGCAATTGTACCATTCTCTTAAATTCTTCAACCATGAATTCCTTCTTCTTCCTATGGATCTTTTGCCCATTATTTTTCCCTGGTTAATAAATTGCAATAACTGGTATTTATCTGCCCTTATAACATGTCCCAAGTTATGCAGTTTGGGCTTCTTATATTGTATTATCAATTCTTTCTCTTTCTGGATTCTTCGCAAAACCTCCACATTTGTCACTCTCTTGGTATTGATATTTTTTAATGTCCACGCTTCTATTCCGTAGAAAAGAACCGACAGCACGTAACATCTCACAAGGCGAATTTTAAGCTTAAGATTTTAAGCTTAGATCTCGTCCGCAGAACACCTTTTTCATTTTAGTAAATGTGGCTCTAGCTTTTTCCACTCTGATCCTGATTTCTTCAGAGCTATCGTTATTTTTTTTGATAACAGTTCCCAGGTAATTATATTTTTTCACAGGTTCAATTTTTTGACCATGTACGGTTATGTCAGGGAAGTTTTGTGGTGTTAGATACCACCATTATGTTTGTTTTGCTGATGTAAGTGACTGCATTCTACTATTCTGTTAATTAGTATCTGAAGATCTTCTGGAGTTTCTGTAATTACAACCGTGTCATCGGCATATCTTAAGTTGTTTATTGGAATGCCATTTATTTTAATACCTATATCTTCCTCTGACAGTGCTCCGTTTATAATGTCTTTTGAGTATAGGTTAAATAAGATTGGTGAGAGTATACATCCCTGTCTTACGCCTTTCTTAATCTCGATTTCCTCCGTTGACTCTTGCTCTATTCGAATATTTTCAGGTCATAGTAAATCTTGGAAATAATCCTGATGACCCTTTTATCCAAGTTTTTTTCTACCAGCAGTCTCATTAGATGATCGTGACGTACTTTATCGAACGCTTTGTTATAGTCAATGAATTATATATATATATATATATTTTGGTTCATATCTAGACATCTTTGGCACATGACGTTAAGTGCAAATAGTGCTTCTCTTGCTCCAATTCCGTTCCAAAATCCGAATTGAGTATCTCCAATATCTACATCTAGTTTTCTGTAAATTCTTGCGTGAATCACTTTAAGGAACACTTTTAATGTGTGTAGGGTGACAAAAGTTGACAGGAGCCATTCCATTAGTGTTTCTCCTGTTTTGTAGATGCAGTTAAAAAGGTCAACTAATGTATTCACTGAATCACATTCCACAAGCTTGAGAAGTTCAGATGTAAGCCCGTCTGGACCCGGTGATTTACCATTCTTCATTGTATATATAGCGTATAGTATATCTTCTTTAGTTATGTCTGGTCCTTCGTCGCCTTGTACGCTATCTATATTATGTTCTTGTCTTTTATCGCCGAACAATTCTTCTACATAATTCTTCCAAGTCATAAGCTTTTGTTGTAGATCGGTTAGGTTAGGTTTAAACGGAGGTTCGTAGGGAACCCACTTAGGCCTTTTAGTCCGTTGTGATACCGTGATAGACGACGGTGCCTTCCCCCTCTACCGTGAGAACCAGTTGGAACTTTTAATAAAAAAGTGTAAGGTCTTTGATGCTAATTGAGTTGAGATCAGATAAATCATCAAAGTTCGGTTGGGGCAGTGGCAGAGAAGATGTACCATTGTTTCCTCCTCTTCCTCATCGTGACAGCTTCTACAGAAGAGTTGTGTCGTAGCTCTGCTATTCCCATGCACCGTGCATGGGATCCACCTGCCCAGTGTCCTGTTATGGCTGCGATCGCATTTCCAATGGACTCCCTGGATAAGTAAAAACATCATTAGCTCGACGTAGATCTAGTTTAGGCCAAATCTGTTTCGGTGATGTGCATGTGGGTTCATTTTGCTGCCTCAAGTTGGCTTTTTGAACTACTTTGCTGTGCAGAATGAGAAGGAGTACTTAGATGCAAGACCGATCTGCTAAACTGGGACCCTAATAAACCTAGCGGAACCATTTGCTGATTTTAAAATCACAATATTGCAGTAATTTATTACCACTTTGGCAAATTTATTACCTTCATTAAAACGAAAAAAACCAACGGCTCTGCTTGCTTTATATAAATCTACCAGAGCCACGCCTTGAAAAATGTTTTTTGTTTCATATTTAATATAGGTTATAATTTGTTACTCTTTTATTACTAATTTATTGCTATATCCCCGAATTTTTTACTCTCCCTTGTGAGAAAAAATCATTCCGTTATTTCGGTCTCAACCTAGCAGAACCAAAACTCCCAAATATCCTTTTATATAAATCTCATTCGGTCCATGGTTTATTACCAATGTATTACTAAATTATTACCACATTGGTGCATTTATTTCCCTTTATTAAAACAAAAAAACCAACAGCTCTGCTAGGCGGTCAGCGAAAGAGTGGCCTAAGCCTTGGTCATTAAGTATGGAGATAATGAGCATTGATCGTCTGAGTATTAAAAAAATACTGGAAAAATATGTATTCTATTAACCATTTTGAAAATAAAAGACAAGTCATTACAAAGTAATCATTTATTAATAGTTTTATGTACAAATACAGGTATTTAAGGCCGCTATTCTACTCAATTATAAAGTTATTCTTGGGTTGGGTCATCATCATAGAAGTCAACTTCATTGTATTGGGCAGAATTATTCGTCTTCAGGTTGCGATAGAATACATGTTTAAGCGGCGGAATATACGGCAAGAGCTGTAATAGATCGTCATATTCACTATTGAAAATCTTTGCTGGCACATAATTCCTTTTGACGTTTGTATACGCATGTTCAAGAGCTCTGGCTCATTTTGACTTCTTTTTCCAGTTAGCTACGTCCTTTTTTCGTTCTCGGCTCTTGCATATTATGTTATCGTCTGCTGTACCTATAAAATGAAAATAAATAAATTAATTAATTAATTAATTAATTAAGTACCTTCAATAATCACATAGAAGTATGATAAAATAGACATTTCTATAGATCTCCTAGACGTACGTTCTTTTGTTCGTTGGTTAGTAGCCTCCTCTTCAGCAGCAGATTCTTCAGAAGTTTTGGGAATCACAAGTATTTTCCGCGAACGATGTTTATTGCGCTTACGCTGATATTCACTATCGGACGAAATATATTCCGAACCAGAATTTTCAAAATCTGTCCCAGATATTTCTGATACTTCATTTTCTCAAATAAAACGCTTTTTATAATTATCTAATTTTTAACTAGAAAAAAATAACCCTACTGTGGGTACCTGGGCACCAGGGGGTGGAGGGAAACGAAAAAGCCGACACCCTTGCAAAACAGGGGGCCGAATCTGCGTGGAGTCACCACAAGTGCCACCAAAACAATTATTTCGGACTGGGCGGAGAGAAAAATACTCACGTACTGGTCCGATATACCAGGGTAAACTCACTCGAAAGCGTTTCTACCTAAACCCTCAAGAAACACAACCAAGCATATTCTAGAATGGATCAGAAATCTAACGGGACTGCTTACAGGACACTGTCGTCTAAGATACCACCTCAGACAGATAGGTCTGAACCAACAAACGGACTGTCGGTTTTGCTGCGTGGAAGACGAAACTGCTGAACATATACTATGTTCATGCCCCGGCCTGGGAAGAATAAGGTTCAACATATTTGGTTACACCAACCTAGAACCTACCGATTTTAAAAAAATCTCACCCTATACAACCACAAACTTCGTAAGAAGGGCGGGATTGTGCGGTGAACTGTAGCCTCTAGGGGTGAGTCACATTAGAACTACTAAGGGTCGCGGTGGAGGGGCTACCACGCCCCACTCACATGATACCTAACCTAACCTAACCTAACTAGAAGAATGAATTAAAATGACAAGCTTCAGAAGAGGTTATGATTGACAAGACTGAAAGCCTACACATTGACGTTTTCTGTCAATATTGTTATAGTTTTAAAACCATAGTGGCCTAAGTAAGGTTTGGGCCACTGTTCTTTCTTTTGAAAATCATGGAGTGTAACAATAAAGGCCTATCAAATAATAGGCCGCTTTTACTTTAAACCCTCTATTTATAATAGAAAAAGAACATCTATTAAAAATAAACAAAACGAAGTTTAGGCCTCTGTGGTTTCAAATATACACCTTCAGAAAAAAAACCTAATTATCTCTGATAATGTAAATTTGTGGATTAGGCCACTCTTCCGCTGAGCGACTCATGTCATGATTGATTACTATTTTATTAGATTCTAGTTTTTTACCATACTCTCTATGACTAGCTACAAAATTTATTTTTTTGTACAACTGCTTAGCAAAGTAGCCTTTGACGCTTTCAAATTTCACCGCAAAAATGACGATTTCCGACAAACGACATTTTGTGACAGCTTTACCGCTCTAGCGCAAAAATATTTTAAAAACGCTTGAATATCCTACTCATTCTTTTATCAAGGAAAATATTGATAGTGAATTATCGAACACACCTCCTGATGTAGCAGAAAGTGCAAAAAATGTAACTTTAAATCTCCTACCAGAGAAATCGAGAGCAAAATATGAATTTTAATACAATAGATTTATGACCTGGTGTCAATCGAAGAAGGTCAATAAGTATTTAGAAAATGTGTTACTGGCTTATTTTGGAGAAAAATCAAAGACTTCGAAGTCATCAACTCTTTGGTCCATATATTCGATGATACGAACATGCTTGAATGTTAAAAATAATATAGAAATCAATAAGTATCCTAAACTTATCGCATTTCTCAAAAAACAATCCGTTGGATACAAAGCGAAAAAATCCAAAACATTTACCACTGAAGATATTCACAAATTTCTACGAGAAGCTACCTATAAAGAATATCTACTGAAAAAGGTAAATTTCAATTATACCTTATACTCTCTGTAGTTTGATAAGCAGTTAGAATAGTTTCTTAGTTAAATAATACCATGAAGCTTTTGATTACTTAAGCAGTCATTTTAGCCTAGGGGTCTGAAGCGCAGGCATTTCAAACTGTTCGCTTTGGTTCAATTCTGGCCGGGGCCACTTTTTTTTTAAATTACACGTTATTTTCCCTTCTATTTCGTTAGAAATATGAGTTATTGGATTGATAACAATTTGGATAACTTACACATTTTGGATAGCTATTGACTGTTAATTTTTTTATAGGTAATTCTAATTATGGGTATTGCTGGTGCCTGCAGACGCGATGGATTGGTGAAAATGTAGATCGGTGACATAGAAGATAAAGATTCTATTTAAATAATCCGAATTCCAGATTCGAAAACGAGAATTACCCGTATTTTTACGATTGTTAGTCATAATGAAGAAAATTCAGTTGATTATCTATCAATTTGTAAAAAATACATTGCAATCAGACAACTTAGTCAAAATAATACGTCTAATTTACGTTAAAGAAATATCCTGATGAACCATCAGGTTCGGGAATAAATATCAAAAATTTTCATAATTGCACATTCAATTTCAATGTAGTGAATGATAAACTGAAGTAATTATTTTAAAGAATATTATAAAATGTTATAATTAAAATACAAGTAATATTATGTTCTTACTTATTTTGAATCAAGTATTTAGTGTTCTTTTTCTGTCTAAAAACTGCATTTGTAGAAAAAATCTTGTGTGTATTTCGAGCACAAAGTGTCAATGCCGCTCTCCAAAAATTACCGCGCTCCGCTATTTGGAATTGGGTAGGCCAAACGAGGTAAAAAACCCGTTCACCGTATTCTTTCCTCGCTGTTAGGAATTCCGAATTCGTCCGGATGACAAAAAAGTTTTTCTCCTATACAGGGTGTTTCAAAAAAGGTAACCCCGTCTCTAGGATGCATAGAAAACTGAAAATTAATTGGGGTTTGCTTAGTAAAAAATTTTCGTAATGCCATCCGTATTTAAGATTAAGGGCGTTAAAGAAAAAAAAATTGGTTATTACTTCATAATTTTCATATAAAAAAATTCCGAAAACGGTACACAGTATCGAGTTTTACCAAGAGTACCTTTTTGGTGTAAAATTGAATAATGTTTAAGTTCACTTAAAATTTGGATTAATAAATCAAACCTTAAAAAGTTAAGTTCAATACTACTTGGTACGAACCACGTAACTAGCGCCCTCTATGAGAGTCAGTTATAAAAACAAATTTATGGGATGTATCAGCTTCTAAAACATAATTTCATAAATTTCATTACAATGTTTCCAGTAGTTTCGGCAAAATTGTAATAAATGTGTATACATCTTTTTTCTTCAACGCCCTTTAACTTGAATACGGATGGCGTTACGAAAAATTTTTACTAAGCAAACCCCAATTAATTTTCAGTTTTCTACGCATCCTAGAGACGGGGTTACCTTTTTTGAAACACCCTGTATGTTCATATGAAGCTGATAAAACCGTTGTTTTTTTCGTTTAAATAAAGGGTAATAAATTTGCTAATGTGGTTATGAATTAGTAATAAACCATGGATCGAATGAAATTTTTATACACGGATACTTGGAGTTTTGGTTCTGTTTGATTGAGATAAGACAATCTATGATTTTTTCCTTAAAATGAATACTGCACTACTGTAGTTTTGAAATTTGCAAATGGCTCTGCTAGGTTTATTGAGGTTAAACTGGGGACGTAGCAGATGTCCTGTGAAAATGTGCGCTTTCAATCCTTTTAACACCTTTTAACTTTGTACGATAGATGACCATTATCAGATGCTTCTTTGTACAGAAAAATTTCGGTATATTCAGGTTTTATTATAGATATCTGGTATGTGTTGCAAGGATGTGCGATTCCAAAACAATTCCGCTGATTTGTAGTTTCTCAAATACACAGACCCCGTCGAAATGGGAAATAGCAAGGTCGCTGATAAAATTCAAACGTCAAAAGCATTGGTAAAAATAACACTCATGTGCTCAAAATAAAAATAGCCAAAACACGAGAACAGACCATTTAATATTATTTTAACGAGATAATTTTACAGTTTCTCGTGCTTATTAACGTTGTTTGAATCATCTACGCGCGCCTACGGCGCGATTTCTGCATTTCCTTTTCTTTCTTTTTTAAATTATTACACTCTTCACGGTGAATAACAAATTCTTCCTGTTCGTACACGTGTTAAGCTATAAAGACTCACTTTAAATTGGGCCGTATTCATTCTCATTCTTAACTCATAAAAATTGTTTACGGCGATAAGTCTGGTGATACAGGTGGCCACTCATTAGACCTCTTCTTTCAATTTATTTTTTCGCATTAATTGTACTTAACCATTTTGTTAAAAAAAAATTAATAAATAAAATGTTTTTTTTGTTAATAAATGCAATCAAATGACCCAAAACACCGACATAATTAATACACATTGAAATTAAAATAATTTTGCAGCTTCACGTTTAACCCGAAATATCTCGAAAAATAATAACTTTATCGATATGGAGAAAGAGTACAATATTCACTGTAACGTGCCTTTTTTTTCCCTTCTACAGTTCCATTATAATCGGGTCTCTGATAGTTTTGTATTCCTCAGGTACTCGTAAATAGTGTCGCGTACCGTATTTTGTTGTAACTTAAATATATCATTCGTTGTAAATAGTGTTGCATACCTTGTTGTGATAGGATTCGATTGTTAATGGCTGTGGCATTTTTGTTAATCGCTGGAGATTGAGTGGGGGTTTTCGTTATTAGATTTTGCTTTGGTTTTTGGCCTCGATTGTTGTGTGTTGTCGGTTATATCATTGTTTGGTTTGCATTTCTGTGTGGATGGGGCTGGCTATCAACACGGACGAGCGCGATTCTTGGTGTGGAGCGTGGACTTGCGAATATTGTTGGTTGACGTCGGTTCCGTGTCATTTCTTGATATCCGGTTTGGGAAGTAGGCTACTCGTTGGGTGACAGTCTTAGGAGTGGTGTGGTGAGAATTTTTGGGACGGTGTGATATTAACAAGTGTGCAGAACCTCTACGGTTTTCTCTTCATATCTGGCTGTATTTGGGCCATCTTAATTGGATTTTGAAGAAAAACCATTTAATTTTTAACTTGACCATTCTATCTTACCTTCGTTGTTGATATTTTGGATTTTGGTGTCGAGTTAAAATAACCGCATGCGGGAGTTATTTGAGGAAAGCCATTGTTAATTAGCAGGTGCCGTTCCATAACCAAACCGGCCACAGTAGTGCATTCGTATACCCAAAGGTTACAAGTGATTTATTTTTAAATATTTAACGACGTGACTTATTTTTGAAACCACGATTAAGTTTTGTTTTAATTTATTAATATAATACATTATTAAAAACTATTTATTGCATTAGATAATATGCCAAAACTGAGTACTTTGATTTATTGTTGGCTGTTGATTTTGACTATATTTGTTATAAGTTTATTATTGAACTAAGTACTTTGATTTATTGTTAGCTGTTGATTTTGATTATATTTGTTATAAGTTTATTATTGAACTGAGTACTTTGATTTATTGTAGGAGTAAAGTATCCAATATATTTTAGCTATAATTTCATTTATTTGGTTCACCATAATCTCAGTTGTTTATCGTGTGGCTCTGCTAGTGCCTATAAGACCTAGGGGTTTCCGGCTTGAACCGTCTAAGTCGGTGGCGCGGCTCACTTTTATATATTTTTTTTCTTCTACCCTCTACGGCTGAGCTCGGGCATAATTTGCCAGTAGAGAGACCGCTGGCAGAGTACTCTATAGAGAACGAAAAAAAACGTGGCATCACTTAGAAAGTATTGGAAAATCGAAAAATTGTGATAAAATTTAAATTCCGCCAGCGGCGTAGAATTTGGGAGGGATCAACCAGACACTTGCTTCGGTCGTACGCCAGAATTAGTAATGAAACGCCCTGTATAATATTTTTCAAGGTGCTTCATATAAACCTAACAGAGGTGGTTTTTTCGTTTTAATCGAGGGTAGTAAATTCGCCAATGTGATAAATTACTGCACTACTGTAGTTTTAATATTTGCAAATACTTCTGCTAGGTTTAATGGGGTATAAAATTATCTTCTGGCTATTGCCTCGAAAATGTTTTAGACACACAGTCGTTCTTGTTTTTTTCAGCCTATTATTGGCGATAAATATGAACAAAATACATTTTGACTACAAAGGGAACATAATTATACAGTTTATCTCTTTGACGCGTTTCCAAAATAATAAATATTTTTAAATAGAAATTTATGCTTGTTGTCAAATGGCGCAACCTGGTGGTTTTTTACTAATCTTTTTTAGTTTTGACAGCAAAGATGCCGAACTTTTAATCTATAATCTATAAAAAAGCATCATAAACTGCGCTTAACACGTTGAGCCCCGGCGCGGTCCATAGGCCTTTCCTCACAATCCAGAGCGGGCCTATGGACCGCATTTTCTTGGGTTTTACAGTTGGGTTGGACCGCCCTGGGTCCTTGAAACATTACACTTGGGCCGTTTGATTTTTTTTTTCCTGATTTTCTACTCTACCGTAAACCCAAAAAGCTTACTTTCATATTTTGGTTAGTTTTTTCGACATTAATGAAATAAGCTCGGATTATAACATTAAATATGTGCCATGTTTACATTACCTGTACATATTTTCATAAATTTTTTTTTACATTTGGGTATAAAAAATTATTTTGCAAGTTTCATACTTTCTACGAGGGCGGTTTGATAAGTCAGTGACTTTTTGAATATAACACATTTTTGTCCGCAAATAAACATTTTATTTTTTTACATAATCACCTTTTAGCTTGAAACATTTAGTCCAGCGTTTTTCTAATTTTTTTATTCCCTCCAAATAATAGGTTTTTTAAAGCTCTCAAAATACGCGTTTGTTTCGGTAATGACTTCTTCATTCGACTCAAATCTCTTACCGCCCAGCCATTTCTTTAGGTTTGGAAACAGAAAATAGTCGCAGGAGGCTAAATCTGGAGAATATGCTGGATGGGGTAGCAGTTCGTATCCCAATTCGTGGATTTTGGCCATCATGTGCACACGTGCATTGTCTTGATGGAACAGCACCTTTTTCTTCGCCAAATGCGGCCGTTTTTGCTTCAAATCAACGTCGAATCTGTTCAAAAGCTTTGAATAATATTCGCCGGTGATCGTTTTACCTTTCTTGAGGTAATCGATGTGAATGACACCCCAAAAAACTGTGGCCATGACTTTGTTGGCTGACAGACTCTGTTTCGCCTTCTTTGGTCCTCGTTCATCCCGAGCAACCCACTGTTTCGATTGTTCCTTGGTCTCTGGCGTGTTGTGATGGATCCATGTTTCATCCACAGTAACAAAACAGCGCAAAAATTTGTCCGGATTACGGCTGAACATCGCTAAACACTCTTTTGAAGTGGTCACACGATTGCGCTTATGGTCGAGTGTGAGAAATCGCGGCACCCATCTCGCAGAGAGTTTTTTTATATCCAAATATTCGTGTAAAATATGATGTACCCGTTCAGTTGAGATACCTACAGCATGAGCCAACTCACGCACTTTCATTCTCCGATCATCCAATATAATTTCATGGATTTTATCGACGATTTCCGGCGTGATCACTTCTTTTGGGCGACCTGGACGTTCGGCGTCACTAGTGCTGGTACGCGACCACAACGGAACTCTGTAAACCACTTCTTAACCATTGAAATTGATGGTGCCGAGTCTCCGTAGTATTTATCAAGTCTTTCCTTAGTTTCAGTGACGGATTTTTTACGTAAAAAGTAATGCCTAATCAGCACACAAAATTCACTTTTTTCCATTTTCGTAAAAATTCACGAGGTTGTCTGCTTTGAACGGCTATCAAACACCAACTGCACGACGTAGCTTGCTCAAAATTAGAAAGTTGCCCACTGATAGATTATAGTTGACGGCAGCACTGTTGCATTTGGAGTAACTGCGCGGGAAATTCAAAAAGTCACTGACTTATCAAACTGCCCTCGTATTTCAAATAAATGTTTTCATTATTTTTCCTTGAAATTACACCTCATATGGAGACTAAAATAGGGCAAAAAAATTATTGGGCCAGGGGGAAATTTCAGGGTAATAGAGGTAATAGAGAGGTTTTGTTTAATGTCATTTAAGTTTTTCTTTACTGTCGCAGCAACGGTTTAAGATAGTTTTGAATATTTTCATTTGTTGGGGAAATGTAAGTGAACATTAGTGGTACCTACAGAGAGTTTTGGACAAGGAACCGACATTATCTGAATAAATTTTTCCACATATTGATAAGACGAAACTGTGTCTGCTACTTTGTTATCTTGATTGTCTACTTTCGTTTATCGTTTAATAAGTGTAATAATTTTGCATTTGTTTTTCTTCACATCACTAAATTAAAACAGATAACGCGCTATCGGTTACTTAAAATTTGGTAGGAATTAACAAATTTACTACAAAAAACTGAAAAGCAGCGAAAATGTATGTAATCTTATCTTTCACGATTTACTCTTGAAGCTGACTGACTATACATATATACTATTTATTTTGTTTTTGCGTAATATCTTGGTAATCTGGCTAGTTTGTGGAAATTTTGACGACGTTTTCGAATTGTCTAATAAAAGATATACAATGTTGTCAGTTATCACAAATATACCCGCATCTTAGTATTTAGCAGTGAAAAAAATCGACTTTTTTTTTTAAAAGTGCAAATAATTGTCAGAAAGACTACTTTTATAATAAACTATACTGTTTCCATCCGGCCCTGTTATTTGTCGGCGTCCGAGTGTCGAGGGTCTTAATATCAATGAAATAAAAACCAAGTACATGTGTGTCACCAGGCAAGGTCAAAGAGAAGGATAAGAGACAGAACTGGTCAAAATGTCACAATAGGCGAATTTAACTTTGAAACAGTTTAGAGCTTTAAATTGACACGCCACGCTAAATGCCGATAATGACATACTGGAATAAATCATGACTAGAAATAGAAATGGATGCGTGTACGCGCTAAACAAAGCCTTTCAAAGCAAGGATCTGTCACGAAAATCTAAGGTTCTCCTGTACAGAACGGTAATTAGACCTATATTCATGAACGGAAGTGAAACATGGACATTGACAAAAGCGAGTGAGTATAAATTACTGTGTTTCGAACGGAAGATTTTGAGAAGAATCTTTGGACCACTATTCAACCCGGAGACGCAGAAATATCGCATATGAACTAATAGTAAATTAACTCTATCAAGACCCGGATATTGTACGTGAGATAAAATCCCGAAGGTTACTTTGTATTAGTTACATGTATAAAGACAGCCAGATGAACGTTTAGTAAAACTAGTATGGCAAAGCAAAACGCAAACAAGAAGGCTCCTCGGAAGACCACCACTAAGATGGCGCGACATCATCAAGAGCGACCTTGAAACCATGGGGTATGAAATGGATACCCAACTAATGACGAACCGAGAGAAATGAAAGCAAATTGTCCAGTCAGCCAAAACCCACCAAGGGGTTGTAATGCTACGGAGTAGTAGTAGTAGTAGAGTGTCGACCACAACTAGGGTGCATATTAATGAAGCGCTTTGTCGGCCACCGTCTAGTAAATTCTCGCCGCGTCTAGAGACTTTCAGATGGTTCGGTCGCGTTCGCGAAAAAGGTCGGATTATGATTTAGAGGTATAAAAAGGACAGCGGCCGTGAAAAAAGACAGTTTTTAAAAAGTGTTTATGAGTTATGAAATTTAAATAGTTTTAATTATTTGAATATCTAAGTGAATATTTATGTGATTTATAAAAGTAAAATTTATTGTGTAAAAGTATTGGAATAAAAATTGTTTTGTTACTGTATCCAGAGTTTTAAATCACCATACCCAAGAACGAAGTAAATATCGTGGAAGAAAGTGGTCTCTGCCTACCCCTATGGGAAAAAGGCGTGACTTTATGTATGTATGTACTAACTAGTTATACTATACTAGTTATTATTTTTTTATTTACTTATAGTATTTGAAAATAGTATCTTATCTTGCAATATTAGTCGTTATCTAATTATAGTCGAAATAAAAGCAATCGAGGTCCCTTAAATTACTCACAATATATTTTAACACATTTCTACAATCGCAATTAATTTGATTTCCATATAAACCACACGATTTTCTTCTATCGGCATAGTTAGAAAAACTACATTATGTGAATGTACTTAAAGTGGGTGTTCAACTTATAATGGTTTTTTTTTACTGGAAATAGTCGCAAAAAGGGTAGACCTACCATGTGGGCCGCGGGTGGCCCGCACTGCGACTATAGGAAGGGGAAGGGATTATAGAAAGGAGATGATTGTGGACCAGGTTTTTGAAAAGTTGCAGGTCATAGTTCTCTGGAATAACTGATTTTGGAAGCTTGTTCCTTTTCGTAGCAGCCCTGTAAAAGAAGGACTCTTGATGGAGATTGGTCCTTGTAGTGTCAATCTTGAGAGTAAATGGGTGAGACTGATCAGCGTGCCGAATTCTTCGGCCGAATGTGGCCAGTGGTGGTATAAGAGTTTTTATTTCTCTGAAACATCTGCCATGGAAATATATGTAGCGAAATGTCTGGTCTGCAACTCTTCTTCTATGTGAGTATCTGTGGGAGTTGAGCTGTTTATCAACCGAATGGCCCTTTTCTAAATGGAATCTAGAAGACATTACAAGCCTGTTTAGGTCCCGACTGATATCTAGGAACTCTAAAATACGGATATATTTGGCAGTCATCAAGCGAATTATTATGTACGGTTCGGAAACATGGACAACGATGAAGCAGAACGAACTAGTGCTATGACGCTTTGAACGAAAAATATTGCGGGAAATTTTTGGGCCTCCAGTAGATGAGAGAATTGGTCAATATCAAATAAGAACGAATGAGGAGCTTAAGAACATGTACAAAAGACCGAGTTTAGTCAACGAAATAAAAGCACAAAGGCTCAGATGGGCAGGACACGTACAGAGATCGTCGAATAAACGTCTTATCAAGAGGATAAGGGAGGAAAACCCAGTACGAAAGAGACCTTTAGGAAGACCAAGGAACAGATGGAGATGATGTAAAAGTCTTGAAAGTACGGGACTGAAAGGAGGTTGCGTTGAACAGGGATAGGTGGAGACGAGTCGTAGTAACAGCTAAGACCCACGCGGGGTTGTGACGCTACGAGAAAAAAAAAAGAAGAATCTGAAAGACGAAGAGAATGCTTTGGTGCTGAAACCCAAATGTGCAAGCAATACTTTAGTACAGGTCGGATTTGAGACTTGTACGTCGTCAACAGTTGATCGGGAGTAAAAAACTTTCTAGCAACATGGTCGTACCAAGACATATTATTAGACACCGTGACTTCTAAAATCGAGGTGAAGGGACTTGATTCAAGGGTACTTCCGGACATTGTAATGGAATGTTTTGAGGAATTTACTTTTTTGGAAAACGTGGCGCTTTGTGTTTTCTGGGCGTTGAACTGAACAAGATTGTTGGTTCCCCACTCGACGATTTTTAAAGATCTCTTCTGATGGAGTCAACCTGTTCCTGTTTGAATCTATTTGTATCATTCACCGAAAGTGGTCGATAGGAAGTTAAAATTGTAAAAAAACATGGTTTTGTTTCATTTTCGTAGAGAGATAAAATTTGTATTTTAAGTATAATAATATGATAGTTAACACAAAAATATGTACAGTTGTTTTTGCGTGATTCTAGAGGGCGAGTCAAATATCAACGAAACTTCCTTCTCCATAGTTCCTATATAGTTCGGAACGGGCCAGTGTCTGAGCCTGTACCTGTACCTGTACCTGTGGATCAACGCATCAATGTAAAGTTTTTAACGCTTGAGGGCGTAAATCCTTTAGATATCATGCGGAGATTAAAGTTATAGAGTTTAAAGAACGAACAATTTCAAAGGCAAAAGTATTTTCATGGCACAAATTATTTTCTGTAGAGCGAGAAGGGGTTGCAAATATTAGTCATCGCGGCCGACCAAGGACGAATGTTACTGATGACAACGTTAACGCAGTCAGAGACCTTATTCTGGGAGATAGGCTCATCCATTTGGATGAAATCGCGCGCACACTCAATATCAGTTATGGCAGCGTTCAAAAAATTGTTTATAGTGATTTAAAATTTAAAAAACTTTGTGCACATTGGGTTCCACGACTGTTGACAGATTAACATTAGAAAAATTGGCACAATTAGGGTGGGAGGTACTAGAACACCCTCCATATAGTCCAGACCTCTCACCCTGTGATTTTCATCTGTTCGCTCCAATGAAGGAAGCTTTGGGAGGCCAACGTTTCCAGAGCGTTCGTGCTCCAATGGCTTAGCGACCGCCCACGAACTTTTTACGAAGACGGTTGGAAAAAGTGTGTGTCCAGAGGAGGAAACTATGTAGAAAAATAATATGTACTTCAAATTAAAGAAAATTAAAAAAAAATCACGTTCATATTTGATCCGCCCTCTTAGTACAAACAAGCGAACGAACAGACAATCACCTAAACACGATATTGTAACTTTTTTGTGAACCGGCCTATTTAGCACCCTGAAAAAAATAATAAATTATAATTATTTTTAATTTTGTAAAATGTTTTTCGTTTATAATAATAAACAAGGGAATATTTTCCTTTTCGAAAATGCACTGTAACTATATATACACCTATTTATACTTTTAGATACAAACTTCGTTATCGACTGCCAAAGACGACATATTATTTACTTGAATTGTTGCAGTTTTCCCAGTATACAGGGTGTTTCATTTCTAATTGGAAATATTTTAACTATAGAATCCTGAATTCAAATTATGAACATTGAACCCAAATAATCACCTAAATAAAATGTGTCTCCTGTCTGAGTTACAGTGTGTTTTATTTGAAAATTTAAAAATTATTTGTGCCCAGTTGGTACTTTAAAACTATTTAAAGTATTATTGTCATATTTAGTGGGGAGTGTAAGTACTTTACATCTTACTAAATTATGTTAAATGAACGTTTCTGGCTACTACCAGAGGCGTACGACAGGGGCAAGTGACTGGTTAATTTCTCCCAAATTCTACGCCACTGGCGAAATTGCAATTTTATTACAATTTTTCGATTCTCCAATACTTACTACGTAAATATTGTACTTTCTCTCCATGGCGATAAAGTGATTATTTTTCGAGATATTTCGGGTTAAACATGAAGCTGCACAATTATTTTGATTTTAATGTGTATTAATTATGTCGGTGTTTTGGGTCATTTGATTGCATTTATTACGCGAACGAAACTTTAATCTTTTTTAACAGAAACACCTATTTTTTTATCGAAATTTTTTCAATGAAACAATTAAACAATTAAAAACAAATTGTGGTTTTGAAAATGTTATAATCTAAATAAAAGAACAATTTTATTAAAAAGAAAATATTAAAAAATACATAAACAAAATTTAGAAACCTTTTATAACAAATGTTTAATGTGACCCCCGTTTACCTCAATGAGTTTATTTATTCTTTCGCTAAACGATCCTCTAGTTTTAAAAAAAAAGTTTTTGGCTGATTGACAATAAAATTAGCGGAATTTACAAACACCGACTTAATTAATACACATTGAAATCAAAATAATTGTGCAGCTTCATGTTTAACACGAAATATCTCGAAAAATAATCACTTTATCGCCATGGAGAAAGAGTACAATATTCACGTAGAAAGTATTGGAGAATCGAAAAATTGTGATAAAATTGCAATTTCGCCAGTGGTGTAAAATTTGGGAGGGATAAACTAGTCACTTGCCTCAAGATACAATGGACCAACAGGCCCAAGTGTAACCGGAGGCAATAGCTAGACGGACCTAAATAGGGGTGGAGTTTTTAGTGAGTAGTCCTGACATAGTCAGTGGAGTCTTACAGTAGACCTTGAGCTTTTGGACTCATAACCTCTTCATAAAGATTTTCTTCACCTCTGCATAAAAATAAAAAAAAAGTAGTAGTAGCCAGAAACGTTCATTTAACATAATTTAGTAGGGTGTAAAGTACTTACACTCCCCACTAAATATGACAATAATACTTTGAGTAGTTTTAAAGTACTAGATACAAATAATTTTTAAATAAAACACCCCGTTACTCAGACAGATTTGGGTTGAATGTTTATATTTTGAAATCGGGATTCTATAGTTGAAATATTCCGCATTTTTTAAAGAAATAAAAAGTTTAATATTTAATTGATATTATTTACGAAACAATTTGAATGCATAATTGTTTTATGTTTATAATATGTACAATAAAACATTTAAATGAGAAATATGCATAGGCGTTCTGAGATTTAAAAAAAAAATCGCCATTGAATAATTTTATATTTTTCAAAATATCTCGTTTTCCTTGACATTAATAAAAAATTTCCAAAATTTTGGTTTAAATCATAATTTAATTATATAAATTCGATCAGAATTTAAAACTTTGCAAAAAATTGTTACGATAAACAACCTCAAAATGTTTCCACCCTTTAGGTTATGATAAAACTTTATGTACAGGGTGATTCCTAAGTAATGAATATATATTTATGAAATTAAAATTTTAATTTTCACATAATTAACAAAATACAATGGAGCTATTAATTTACAGTAGGTACTGAAACTGTAGGCCTACTTGTGCTTAAACCAAAATGGTCCAAGAAATAAGTTCGGTCGCGAACAATTTTCGGAGCATTTTGATAAACAAGCACCAAGTAATACTGTTGAGCCAAACATTATAACCAAATTTACAAGAAGTAAAAGTGTGCTACACCAAGAAAAGAGTAAAGCTGATCGAAAAAAAACAGTGAATACCGACGAAAATCACGAACGTTATCAGAAATTATGGACTCACAAGATCTGCTGTAATATTAAATATAAACAGGAGCTTCTGTTTATATTTAATTTATATTATAATCAATGTCTTCTAAAGAGTCCTAGGACTCAGGCGACCCAACAATTAAGAATGGTTGATTATGCTGCAAGACTTGAATATTGTGCTAAAATCGTTGCTTTGCAATATGATATACAGGGTGTGCGACAAACTTCAGGGGGGGATTCTGCATGAAAAAATAATGACAGTTTGCTATATGAACGAATGTTCACAAATGTTTCGTTTACAGAGATACGGGTTCTGGTTTTATGTTATTGTATTAGATAGTTCTTGATAATGTATTTAAGAAATGAAAAATACGTGTTAAGATGTTTTATTTTTTTGCATAAAAACGGCGCCCTATACGAAAAGAATGCAGGAGAGATTTTTTGTCACAATTTTACCGAGGAATTTAAACTATTTAAGGGTGCAGTTTCCAGTCATCATACTCGTATGATGATAGCCAACCTCCGCAATGAGATGGCACTTAAAGAAAAAGAACATTATCATTTCTTTTTAATCGAGTTTTTAGTTGTTGAAGGTAGTCCAAACAACTTTCCATATAATTTTTTCAATTTTCTTTCCTCGTGTAATACACTCGCCGGGTATTAGAATGTTAACGTTTCTGTCACATTCTTATCTCAAAATTCAAGACAAAAAATTTAATTCGTATCATTTTATAAATGTTTATTACGGTTATAGTATACAATATATCTAGTTCAGTTTCATCATTACTGACGAAAATTATTATCAGCTTTCTGGGTATGCAACTTTGATAACGATCTGGATTTAGTGTAAAAGTCATAATCAGCTTTCTCACTGCAGTTGTGAATTTAATTTAATCTTTTATCGAAATTCGATCACTTCAAGAGTTTTTTCTTCTTCTTCACGTGCCTTCTCCGCGGCGGAGGTTGGCAATCATCATAGCTATTCTGACCTTGGAGGCGGCAGCTCTGAACAGTTCGTTTTATGTGCATCCATACCATTTCCTCAAATTGATGCGCAGCCATGATATTCTTCTCCTTCCGACCTGGATTTTTCCTTGTATAATTGCTTTAAGCATAGTGTATCGTTTCCCACGTGTAATGAGTCCCAGATATTGTAGTTTTCTGGTTTTGATGGTTTCTATAATTTCTATTCCTTTGTTTATTCTCCTCATGACTTCGTTGTTTGTTACATGTTCCGTCCATAATATCTTCAGGATTCTTCACAATTCGAATGATTCCAGTTTCTTAATGGTTACCGCGTTCAGCGTCTAAGCTTCCATGCCGTAAAGTAACGTTGAGAAAATATAACACCTTGCCAGTCTAACTCTTAGGTTCAAATTCAGATCTCTTGTGCAGAGTATCTTTTTCATCCTGTTGCAGTTTGTTCGTGATTTCTCTGTTCGCACTTTGACTTCTTTGGAGTAATCATTCGCGGAATTGATTGTTGTGCCAAGATAACTGTAGTTCTCCAATTGTTCAAGGATCCTGTCCTCATAAATTTCGTTTTCTTGATGTTTATTGTTAGTCCGTACTCTTGACTACATTTAACTATCTTGTTTATAAGTCTCTGAAGGTCTTTGAGGTTGTCTGCCAACACGACAGTCCTGGTTAACGTCTAAACATCTCTTAATTAGAACATCGAATGCAAATAGGGCCTTACGTGTACCATGACCTTTACGAAATTCAAACTGTGCGTCTTCGATGTCCATGTCCAATTTTTGGTATATACGATTGTGGAGGAGTTTTTACTTTGCATTTATTATTTATAGCTATTCTTTGAGAAACATCTAATAGACCATCCAAAGCACTGTATTTTTTTGATATCTAAAGTTAAATGAACTTTTGTACTGGATGTTTCCAAAGTAAAAGACGAAAAATTCAGTACAGTACAACCCATTTGTAAATAAATAATAAATACCAAAAATTACCATTAAAAAAATCATCATGGATGTTTAGGCCAGAGGCGTGCTAATTGTGTAAATATTTTATTTATTTTTTTACAAGTTACTGTAAGAAAAATGTCTTTTTATCACTTACAAATATTAAAAATTTAAGAAATGAAAAAAAAAATTGTTGGTATATACAAGAAATAATTTTCATCTGTATTTCACTTACAATGTTGGCACATATCATAGCATAAAATGATATTTATTGTTTAAAATTATTTTGTTTTTGTTTACTCCTCTATTTAGGTAATACTATGTACATATTTATATCCAATTTGCCATGCCACAATATATAATTTTAAATGATTTTTTTATTAAGGAAAAACCTGGATACATACTTTAAAATAATTGGTATTAACAAGAAATTTTAATTTGTATAAAAACCAGTTACCATCCCATGAATATATTAATAAAAATGTAAAATCCGAAAACGATAACTGAATGCATATAACATTTGGATTTTCTTTAAACCGTATCACGTTTGGTTGAATCATCACGTTTCGTGACCAATACGAGTATATTGTGTCCACCGCAAGATAAATTTAATTTTAATTTAAAAATTTACCCAGAGCAGGATTTAAGCTACAGCCCCTTGTACTTCTTCTAAAAAAATATAGCTGTGGAAGAAAATAATTTTATTTTTATTCCTTTTTTATTAAGAGTGGGTAGGTAAGGTTAGGTTAAAACGGCGGTTCGGAGGGAACCCACTTAGGCCTTTTGGCCCGTTGTGATATCGTGATGTTCGACGGTGCCTTCTTCCTCTACCGTGAGAACCAGTTGAAACTTTTAATGAAAAGTGTGAGGTATTTAATGCTAACTGAGCTGAGATCAGATAAGTCATCAAAGTTCGGTTGCCCTGGTATAGAAAGCCGTTTTCTGCATATGGCAGGGCACTGGCAGACAAGATGTAACATTGTTTCCTCCTCTTCCTCATCGTGACAGCTTCAACAGAAGTCGTGTCGTAGTTCTTCGATTCCCATGCGCCGTGCGTGGGATCCACCTGCCCTGTGTCTGTTATGGCCGCGATCGCATTTCCAATGGACTTCCTGGACAGAATTAAAACATCATTAGTTCGACGTAGATCTAGTTAAGGCCAAATCTGTTTCGATGATGTGCATGTGGGTCCACCTAAAGTTAGCTTTTTGAACTACTTTGTAAGGGTAGATTGCTATAAATTTTTTTTAATTTTTAATAATAGTGAAGGAAAAAATATTACAAACTTGTCTAGTATGTATTTATCAAATTGTAGAATTAATTGGAGTACTTTGAAAATAAAAAATTAAAATGCGACATAGCAAGGGCAGTTAGTCACCTGTCTTCTATCTATGTTAAAAAAATGGTTAGAAATATACAGTAGTTCTTCCATGCATATGCAAAAAATTAAAAAAATTTGATGATAAAAAAACTATTATTTTTAATAACATTATTTATGTTACTGTAATGAAAAATTTATATCGAGGCTTTTTTATAAAATATTTCTTGATTAAACATCTTAACAATTTTATGGTATTAGATTTAAAAGTTGTTTTTTTTAGTTTATTTTTTAAAAGTTAATGTTATGTTTTTTAATTCATAGAATATTCATTCTATTTTCAAAGCTGTTATGGTAAAAAAGGAACAGTCGCTAACAGTTTTATACTGATTGCTAATTAATTTCTTGATTATGTTTCGCGAATATTTATTACTAGAGGTGACCCGTGCGAATACTTCGCACCGATAGCGGTCAGCTACGAAATATAATACATTTAAAATAAATCAATGTAAATATTTAATAATTTTAAATGTTTATTCGTTCAATATAACTTTATTGCCAGCCGCCCAAAGTAAGTCCAAATGAATTTTTTTGTTTTTTTATAAATATTTGACATATGTTTCAGACATCATAACGTAAATCTTGTTGCGAACTCCACATTTTGAGAAACCTTGACCTAGAGCATGAAAATTAAGATTCGTTATTACTGAAATATTTTAAATACGAAGAAAATTTGAGGTAATTAACTAATTTCCGAAAATATCCCGATTTTTACTAATTTTCTGGAACACCTTGTATTATTTTGTATAAAACATCAACGACCTCTTGAAAACCACCACAAACCCCATTTACAGTTTCGCAGACGATAGCACACTTGTCTCAACTTTCACATCCTATCGATCACTTTCGGTGAATGATACAAATAGACTCAGGCAGGAACAGGTTGATTCCATCAATAGAGATCTTAAAGCGCCACGTTTCCAAGAAAGTGAATTTCTCAAATCATTTCATCACAGTGTCCGGAAATACCCTTGAATCAAGTCTCTCCATCTCGATTTTGGAAGTCACGGTGTCTAATAATATGTTTTGGCATGCAAGCCAGAGGCTACGTTTTTTGTGAAAAACTAGAAAGTTTTTTACTCCTGATCAACTGTTGACGACGTACAAGGCTCAAATCCGACCTCTACTGGAGTATTGCTCGCACATTTGTGGCACCAAGGCATTCTCTTCGTCTTCTAGATTCCATTCAGAAAGGGGCCATTTGGTTGATAAACAGCTCAACTCTCACATATACCCACTAGAACATAGAAGAAGAGTTGCAGACCAGTCATTGCTCTACAGATATTTCCATGGCAGATGCTCCAGAGAAATAAAATTCGGCCGAAGAACTCGGCACGCTGATCAGTCTCACCCATTTACTCTCAAGATTGACACTACAAGGACCAATCTTCATCAAGAATCCTTTTTTTACAGGGCTGCTACGGAATGGAATAAGCTTTCAAAATCAGTTTTTCCAGAGAACTATGACCTGCAACTTTTTAAAAAGCGTGTCCACAATCATTTCATTTCTATAATCCCTTCCCCTTCCAATAGTCGCAGTGCGGGCCACCCGCGACCCACACGATAGGTCTACCCTTTTTGCGACTATTTTCATAAAAAAAAAACTTAAACTTTAAATAAGACTTTCTTCACACGAACTAAAATGGGGATCATAATAATATTATGTCTATTTTCTTTTTCTTCTTCTATTGCCCTATCCGATTACGGACGTTGACTATTATCATACCCTCTTCTTGTAGAAGCTTGTAGATTGGTTTCCATGGCGTCTGACAGCGTTCAAACCTCTACACCGTATAGAAGAGTGGAGTATATATAACACATGACTATTTATTTTTTAAGAGCCAGAATCAGATCTCGACATGACAGAAGCGGTTTCATTTGTATAAACGTATTTCTCGCTATTTCAATTTTATGTTTTATCTCCTTTGAGTGATCCCCGTTTTCGTTCAACGTGCTGCCAAAATAAGTGAACTTTGACTTCCTTTCACCTGGCTTATTGGTTTTACACAAGTTACCTGGTTGGATTGTATTTTTACTATGTTTGGTCTTGTTAACATTTAAGCTCATCTCGTAATCCTCACTAGTTTGATAAACTTTGTTTAATAACTCTTGTAGCCCTTCTATACTGTCCGATAATAAGACGGTGTCGTCAGCGTAGCGGATATTATTGATGATTTCGCCGTTAACTCTGATGCCTCGATTTGTGTTTTCTAGAACCTCTTTGAAAACGCTGTCCGAATAACGATTGAACAGGAGCGGCGACAGTATGCAACACCTTTTTTGATGTTAACGTATTCTGTCTGCCTATTTTCAACTCGTACTTTTTGGCCCCAGTAGAGGTTGGCGATAATTCTGATGTATTTTTCATACAGTCCAATATCTGTTAACGGATCTATCATTTTTACATTTTGGCATCTGTCAAAACCCTTGGTGTAATCTTAGAAACATTTTAGTAATAGTATAAAAAATAGCATTTATTAAAAGTAGAATAATTAATCGTGCACGTAGACGAAAACGTTGATAAATTCATTTCCTTTATTTAAATGAACATACATATTTATTTACATTAGCATTGCTTTTTAAATAAAGAAAAATATATTTTAAATAACAGTAATTTTTTAAAATCTTCCCACTTAAAAACATTTTTTATGCTTGTATGTGTTTAGCAAGGCTTTTCATTAAACTAATTTAATGTGCAAACTGATCTACCATTTTCTGGTTTCAACTAGAAGCGACCAATGTTGGCGTAGATGGAATTCTAAATAGATTTAAACATAATAGCCAGTCAATTTTAATAAAATAAGTCGAATATTACACAAAAAGAAACAAATAATAAAAGTTGAAAATTGAAAATTTGTTTTCCAGTAATTATTACAGATAACAAACCAATAATAGCAAATAATTTAAATATTTTTTTAGCATTTATTCACAACGGCATTAAATTTGAATCATTACTAACAAACAACCCACAAACTTTTTGGTCTTAAATAAAAATCTCTCACATGCAAGGCATTTTGAAGAAAGTTAGTTAGTTTAAACAATTATCATATTGTTGCTATGAGTACACAAAGTATTAGGAAAGTCAACAGAAATGTTCCCATTTTAAAATTAAATCGTCTTTTTGAAGATTCTTTATTAGCTACATAGTGTTATAACAAATCTGTCAAATCACGTTCCAAATTAAGACATCACGTTTCGGTTACAAGACCAACATCAGACCCTTATACGTTAATAGTATTTGTATTTCATCTCCTTTGTACAGAAATGTTTCTTATCAAATAATTGCTTAAACTTGGTACCTCACTTTGGTATGACGTTTTGATATTATTGAAGAATTTTTTATCATTTCTATAATAATTATAAGAAGTCTTGTGTTTTTTAACGCGATTTTATTAGTTTCACCTGTATGTTTGTTCGTAACTGACTATTTGGCCTCGATTTTGCTCTCTTTTAAGCGATCAGATTAAATTTAAACTTCGCACACTTGTCAAAGACCGACGACAATGCAATAATTCGATGAAAATATCCGATTATCCTGATTAGTTTCGCCAGGATTCATGAATTTATTCAGGGATCCTTTGCATAAGAGTAAAAAAGATAGAACTAGTGCGTGAACTACGCATGCGCGCAGTTCCAATGTCATATTATAATTCACCCAATCCAATATACTGGTAAGAAACGTGCCGAGGGATGAATGGCAAGAGGGTGAGTAAAAAATCGAACTAAAAAGCAGCTCCGTTTAAGCCTATCCGAGACACGTACTGGAATTAATATTCCAGTCAACTATATAATTACCTGCTCGATATCAATCGTATTTTTCACTAGTTTCATTCCGAAACGCAGAGTTAGTTTAAAAATGACATACAAAGCATCCCACGCTTTTAGAACAGTGACATTAATTTTCTCGTCAGTAATTTTATTCTTATGTTAAGAATTATTTTTTATACACGTAAGTTTATTAATACCAGAGCTGGATAATTTCTAATAAAAAATTAATTAACAATTGCATTTACTTGTTTTCGTGTAATTCTTAATTGTACGTTGGTACTTTTTGTTTTTAAAGTTGAAATTTTATTATTTAAATTATTTAATTACAATTATTTTTGTAAGTACAATTACTTTTTCAATTAAAATTATTAATTTACTTAAGATTATAAACAGTTTCTGTGTTTACACGACAGATTAAAGACATTTTCCCGATTTCAATAAAGATGAAGCATCCTTTTTTTGTTCCTAAAAAGTGGGCTTTTTGGAAGTCCTGTAATGCAGAGGTGTTTAATCATGCCAAAGCTTCAGGAAACTTTTCCTTGATGTTCCCCCATGTAGGTGATTTTAAATGTCTAATACCTTGATGCTCTGTCCAGTATTTGCAGTGGTTGTTTCGTAGACAGCTTCCAGTTTGCTTACTAGCAGTACCGTAAGCAATACCGCAGCTTGGTTTTGGGCCTATCAGTTGTGAAACCTGCATCTTGGTTGTCCATTTACTCGGTCAACCAGTTTCCTGTAGCATTCCTATACTAGTTTAGAATCAAATTGGCAAAATGTCAATGCTTTCAGCACCGCCTGACTGTCTGACTTGATGTAAATTCTCCTGCTTTTATAGAACACATGATTCGGACACAGATATTAATTGCCGTGATTCCGGTTTAAAACACTGTAGCAAAACGGCGTAGGTTTATGCTGATGGCATTGGCCGTAAATGTCCAGACCTTTTCCATGTTCTTATCTATATCCGTATGATATTAAAAATATATTATATTTTATTAATATATTCTTATATTATTACCAAATATTTTACGTCCAAAGTCAGCAAGTTATGCTTAAATAACAGTAATACTTTTTGTTAACGAAAATGGTTGTACAGTAAGAAGTAGGTAAAATATGTGATTTACCAGATACAATCTGTTGGATGCTCCTAGGTGTAACAACTCTTGTATGTTCTATAAGATTGCATACGGATAATGATAGGGAATAATTGGAAGAAATTTTGTGTTTGTATGGAAATTTTTGAATGTTTCTGTGGCTGGCAATGTATGTTTTGCATTGTTTTTCAACCAGTTTGAGTCGAATGGAGTAAATCCATTATTTCAGTTATTGTGCATATTTATAAAAAGTCGTTCCACATTTGACAAACTTATATCCTGATCCAGCAAACACACAGGTTTCAGCGAATGTGATATGCAAAGTTTGCTGGGAGCTAAGTTTTTGACATCAAAGGGCTTTAGGAAGGCCCCTTCCAGAAACTTAAACCTTTTGCAGAAAAGCGCTGGGCATTCGTCCAGTGAGGAGCCCCGTCACCAGTTTCAAGTCTTTCTTGTTCAACTCGAGAAGCTGTTTAGCTTTTCTTGGCGAAAGGCTTACTAGCCTTTTCGCTTGTCTTTGTCCTAGCACTTTATGCCAGTGAGATTTTATTTCATCTGTTTCCCAGCGTCGAACCTCTTCTTTCAAGTGGGCTTTGAAAAGTCCACAGAATGGTTCTGGGCCGGAAAATTGTGTATTTGCCCCTTCTTTGGTAAGGCAATCTGCTTCTTCGTTGCCTTTAACTCCTTTGTGACCTGGAACCCACATCAGAGTAACCTGATTGTTCGCTGCCAGTTGTCTCAGGGACTACTAACAATCCCAAGTCAGCTTAGACTCACAAGTGTATGACTTCAGAGCTTTTAGTGCTGCTTGGCTATCTGATAAAATATAGATTTCTGCCGTTCGGGTGTTTTGTTCGATGCACTCCTGGGCAATGTTTAGGAGTTACTCTACCTAATATTTCCAAGTCGATGGATAGGGAGACGAGGATCAATAGAATAGCCAGCATAATCACCCAATCTTACGCTATTAGACTTCTTATAGGAATATGTGAAAAGTATAGTATACAATACTAAATTGTTAGATTCAGTTGACTTAAGAAGAATAATAACGCTTGCGACTAGGTCAGTCACTCCACAGATGATGAATAACGTTGGAAGACAGTTTTATTTAAAATTAGGATGTTGCCAAGACATTCGATGCGAGCATTAAAATTTATGGTTTTTTGATTTTCACATTATTAAGAACTAAACTTAAAGTTTTTAATGTGTTCGTAAGTCAAATGATTTTTTTAATGTTAATATTTGAAACAGCTTTAAAAACAAAATAACATTTTTAAATAAAGCGTAAAGAGAACTTTGAATTGATAAATCACCAGCCCCTACTTCCTATTTAAAATTTTGGGGGTTATAACTGTCATTTGAAAAGGGTTAAAAAAATTTCGTTGCAAGATACCTACCATTTTGAAATTATTGTTTATAAATATGCACAATTTTTAAAATAATAAATTTATTCTATTTGGCTGTTCCATACTATATGTTCAATTTGTTTATATTTCTGATATATACAGGCAATAAATTATAAAATTTAGGTGCTAAATAAATTTAAGGTTGAGCGTTTAATTACACCAGTAGCTTTTTATGCAATATCGGTAATTAAAATATTTTTTATTTTTATTATTTATAAAAATGAAAAACGTGACAAATGGTTTTAAAAATAACTTATTTGACAGATACTCTCCTTGTATAATAGGGAAAAATCACGTAACGCGAGATGGCGCTGTCAATGACAAAATATCTTATCGAGGTATGAACAACAACTATTCTCATTTGATCACTTGTAAAACCAAAGTTTTTATTGAAGGGAATTTTAGTTACCTTGGAGATTTGATTTAATTTTTTGTGTCAAACCATTGGATTAAAACTGGATTTAAGGTTTGATTTCGACGTTTCAGTTTTATTGTCGCTGGATTCTCGTTAAATGCCAGTAAAGACCATATTTGTGACCAGGTATTAATATTGGTTTGTTCTCGAAGTCTTTTCGTTCTGTTGTCCCCGGAATTCTTGTTGCAATGCCTATGAAAGTCGAAATATCAATTTTGGACGAAGAGGTTTTTAAGGCTGGCTACATCATTTTATATGAAACTGACGAACTCAATAAAAAATCATAAAAATCATCTAACAAACGCATCCTCTGTATTATTGAAGTCACTATGAATAATTACAAATAAAATGATAGATTATTGGACAACAATATCAAACTTACCACTGAAAAAATCATCTTTCACAAAGTGCTTGCTGCAAACAAACATAAACTTTGAGATTGGTACTATCTTTTTAAGCTTATTTGAAGGAAATTTATGCAATATAAATTTCCTATAATCGAATTGTCCTATGTAAAGCATTGTGGAACAGACCATATTTTTCGCGATTTTATCTCCATATCCCTTTTTTTAATCCTTTGCATTTTCAGATTTTGTGGTTTATTAACACCAATTCTTTACAAAATATCTTTCAAATATATAAAGTTCACTTTTCACCTATAAAAACAAATGGAAGTAAGTTTGTTGTTCACACCTCTAGAAGTTCATACGATCAATAATAGATGTCACCCACTACGTGATTTTTCCCTATATAGGTCAATATAGATATTTAAAATAACAAAAATTCCCGGAAAGCCAAATATTGGTGGAGAGCTGGGGTTTACCATTACAAATAAAGTTGTTAAAATCCCCATCGATCCTATGTGTGTTACAAAAGTTATTCGGGGTCAAAGGTCGAAATTTGAGTTTTTTTGGATTTTTCTCGAAAACGGTCAGTTTTATCAAAAAAAACCTCAAACCAAAGTTGTAGATCTTAAAATTCTCTACAAAAAGGAAGTCCATTATTTTTTTTCTAAGAGTTTCTAAGTGTACTCGGCGCGCATTTTTTACCGTGGTTTCCCCTGTAGGTCTACTCCACTAACTGTCACGACATTTTTAGGTTAATTTAAGGCAACAATACCCGTCAAGTTCTAGATATTACCTTATTGATATTGCTATTGATTATTGGGTTAACTATTGTTTTGATTTCTTTAGATATTTCAATCAGATTCATACTCTTGAAAGTCTACTTCAACAGTCATGTCTTCTTCGATTTCTTCTTCCCCCTCCTCTTGCTGGATGTTCATAAATTGTTCAAATGTGGCCGAGTCATTGGTCTCTTCATTAAAATCACAGGAATCTTCCTCTATTGTACTCAACTGGACATTTGAGCAAGACTGACCTTGACAATTGGTACACGCTGGAAAACACAGCAACCCGACTTTTTTACAGCCACATTTGGCACTACAACCTTTTTTGCAATTGCAAAAAATATAGTGTTGGAGAGTTTTTCTGGAGCAGGTGGGAGTAAAGTTTAAATCGGTTCCAGAGTATTATCTATCAATTTCCAACCCCAGTCTTGTGGGTTCAGTTGATTTCCTAGCCATGTTTGAACTTGATAGTATACTTGATACAAGTGTTGAATAGTAGCTGCCAATTTTGGAGGAAGACATGATAGTTGTACTTGTTTCTTGTTTCGCGTATTTTTTACAAAAGTTAAGTATCGGTATTTATCAATGCAAGTAATTTTTTTTGGAGCTCCATAAAACGCAATCTTTTGAATAAATGTCTCTGTAACTACCGCTGTGTCTTCAGGGCATTAGAATTCTAGTCCGCTGATTTTGGCAAACCTTGGGATTTCTGTTGGCCCTGTCTCTTTTAGATCGCTTGGATCCATAATCATACGGCCCCAGGTTTGATACCTGTACCCCGCTAGTATCGGGCAGTGACACAGAATTTTTATACTGTTCTTCTTCTCCTCTCCGAATAGTCGCAGTTTTTCTCGGCCGCCAGCTTAAGTTTGAAGAGGTGTGCCCTTAGTGCGATGTTTCTTGTGAGCAGGCCAAGCGTGCTGCTTAGTCTACTCCGGTCCGTCGTCCAGAGTGCGTAGCCCTTTTTCTGGAGAGGTCTTTTCATCAGCTGCTTTGATGTTCTGAGTAACCCCTTTTCTGGAGAGGTCTTTTCATCAGCTGTTTTGATGTGCTGCAGCCAGTATTTGCATTTCACTGAGCAATATGTTCTTGTTTAAGGATTAATTTCAATAAATGTTTTGTTTCGGCAATTGGCAATCCGACCAACTGGCTTCTTGATTCCACCAGGGTCCCGTTTCTTGCCAGTTCACACCACCGATGATGTTGTGGTGTTACTCACGAGGACCCCAATGGCCGCGCGACTGTCAGTGAGAATATCAATCTCACTGTTGGTCACTCTGTTTTCTGTCAGGTGCGTAGCGCACCTGAGTATAGCATAGACCGAGGCGTATTTCCCCAGAGGTATGCAGAATAATATAATATATATAAAAGAGACACAAATAGGTATTTATATTTGTCTTTAGTGTCTGATTATGTGCATATCATGTATAATGTGACTCTTAGAATTGCGATATCTCAGGAATCTTACGAAAAAAATCATGATTAAACTTACCGTTTTCGAGAAAAATCCAAAAAACCTCAAATTTCGACCTTTGAACCCGAATAACTTTTGTAGCACACATAGGATCGATGGGATTTTTAATACTTTATTTGTAATGGTATATTTCAGCTCTCCACCAATACTTGGCTCTCCGGGAACTTTTGTTATTTGACCACTATTTTTATGTCTAAATTGACCGGGCTAATAAGATTATGTTAAAGATGTAATTCTGTAATACCATGTTATGGTTTTGTGTTGATAATATTTTCCATATAAATAAATTGTAATTAAATGAATGTAATTTCTTCTCTTGATTGTAAATATTATCTACTTTTTAAAAAAGGAACTTTGTAATTGTAGTTATTTTTAAAGTACATGTGCTCTGATAAATACCAAGATTTGTTGTGGCGTAGATCCCGCGTCGTTTACCTTTCGTTCCGCCCATGGTCGAAGGTAATGTGACATTGCGGCGAGCGCGCATGCGAGACCTACTATAAAACATGTGACTGTCGCTATTAGAACGATATAAAATTAATGTAACGTTGTTTAGAACACGAAATAAGAATAGTCATTAATTAAAATATTCGAATTAACCAAGAAAATCGACATTAAACGAGAGTAGAACAAATCGCGAATCTAATTTCGCATAGGGAAGCCTATTTCGGTTGTAGATTTAGCGTGAAATTTGGTCGCATAGCGCAAGATCTTCGCCGAAAGGGCAAGCTAACAATAAACTAGTTTAATTCGTGCAAACTCACCGTTTAATAGTGGAAAATTGTGACCGGGATGTCCCAAAAATGATTTCAAACCGCTCTCGAGTAGTATGGGCGAGCCGCGGTCCTTGTAGCTCATCTCACTATCACTATCACTAAAATTATAAATTGATCGCGGAATTTTGGCGGTTTTAATTTGCGAGAGAGCGGTGTCTCGGAGACACCCCTCGGCCGCACGGTCACCGAAAAAAAAGAAAAATGAAAAAAAACGGCCGCTTCGATCGCGGCTTCGGGACTAAAAGTGTGAAAACACTTCGACTAGGTGCACGGACGGACCACCGCGATCAATTTGGACTAAAATAGTCGGCTCCGAGAGTCGACATTACTGCACTCTGGCGCTTCTGACTGCCGCGCTCCGGGTTACAGTCCAAGGTTGATAATGCGATGATAATATTTGAAAATTACACATGATAAATAATTTAGACGGTGTTGCGTGTTTGTGCCGTAGTATTTATTACGACATAACCAAGATGAGACGTGAACCATTCGATGCGACCGCCGTCTCTGACACAATTATTTTGTGCGCGCGCGCGCCGCTGCTCCCTTTCCTGCCGGCCACCCTCCCTAACTCCAATACGTATCCCCCCTATCGCGCGGGATAAACAATCTATCCCGAGTATCCCGCCACCGATTTCCCGGTGGTGGGATCTCTCATTTCATTCAATCTCATTACGGTACTAGTAAACAAACAACTTCCCCATTTAAAACTTATTTTTAAAATCGTATCCATCTCGACCCTGAATTTCTACAATCGAACATTACCTACTTACTTTTAAAAATATCCGTACATCCATTAATAGTTGATTGTTTATACACTGCGGTCCATATGTATGGAATAAATTCATTTTTAGCGTTATGTATTTTTTTTTAAAATCCTGAAACAGGTCAATTTTTATTGTTAATTTGACAATTTACAGTATGAAAATATTACTGCCTTCTTGCAACTCCTCTGAATTATGAGACCAACTCAAAAAATTTAAATGAGAAGGGGGGTCGTGTTGCCCCTAGTTCGGAAGGGATTTTCATGCCCTGTTCAGCTAAACCACGTTTTTCAAATTTGGTGCCATCATAACTGAAAAAAATTATTTAAAAAATGTAAAATGTTTATACTCTAAGTTATAAATTTGTTTAAAAAACCTGAAACATATCGATTTCTATTCTCAATTTGACAACAACAACTTGCCCGAGTAAAACTTATTTTAAATATCGCACTCTTCTCAACACTGAACTTCTACAATCGAACATTACATTTAAAAAACATCGGTACATCCATTAATAGTTGATTGCTTATACACTGCGGTCCATATGTATGGAATAAATTCATTTTTAGCGTTATTATGTATTTTATCAAAAAATCCTGAAACAGGTCAATTTTCATTGTTAATTTGACAATTTACAGTATGAAAATATTACCCCCTCACTGAATTATGAGCACCCACTCAAAAAAATTTAATGAGAAGGGGGGTCGTGTGCATCTTGTTCAAAAGAGATTTTTGTTATCTGTTCAGCAATACTAAGTTTTATATATTTGGTGCAACTATAACTGAGAAAATTTGTTATTAAAATTTAAAAATATTGACACTGTAAATTATGTATCCGTTGAAAAACCTGGAACAGGTCGATTTTTATTCTCAATTTGACAATTTAAAGTATGAAAATATTACTTCCTTCTTGCACCCCCTCTAAATTATGAGCACCCCCTCAAAAATTTTAAATGAGAAGGGGGTTCGTGTGGCACCTAATTCGGAAGGTATTTTTATTCTCTGTTCAGCAATACTAAGTTTTTCAAATTTGGTGCAATCATAACTGAGAAAATTTATTCTGAATATGTAAAATGTTGATACTTAAGTAGAATGAAGGAACTAATTAACATAATGTTTGGGAAGTATATTTCAATTTGTTTTGCAGTTAAATTAAATGTTTAAGACGACCACCATTCACTTCTTGACAATAAGTAAGGCGATCTTGGAATTCTTGTACAACATTTTGTAGGACCTCAGAGGTAATGTTGTTAATTTCTTCCGTTATCCTAGCTTTTAAATCTGCAATATTGTCTGCTCTATTAAAATATATTTTTGTTTTTAAATAACAAGGAGTAAATGGTGGTCATTTTAAACATTTTATTTAATTGTAAAATAAATTGAAAAACACTTCCTAAAAAATATTTCCTTCATTCTACGTAAAGTATAAAAATTTCACATTTTTAAAACAAATTTTCTCAGCTATAATTGCACCAAATTTTAAAAACTTAGTATTGCTGAACAGAGAATTGAAATCCCTTTTGAAAAAGGTGCAACACGACCTCCTTTCTCATTCAAATTTTTTGAGCGGGTGCTCGTAATTCAGAAGGGGTGCAAGAAGGGGATGATATTTTCCTTCTGAAAATTGTCAAATTGACAATAAAAATCGACCTGTTTGAGTTTTTATTAAACAAATACATAATAACGCTAAAAATTAATTTATTCCATACATATGGACCGCAGTGTATGTATTCTTATAATTTTACATTAAATATTTTAAAATAAAATAAGCAACGATGGAAAAATAATAATTTCTTGATTTGTAGTAAAACAGTAACAAAGTAAAAAAGTTAAGTTATTTCCTAGCTTATCAATAATCATATAAAAATTGGGTTATAAAGGAATATATCTCAGAAACTGTTAGTTAGAGGAAAGTGCCCAAATTTCGGATACTTTTTGTTGGAACGATCTATCGTGTGAAGTTCCACCCCCACTATTAAAAATTCGAATTATTTTTTAGAGATCCGAGTTCTGTTTCAATAGTTCTAGAGTTCCTGATAGGTATTAGGAATAGTTCGTACCTTTAAAGGGTTAAAAAATAAATTTTTCAAAATGGGGGGCTAACTTCACGGTCCCTTCCACTTTTGATTTTCAAAATTTTGAAGCTTCAGGAGTTCTGTTCCTCCTCCAAAGAGTTCTACCAAAAAGTCCTACAACATTTTGTGATGAAAGTAAAATTCAAAATTCTACGGGACTTTAAAGTTACCAAAAAATAAATAATTTGGTTGATAAATTATTTTTGTCATACACATGTAGCTACTTTAACTTTTGTATCTTTAAAGTCCCGTAGAATTTTGGATTTTGATTTCATCAAAAAATGTTGCAGGACTTTTTGGTAGAACTCTTTGGGAAAGGAACAGAACTCTCATCAGAACTCCTGAATCTTCAAAATTTTGAAAATCGAAATTTTTTTGGTAACATAAAGTTGCCTAGAATTTTGAATTTTAAATTGATAGTAAATTGTTGTAGGACTTTTTGGTAGAACTCCTTGAGGGAGGAACAAAACTCTCATCAGAACTCCTGGAACTTGTGATGAAAAATTTCCTATTTATTACATTTTTCAAAATGCTGATTTTTTGGATTTTGAATTTTTCGAAATTTCTTTTTTGTAGAACTCTAAAACTCTTTGAAGCAAACAAAATGGCCGGAAGAAAAATTGATTTTTGAAAAAGTGGGAGGACGGTTTTTTTTTGAAATTCTTTTTTGGGGTTAAATTCGCCGGAACTATTTTCGAAAAGCATCAGAAAATCTAGAACTATGATAAATCTACCCAGAACTCCGAAAAAAAATTCACTTTTTTAAAAGTGGGGGGGAGCGTGAAGTTAACCCCCCATTTTAAAAAATTGATATTTTAACCCTTTAAAGGTCAGAACTATTCCTAATACCTATCAGGAACTCTAGAACTATTAAAACAGATTCAGAATTCAGAAATTTCAAATTTTTAACAGTGAGGGTGGAACTTCACAGCGATATCGTTCAAACCACGTTAGAATTTTCATATTAATTTCTTTTAAAACCATCCGAAAATTCAAAGCAAACGTCGTATCAGGAGACTATAGAATACCCTGTATATTTATAAATAATTATTGGTTATGCATCTTAAGATGTTCGACAATATTTGCTCTCATAATTCTATACATACAAGGTGGCCAACCGAAAACGAAACAGAGCCATTTTCAGGAACCTCGTCAACATTTTAGAAAAACGCTCAGACCCGTCGATTTTTAATTAAAGGAGGACACTTTTTTCCCAAAATTATATTGTTTAAAAGAGCAACAACAAAATTCTTTAATCATTCAAGTACAAAATAATTGGGTATCAAGCTTGCATCAAAAAATTATTTTTTGTCGAAAAAAGCGACGGATCTTATGTTGCTCATCTCAATATACTTCTTATTAATATTCTGAACAGCAACAAAATTCTTAAAATTATCAAAATAAACGTGGTGTCGAACTGGCGTAAACTAAAAATATTCTAGCTGGTCGAAAAAACCTTTAGTTACCTTTTTGTTGCTGGCTCTCAGCAAAGTTCACCTCAATATTCCGACTGTCTTGTAGCAACAAATTCCTGTATCGATCAGCAACAAAATTATTCAATTATCATAGTTCAAAATGAACGGGTGTCAAACTGGCGGAAACAAAAAAAATTCTAGCTGGTCAAAAAAACCTTTAGTTGCCATTTGGATAGAAACTAATTCCTGTATCGGTCCGATTATAATTATGTTGTTTAAATTTTTCTGCTACCTTTATTTGAAGCTAGCAGTTATTGCGATTTTTATGAAACGTCCTGAGTAACAAAATGTTATTTTTGGCAACTAATTAGCAACTAATTCACTTGTAATATTTCTCTTTTTGCTGACTTTTCACTGCTAGCTTGCGGTTAGGTTAGGAACTTTTAATAAAAAGTGTGAGGTATTTAATGCTAACTGAGCTTAGATCAAATAAGTCATCAAAGTTCGGTTGCCCTAGTATAGAGAGCCGTTTTCTGCATATGGCAGGGCAGTGGCAGACAAGATGTACCTCTGTTTCCTCCTCTTCCTCATTGTGACAGCTTCCACAGAAGTCGTGTCGTAGTTTTTCGATTCCCATGCGCCGTGCGTGGGATCCACCTGCCAAGTGTCCTGTTATGGCCGCGATCGCATTTCCAATGGACTCCCTGGATGGAGTTAAAACATCATTAGTTCGACGTAGATCTAGTTTAGGCCAAATCTGTTTTGATGATGTGCATGTGAGTTCATTTTGCCACCTCAAGTTGGCTTTTTAAACTACTTTGCTGTGCAGGAGAAGCCGGCAATTTGCAATCGGTAGTCCTTGCTGAGATGAGACAGATACAGCTAGGAGGATGGTGTCCTCTCTTGCTAGCTCGTCCGCCTAGACTTAGTTGAGTAATTTGATAGCAGTCTGGCTGACGCAAAGAATGGATATGTCGCTGAACTTTTGTTCGTTGAGTATCCATACAGCTGCCTCGGTAATGACTGTCATTTCGGTTGATACACACTACATTAATCAGGCAAACGAAACGACAGGCTAAGTGAGGGGTCTTCTGAGAAGACACCGCAACCTACTCTCCCCTCTAGTTTAGAGCCGTCCGTATAAAATACTGCTCCCTGAGGTTTAACTAGATTCTCGGCCCAATCTTCTCTGGATGGGATTTCCAGGGATAGGTTGCCTTCGAACATAGGGGTAGGTTTAGTGTAGTCAGTGTTTTTTGTGCATAGATTGTATTCTCTTAGGATTCTAGAGTGACCATAGTGCCTTTCGGTCCATGGGGATACCGCATTGAGTCTGAGAGCCGTACTAGCTGCGCATTCTTTTCCAAACAGATCTACTGGTAGTAGATGTAGAATCGTTTCAAGGGCTTTTATTTGGGTGGTCCGTAGATAGCCTGTGATCAGCAGACAAAAGCAACAGTTATTAACTATTAAATATTATTTAACATTATATTAACAGAATTTAGTTGAACTTTTGTCGGAGTGTTTATTTGCTTATATTAAGTACTATATGTTTTATGCGTTACGTATGTAATGTAAATTGTCAAGTTCCTGTCAGTGTAACTTTTTCGTATTTCTGGTAAGAAAAGGTATTTTCTATGACAACAAAAAATGGGAATAAAATCCAAACAATTTATTTATAACAAACAATATTAACCTAAGATTGTACAGATTGTAATTTGTAAAATTTATAATAAATTCCTCTTCTGTCGAGAAGCTCCATGTGCTTTCCCATTTCGACGACGAAACCTTCTCTTAAAACGCAAATAACATCAGCATCTTGGATTGTCGTTAGTCGATGAGCGATGGTGATGCAGGTGCGACCTTTCCTGGCATTATCCAGCGCTTCTTGAACGACCTGAAACCGCCGAATATACAAGTTTGAAATGTTTCAGCACAATTCTACCTCCCTCGTTGCGTGGTTATAATCTCCCCCAAATTTATTGTTGGAAAATATTCTTAAGCATTAGAAAATTACCTTTTCACTTTCATTATCCAAAGCTGACGTAGCCTCATCAAGCAGGAGTATTTTAGGATCTCTGACCAAAGCTCGGGCGATGGCAATCCGTTGTTTTTGACCGCCAGATAACTGTGTGCCCTTACTTCCCACTATGGTTTCATAACCCTAAAAATATAATGGTGTTGCATGGAATTAACTGTTTTTGTTTTTAACCCTTCAATTCTTACATTTGATATACAGGGTGGCCAACCGAAAACGAAACAGAGTCATTTGCAGGAACCTCGTCATCATTTTAAAAAAACGCTCAGATCTGTCGATTTTTGATTAAGTGGCAATTCTCTTTTCCGGTATTTTTGACTTCAGTACTTTCGACCCCAAGCGAGGGTAAGAATTACCCCAAAATTTTTAAAAGGCATTGGGGGTCGAATAAGATGTCTTTTTAAAGCTCTTACAATTCTCTATACAATAGTCTTTAAATTTTAAAATTCTGCCCATTACTTATTGAGAAATTAGATTTTAATTGTGAAACTTATTTTCAAACAATCACGAACTGTAAAAATGTCATTCATTCGAGCTAAGTACGTCAATGGTATAAATTTAGTACCTAGTACCTAGTTTTTTTTGCGCGGGACGGTAAATCGCCACAATTGCCGCTATTGGTCCGATTCAAACCCAAGAGTTTTTCACGAGGTGCATACACAGCAACCGGAGAAATTAAATGTATGGGCTGGCATTTGCGATGACCGACTGGTGGGCCTTTTTTTTGTCCATCAGGCAATTTGACTGGCGAAATGTATTTACAATTACTGGAAAACGCTATTTACACTGCCTTGACTGATATGTATTTAAAAATAATCCACAGTGTGACGAAGATCATTTTTATTTTCAACAGGACTGCGTCAAAGAATCGTTGACGAGTGCCGTCGAATTATTCCGAAAATTCTTCGGAATGTGCTTGAACGTTTTGAACAAAATCTTTATTATTGTATGGAAGTATTAAAAGTATGAAACTGGCATTAGACAAGGAGATTCGCTGAGCCCATTAATAATTAATCCGATAATGGATGAAATCATAAAGAAAGTTAAAAAAGAAAAGGATATAGAATGGGAGAAAAGGAATTACAGATAATATGCTACGTCAACGACGCCATAATAATAGCCGAAAATGAAGATGACCTACAAAGATTAATTAAAGAATTCGAAGATACGGCGCTCATATACAAAATGATGATCTCACCAGAGAAAATCGATAGTGATATCAGCGGAACCGAGACGATGTAAACTGGTCGTAAATGGAAAAATAATAGAACAAGTGATGGAAACGGAATACTTGGGAATTAAACTGTCAAGCTACGGAAAAGTAGAGGAAGAAGCACAAAAACAAGTGAACATGTCGAACAGAGCAGCAGGATGTCTCAACAATGCAATTTGGAGAAACAAATACCTCACAAAGGAAACGAAAACTAGGATATATAAATCAACAATAAGACCGATAATGACGTATACAGCGGAAACAAGAGCAGATACGGCGAAAACACAAAGATTACTGGAAACGGCAGAAATTAAAGTCTTACGAAAAATAGCAGACAAAACTCTAAGAGACAGAGTAAGAAGTGAGGAAATACGAGCGGGATGTGGTATAAAGGAAATAAACAGGTGGACCAAAAAAAGAAAAATAGAATGAAATCAACACATAGAAAAATTGACAGAAAATAAAACAGTACGAATAGCAAGAGACAAATCGCCAAATGGAAGAAGATCGATGGAATGACCGAGGATAAGATGGTCAGACAACATCAATTGAGGCTAAAAATCGAAGTAAAACAGGCATGAGCCTATTAATGAAGTAGGAAGAAGAAGAAGAAGATCTGAAAAGTAAAATCTATAAAATATAACCAGCGTCGTTGGTTGATTTGCGTCAAAGAATCGTTGACAAGTGCTGCCGAATTACTCTGAAAATTCTTCGGAATGTGCTTGAACGTTTTGAACAAAATCTTTATTATTGTATGGAAGTATTAAAAGGAAATGTAAAAGTGGAGAAAGAATTGTCAGAGCTTTCAACAGACATCTTACTCGATCCCCAATGCCATTTAAAAATTTTGGGGTAATTCTTACCCACGCTGGGGGTTGAAAGTAGTGGAGTCAAAAATACCGGAAAAGAGTGTTCCCCTTTAATTAAAAATCGACGGGTCTGAGCGTTTTTCTAAAATGTTGAAGAGGTTTCTGCAAATTGCTCTGTTTCGTTTCGAGTGTCCCCCTTTAATTAAAAATCGACGGGTCTGAGCGTTTTTCTAAAATGTTGACGAGGTTTCTGCAAATTGCTCTGTTTCGTTTTCGGTTGGCCACCCTGTATACTCTCATTGAGTAAAGTAACTGAGAATCATCCTTAAATTAATGTAATTGCTTACTTTGCAGATACTACTCGCCAAGAATGGTATAGAAGTAGAAACAAGCATGACAAATGGAAGAACAATAAACTCGGCAAGTTAAAGTTGTTTTTTTTTTAAGAAAAAACTTAAATATGCAACCAAAAATGCTACTTATCAACATCATTAATAGATATAGAGCTAGACGTGTTTCAGATTCGAAGCAAACTTAGTTATCAGTAAACTATCTATACAACTGCATAACTTGATGCGAAGGTAAAAAATAATGCTTATGGAGATATTACGTGGTTTAACAATACATTTTTTAAAATAACCATAAAAGCGGCAAAATATGAAAGAATTAGGCTAGTGTTAAAATTGCCTACTTTGCAGATACTATGCGCCAAAAAAGGTGCAGTAGCAGGACCAAGCGTGGCAAAACTACATTACGTTACATTACAATCTTGCAGTGGGGTCATTGGTATAAGCACCTATGTCACCTAGATCTTTTGATCCTCTGTGACTACCACTGTGTCTTCCAGTCCGCTAGTTTTGGCAAACCGCAGGATTTTTGTTGGCCCTGTCTCATTTAGATCGCTTGGATCCATTATCATGCGGCTCCAGGTTTGATACCTGTATACCGCTAGCATCGGGCAGTAACACAGAATGTGTATGCTGCTCTCTTCCTCTTCGCCGCATAGTCGGCAGTTTTTCTCAGCCGCCAGCTTAAGTTTGAAGAGGTGCGCCATTAGTGCGATGAGGCCAGTGAGCAGGCCAAGCGTGATGCTTAGCCTACTCCGGTTCATCGTACAGAGTGCGTCTGCCCTCTTCTGGAGAGGTTATTTCATCAGCTTTCTTGATGTTCTGCAGCCAGTATTTGCATTTCACTGAGCGATATGTTCTTGCTCGAGGATTAGTTTCAATTCATGTTTTGCTTCGGGAATTGGCAATCCGACCAACTGGCTTCTTGGTTCCACCAGGGTCCCATTTCTTGCCAGTTCATCGGCTACCTCGTTGCCATTTATCCCTGTATGCCCAGGAACCCATGCAAGAGTGACCTTGTTTGCAGTCGCTAACTCAGTGAGGGCCTGCATGCAGTCCCACACCACCGATGATGTTGTGGTGCAACTCACGACGGCACCAATGGCCGCATGACTGTCAGTGAGAATATCAATCTCACTGTTGGTCACTCTGTCTTCTGTCATGTGCGTAGCACACCTGAGTATAGCATAGACCTCAGCCTGGAAGACTAAGGCCTATTTCCCCAGTGGTATGATTTTTCTGTGGTTGCAGGATGCTCCAAACACACCTTCTCCGTAGCTTCCCTGGTACCCTGATCCGTCAGTGTACTATCGTTTCACTCCCGAAGTGGTTAATGGTGTTTTTTTCAACCAGTCTTCTCTGGTTGGTATTTTTGGTTTATAGTTTTTTCCTATCAATGTCTTTTTTGGAATCTTGTCCGATTTTATTGTGAAGGGGTGTTTGTGGAGGGCCTCGATCTTGATGTGACCAATCCTGTTGCTCCTTTACCCACCCTGACACTTTAGTCTGCAAGCAGTGTTCCTGGCCCGATCTTTTATCAGGAGATCCAAAGGTGGTACGTTGAGGGTTATTTGTTGTCCCTCTGCAGAAGCGGTGCTCATTGCCCTTGTTGCAGCCCACAAAAATTTTCCTTGCAGGCTTCTCAACAGGTTCACAGCCCCGGCCGTTACCCCCCTTGGTCACCAGACTACTGCTGCGGTAGTAGTAATACCGCCTGATATAACCACAGGCTTACATCGGATTTAGATAGACCCCAGGTTTTTTCCATGGCTCTCTTGCATGCCCACAGCGAGGCATAAATTTTATTCCTCGAGGTATACGCTCCACTTAAGTTTTGCATCCCAGGTACTTCACTGAAGCGGAGTATTTTAGTTCTTGATGCCATAGCGTCAGAGGGCTAATGGGCTCAGGTTTGTTTTTCTCGGTAAAGATCACGGCAGTGGTATTTGACGGGTTTACCGTTAGCCCAACTTCCATTTTTAACGTAAAATTTCGCGAAACTTACCTTTGGAAGAGTAGAAATAAAATTGTGAATGTTTGCCGATTTGGCGGATGCAATGATGTCGTCCATTTCGACCGTCGTAAAGTTAGCACCGTAAGCTATATTCTCGGCTATGGTCATGTCGAAGAGATTCGGTTCTTGCGACACTATTCCCAATTGACATCTGAGCGTTCTAAGGTCTATGTCTCTACTATTTGTATGGTTAATTGTTATCTCTCCGTAACCGGGATCGTAGAAACGTTCCAGTAGTTGTACAATCGTGGATTTTCCACAGCCGCTAGATCCGACTAACGCCACTGTCTTTCCCTTTGGAATTATTAAGTTCAGTGCGTTTAAAATTGATACCGACGGTCTTGTGGGATATGAGAAATATACTTGAGAGAATTCTGCGGTTTCGTTTTCCTGCAAAAAAAAAAATTCGTACTACTCCCCAAGTGTTTTACATCGTCCAGAACTCACCCATAGCGATTTTAACGGGTACGTTACATTTTTTATGACTGGTACTCTTTCCAGCAGGCCTATTATTCTGGATGCTGCAATCAGACCCTTCTGAAAATTCGGAGATAGAGATAGAGCGTTGCCAACCGACCACGTACCAACTAACATGACTTCGTTAACACTGAAAAATTGGTTATACGGTCATATTTTCTTCTTTCGACATGTCAAAATTATCCTTTAAGGACATTGTTACAAATCTAGGCGCAATTTGAAAGGCATTTAGATTTTTTTAAACTATTTTTTTTGTCTTTCTTATTTAAAAATCGAGTCACATACTCTCTACCTACCATAAAGTCTAAAAGTAAAGGCCAGAATACACATGTCAGTGGCCAGTAACTTGTATGCCAATTACAAGTGTGTAGTCTTGTTTTTTTTGCGTTCTGTGTGTGTAGTTTTGTTAAAAATGGAAGTTTCTTATTTGAGAAGTGAATTAAACTGTATTGTAATGTTATTAGCCACACAGTGTGTAATTAAACTGATACGTTTACGAAGTAGGAAACGAAAAAGAAACAGAACAATATGGGTTAAATGCTGGATTAGTAGACGTCAAGTTTATGAATACAACAAACATTTATGCTCCCTATACTGCATAACAAAAAATCAAGCTTTTTCATCACCCCAACGGCTCATTTCGTTACGTTAGATTTAAAATATTTAGTTAAATCACTGGCTCCGTTGGTCACATGCGAGATACTGGCAACGAAGTCGTTCACACACAGGTTCCGGCACGACTTGCATGCTTTTCCCCCACGCGCTGGTCAAAAACGCTCTACTTGCATACAAAAAATCAAACGTCTTGCGATCTGCTAGCGTACTTTCTTACTGGCAGCAAGAGTCACTCATGCAAGTAGCACGCATCTTCCAGTTATTGGCATGCTTTCATGCGTGTAACAAGCATGTGTATTCTCGCCTTAAGGAATTATTTACTATTTTGCATGAACTACAAAATAAAATATAACAAATTTGCCGACTTTAAGAATTTCAAATGAACAATATACGAAGATGATTTCAAGTACTCTGAGAGGCTGCCATAACTTTCTTCTTCTTGTAGTGCCTATCCGTTCCGGATGTTGGCTATCATATTGGCTATTCGCACTTTATTGACTGCAGCTCGGAATAGCCGAGTTTTTGTCTGGTTGAACCAAGCTCTTAAGTTTTTCAGCCACGATATTCGTCGTCTGCCTGGTCCTCTAGTTCCATACACTTTGCCTTGTAAAATATTTTGCAAAAGTTTGTATCGGCTCTCATTACGCATTACATGTCCTAGATATTGTAACTTTCGTGCCTTAACCGTATCGAGGACTTCTCTTTCTTTGCCCATCCTTCTCAGCACTTCTGCATTGGTAACCCGGTCTTTCCAAGGTCTTTTTTGAATTCTCCGGTACAGCCACATTTTAAATGCCTCAAGTTTCTTGGAGGAAGCCTTCGTAAGCGTCCACGATTCGACTCCATAAAATAGTATTGAAAACACGTAACAACGAAGTAAACGTATTTTCGTGGTTAGCTGTATGTCGTGGCTAATGAAGACTTTTTTCATCTTGAGAAATGCTGTTCTTGCCTTTTAAATGCGAGTTCTAATCTTAATAGAGTGGTTCCACTCATCATTAATGTTTGTCCCCAAGTATACGTAACTATTAACCCTTTCCAGGGGAGTTCCATCTGCTACTTATTATCATAAACTTCGTTTTACTCTTGTTTATTTCCAGCCCATGCTGTCGGCTGAGAGCTGTGATTTTTTCCAACAGAAGCTGCAACGTAGCAGGGCTATCTATCATAACTTTGGTAGATATTAATGCTAATCTAGATTCGAGCATCTCAAAAGCATTCCTTCTGTGAGCTAAATAGAGTCTTTCGTCTGACTAACTCTTAACGCTCCAAAAAGCTTAAATTAAACTAAGTTTAAATTATTTTCGCATTTGGAGCAACATATAGATACAAACATTCTTACACACGTCTTTCGCTTCTTCTACTCTTGACCAGGCCTTTCTTCAGAACAATTTCGATTTGATATCAGCTACGCTAAAACGTCACATTTTCATAATTTCTTAAATAAATATTTTTCTGTTTGTGAAAGTATACAGTGTGGAACACCTAAATGGAATAAATTTATCATTTCAGTTATTTATAGAAAATCCCGAATTAATAAGGAGAAAGTGAGCAAAAATCAGTTCGGTGTTCTTTTTGGACGGTGTGAAATAAAAAGTTACCATGGCACTGCTAGCTTTAATTACAACGCCTTAGCAAATTGTTGTGTGATTATAACTGCGTGACAGTAGTTATCAGCGTTATTGTCCAATGAATTTTTATTTACTGCAATTTAGAAATCCAATTAGAAAATGTTTTTTTGTCTGATGAGTGCTTTTACATTTCACATTAATGCTAAACGTCAAAATTATCGCTACTGGTCTACAGAGAAGCCTCACTGAGTAAGATACAAACATTCGGTAATGAACAACCCCTTTAAACTCTAATAAATTATTGTCTACGGAAATCATCAAAATTAAAAAGACATCTATATATCTATCATCACAAAACATTTATGTACGTTTATTTTATATATTTTGGATTGCAAAAAATATCACAATCATTAATGGGGTCGTGAATGAAAAAAGTTTAAGTTAGAAAACAGTTTTATTTAAGATTAAGATGTACGATGTAGCGACAGAGTTTGATGTAGGGATGAAATTTTCTGAAGAGACTGATACTCACAATAGAAATGAAGTGGAAATGTTGATAAAAGAATCACTCAGGAAACACGTCAAAAACTTCGTACCCTACTCCATTCTACAGGAATTAATAGGAACAGTAAAAAAGAACAAAATCTGTATAATAATCGGTGACTTCAACGCGAAAGTGTGAAGAGACTCGATAGACGGCATAGTGGGAAGATATGGACTTGGGGATAAATGCTCATACAATTATGTAAAAGGGAAGAGCTTGTCATCACGAATACATTCTATAATCTACCACCCAGAAGACTATACACCTGAAAATCCTCTCAAGATGATAATGAGAGACAAATAATTCGTAATCAAATTGATTACATCCTGATCGACAAAAGATTCTAAAATAACATCAAGGGAGTTGCAGCTTATCCCGGAGCCGATATCGCATCAGATCACAACCCATTAATCGACAACTTTAGGTTTAAGGAAAAACTAGTAACCTGCGACACAAAAACCAAAAAATTTAATATTGATGCACTTAGCAACACTGAAAAACGGGACAAACTAAGGGATGATTTAAACGAGAGAATATCAGAAAACACACCTGCCGAGAAGAACATAGAGCAACAGTGGAATAACATCAAAGTAAATACACAAAAAGCTACCAAGGCGGTCCTTGGATACAAAAAGAGACAAGCTAAGAAAGAGTGGATGACCAACGAGATTATGGATATGACGGAGGAAATAAGACTAGCAAAGGGCAATACACTGAAATATAGCGAAATCCACAGAAACATTCATCGCAGAATTAGAGAGGCAAAGTACACATGGTTATCTAAACAATATGAAGAAGAAAGAAGAAAGATTACACGAAAAACATGACAGTTTTCACTTCCACAAAAAACTAAAGAGATAACCAACGCGTTTAAAAAGGCAAATACCTCTAAAATCACTAAAAATAACCAGATCCTAAAGGACCCTTTAGGACATATGCAAGATGTGGGAAACATATATACAGGGCCTGTTCGAAGACGCACGAACCTTAACACCTAGCAAATGCCCAAATAAAGCCACGGGACCACCATTACTAGAAGCAAAAGTAATATGTGCACTAAAAAACAAAAAGGCACCTGGCCCAGATAATATACACGCCGAAGTGCTGAAACTAATAAACACTAAAACACTGTGCAACATTTATGAGAATGGCGAGATCCCAAACGACTGGCTAACCTTCACCTTTGTTGCTATCCCCAAAAAACCAAATACAAAAACATGCGAAGACCACCGACTTATTAGCCTTGTGAGTCATATACTAAAAGCATTTCTAAAATAATCCACAAGAGAATATACCAAAAGCTCGAAGAAAGGTCTGGCGAAACACAGTTTGGTTTTAAAAACGGTACGCGAGAGGGCCCTGTACTGCATGCAGCTGCTTACACAGAAATGCTATGACCAACGAAAAGACGTTTTTGTATGCTTCATCGACTACCAAAAGGCTTTCGACAACGTGAAACACGACGTTTTAGTACTGGCATCGATGAAAAAGATATTCAAATAATACACAAACTATACTGGAACCAAACAGCAAAACTACGAACTCATGATTCACATCACACGAACAACATAACCATAGCTAAGGGAGTTCGACAGGGATGCGTGTTATCGCCACTTCTGTTCAACATATACACGGAAAAGATATTTCAACTAGTACTAGAAGATAATCCAAGGGGAATAAAAGTAAATGGTACTCCCATCAACAACTTAAGATACGCTGACGATACGGCAATCTTAGCAGATAACATTGAAGATCTATAAGACATCGTAAATGCCATAAACGCAAAAGGAAAGGAGCTTGGCCTTAATATCAACATAAACAAAACCAAACTGATGATAGTGAGCAGACAACCGCACGACAACGAAGAACTCTATATCGATAATAATCAGATCGAGAGAAACACGTTTATCAAGTTCAATACCTACCTTTTGCGACAAGAGGTACATATGGCCTTTACTGCTAAACGGAGTAGAAACCTGATCACTAAAGGTCAGATCCCTTTAAAGAAAAGAGGCATTCGAAATGTGGATCCTGAGAAGACTACTTAAGATTCCCTGGATAGAACATGTAACCAACGAACAAGTCTTACAGAGAGCCAACACCGACCGACAATAACTAGGCATCGTAAAACAACTAAAAACATCCTACCTAGGACATATTCTCCGAGGTCCTAGATACAATCTACCTAAAAACTATACTAATGGAAAAAATCGAGGGAAAAAGAGGACCAGGACGATAACAACACTCTTGGCTACGCAATATCCGGAACTGGTGTAACATCGCTGATGCCGCCACGATATCCAGAAGAGCCGAGGAAGGAACACTTTATATTGTCCAGTGAACACAACTCCAAAGCGCTAAGAAGCGTACGGTACCGGAAGAAGAAGAAATAACAGAAATAATAATTTATACCATTTGGCTTTTCACAGTTTATAGTTGTTGGGACTCGTAGTATAATCAGACATTTGTGGTAAAACTTACATGAAAATGGTTCCATAGTCTACTGCACCGGAAATAATTAGATTTGAACCGTATTTCATTCCTGCTGCATAAGCAAACATCATTAGACTTCTAGCTAATCCAAGAACGACACCTCGAAAATGAGATTTTTTTCTCGCCATTTCTTGATAAGGCAACAATTCTTTTATATACTGATCCAAAAATACCTGTTCACAACCCAGCGATGAAACAGTCCTTATGTTACCAATAGCTTCGACCGCCAACTAAAATTTTTAATGTAAATGATCAAACTTTCACTACTCACTTAGATATATCACCGAATGTTAAAATATAAATATGGTGTTTCATTAGACAATTAAGACTTTCGGTGCCTAAAGAAATGGTAAATATTTTTGTTCCCGTCCATTTCGGAGCTTCACCTAAGGATATATATTTTATAAATGCGATATTTCACTGCTTAACCATACTAAAGTTGCTTATAAATGAGTATTTTTAGTGTTTCATCCAAAAATTGAGACTTTCGATGCTTAAGTGGTTATTATTTTTGTGCGTGTTATTTACGGGACTGTATCGAACGATATGACTTGTCATCTTTCGCTGCATCACCGAACAACACGTACATAAAAATTAGTATGGTGTTTCATTAACAATTGAGACTTTCGGTGCTTAAATAAATGGTAAATATTTTTGTAAGACTTCTTTCTAGAGGCCACCGAAGAATAAAGGTTTTTAAATGTGATCCTTTGCTGCTTTAGATAACGGAAATGCCAGTCCAAGTTCATTTCGGGACTTTATCGAACGCTATAATAAATTCGATCTTTCGCTGCTTCACCGAACGATAGTGACTTTAAATATTTGGTGTTTTATCAAACAATTAAGACTTTTGGTCCTTAATTAAACTGTAGAGTTTTTTTCGGGATTTCACCGAACGGTAAAGACTTGTAAATGTCATCGTTCACTGCTTCATCAAGGAACAGGGACTTATTAATTATAATTTTTATGTGTTTCATTAATAAATTAATCATATTTTTGTGCGCGTTCTTTTCGATGCTTCACCAAGCCATATAGATTTGTAAATGCGATTTTTCGCTGATTCACAGCATGACAGGAACGTACTAATAAGTATTTTTGGTATTTCATCAAACAATTGAGGTCCTCGGTTCTTTTTGTAACTTCACTTGACTTGTAAGACGGGTACTTACAAGTAAGTAATTTTGGTGTTTCAATAAACATTAAAGACATACAAAAGTTTTTTTTTATTATTTTATGTTCTGGTTTCACGTAAAGGGATATCCTGTAATGCTCACAGAACATCGTGAGAACCAAAGGAAAGAGGTAGGAATTGGTATTCTTCTTAAATTTCTGGAGGTTGCATGCCTCGGGGAACACCTCCCTAGGTAATGTGTTCCAAAACCTCGCAGTTCGTTGGATGAACGAGTCTTTAAAAAGAGATGTTCTGCAGGTCTCCAAAGTGACCACGAAGGGGTGTAAAGTCTGAATTTGGTTAATCTCGAAGAAACAGCTAAAGGAGGAACGATTGGTAATATTTCAGAAGAGTATCGCCCATGAAAATATTTATAAAATAGAGACAAATCGCTAACTTTTCTACGGTGTTCCAGAGAAGTGAGCGAATTTGTAAGCGAGGAATCACCAACCAGACGAATCGTCCTTTTTCGGACAGAATCCAATAGTTTCAGGATATGTTTAGGTGCCGCACTCCAAATATGGGAATAGTATTCCAGGACAGGTCGGATATGTGCCTTATAGATCATAAGCAGCTGACTGGAAGTGAAATAGCTCTTGGCACGAAACAGAAAGCCAAGTTTTTGGGATGCACATTTGGCAATGGACCTCACGTGATTTTCTTAAGAAAGTTTATTGCCGATAGTAATACCAAGCATCGAGATGAATGACTTCAATGGTATGGTTACTCCTGACAATATTATGTTGAGCACAGTAAGGTCGGCTAGAGAAAAGACAGTGTTTACGTGTTATAATTAAAACTGTAATGATAGAATGTTAGTAAACAAATATTCAAAAGAAATTAACATATTACTAGTTCACTTGTGATATCTTACTTTTGCGGATTTCTCTAACATTTTTTGATTTTTTCTGGCGTCCTCTTGCATTATTTTTTGCTCGTAGTATATTGAAAAAAAAATCAACGGGCACATGGACAACAGAACTAGCGTAGTACTCCATTCGTAATAAAAGGAAAAAGCACATGTCAGTATGAACGTCGATATGAAATTTAAGGTGGTTCCTATCTGCACGCCGGCAGCCTAAAATGAAACAAAACAAATTCCACGGGAGCTTTTTTCAAATAGCATGCGTAATGTTAGTGTCCCGATCTAAACCAACTGTTTTTCCTGTTTAAACCGTTAGAAAATTGACTTGGGACATTAAGAAAAACACAAAAGGTTCTCACCCCTTGAAGTGACACAGCATCTCCAGCCAATTGGGCACAAAGTGCTCCGACTCCGTTTTCCTTTTTGTCGTACCAACTCATTTCTTGTTTTAACATTGCTTTGAACGTCCCATACCGAATTTTCAACGTGAGTTTCTCTCCAGCAATCGCAAAAGTAAATATCTAACGAAAATAAATTTATAGTCCGTTTATTTCCCTAATGCAAAAGTTCAGAAGACGTTTCCAAAAGAAATAATTAGATATAGGTCCAAATTATACAGGCTGATTCTTTGGGAGTTCTAATAAGACGTTTTAGGGGAACTTGACATAATTAAAATCTGAATATTTGATGTAAAAGGTTTTCGGACATGCCGAATTAATCTAAAAAATTTAGAGCTTCCAACTACTTCCGGTTATACCGGAACTTTCTTATTTTAAATAAAACACCCTGTATATTATTACGTATTTCGATAAAGCTGCTCCTAAGGATTTTCTCAAAATAGGGTTTTGCTACCTTACACCGAGTGTTTTACGAGATATCACCATTTTTATCAAAAAGTGTCCGATTTGACACCCAACCAAAGAATTAGCCTGTATATTCAAACGTTTCAATAAATAAATGTGGACTTTGTTTGACCCCACCAGGAAGAATTTACCTGTATAAACATTGCTACACCGGTTACCACCCCTAGTATTAAAAAATATAGGCAGTACATGTGACTTTGGATCCTCACCTCCTCGTCATTATCATTCGCGAAAATCTGAAAGATAATGAAAAAAGTGATAAATAATAAATAGCATAAAAATAAACGCTTAGCTGGAGTCAAACTGTTGGTGGGTGTGAAACAACCCTTGTGTGATAATATAAACTAATAAAATAAAAATTGTTTCTAACATTTAAAAACATGTTTTATATCAATACGCCGCCATTAATTAAATGAATGTATTAGAACATTTATTTATATTTAATACCAAAAATAAGAGAAATCTAAAGCAGAAGAGTAAATTTCATTTTTGGAAATTATGTTTTTCTAAGGACAAAACATTTATTGAAATCCTCCACGTGATAACGTCTTATAAATCAATGAACGCTGGCTGCACATACGAAAAAGCATGATTCATTGTCACGTTTCACCTGAGCCAAGCGTGCAAGCGAGAGTGCACGATCGGCCTAAGCGTTCGGCTTGTGACGCATCTATCTCTCTTTCACTCCATCGGCCGAAGTGGCAGCACATAACCTGTTTATAAAGTGAAGTGAAAAGTTAATGTGGTTTCCATTGTTTATTACAACAATTGAGGCAAAAAAATTGTTATTATCAATTAACTCCTTTGTATTATACAAAATAATGATAATTCAGTGATAATAATTTAATTCAATGCATAAAACTGTGCAATTTTTAATCAATGTTTTCTTAGGACGTTATCACGTAAAATTATCGTCCGTAAACCGACTTTACAGGCAACCAATTGTTTTGTAAAAAATATTTAGTCTATCTCTTGTAACTTTTCTTAAAGTAAAGATAGAAGTTATCTCAGTTAAGGATGCTCAATGAAACTTTTAGGGTGGTAGCATCAGTTATTACTTCATCGTTTTCAAATCAAAATATTCCAAAAGCCGTATACAGTTTTACCAATAGTATCTTTTTGGTTTAAAATTAAATAATGTTCAACTTCGCATAAAATTTGGACTAGAAAGTTTAACCTCAAAAAAGTTCTGTTTAAAACTACTCGGTACAAACCGTGTAACTAGCGCCTTCTATGAGAGTCAGATATATAAACAAACTCATGCGATTTGTCAACCTTCAAAACATATTCAAATTTATACAAAATTGCATTACAAATGTTTACTGAACAAACCCAACTTATTTTGCAATGTTTTACCTATCCTATCAACAACTGGACATCCTTTCGTTATATATCAAATTATAGTATTTCTTAATTTATAAAATGTAATTTTCTTGACAGAATATAAACAGTTAGATTATGTAAAGTGGTGATTGGTTTTTTGGGTTTTTAGGCAGTCGTGAGTCTGAGATAATTCTCGACGTTTCTCCATCGCGAGTGGATGGCATCTTCGGGAGATGTAATTTTGCCGGCTTTTTAAGGCTGACGGTATGTGACATTTGTATGACACGATCGCTGGTTATATACGTTTTCGAGTGACATATAGGATCGGCCAGCTTCTAGGAGAATATGACATCAAAACTATCTTCAAGTCATCTAAGAAGATCGAGAACCATCTGAAATCTGCCAATGATAAGAGAGCCCCACTAAGTTCTGCAGGTGTTTATCGTATTCCATGCACTTGTGGAAGTGTCTACATTGGAACAACTAAACGGTCCATTAAAACCAGGATTAAAGAACACAAAGCCAACTGCCATCTTGGACATACAGAAAAATCTGCCGTCGCGAAGCACACACTTAATAATAATGATCGCAAAATTAAATTTGAAGACACCCAAGTTTTATGCACCACATCTGCATATTACCAGAGACTTTATAGAGAAGCGATTGAAATACATAAACACCAGCAGAACTTTAATAGATCTGAGGAAACACTTAAAATCAATAGGACATGGGTACCTGTATGTACAACAAATACAACGCTGCTTCCTTACAAAGATAAAAATAATGAAACTTCGGAACGTGACCAATTCCTGTACAGCCCTGAAATATGCCCCGCCCACCAGAACGTATATAACCTGCGATCGTGACATACAATTGTCACAAACCTTCAGCCTTCAAAAGCTGACAAAATTACATCCCCCGATGATGCTATCCACTTGAGATGGTGAAACATCGAGAATTATCTCAGACTTACAACGGCCTAAAAACCATTCACCACTAAACGATGGCCGCGAAAGCCTTTCACAATTTCTAAGATTATGTAAAGTTTACATTTACACTGGTTAAAGGTTTCCTTTTTTTTCTTCCTTTGGACATTCTCATCCCCATTTTAATTGGTTTAGGGAGATTCGAAAATAGAACGTTAAAGTTTTACATACATAAAGTCACGCCTTTCTCCCATAGGCGTAGACAGAGACCACTTCCTTTCACTTGCTACGGTTCTTACACACATTTTTTGCTTCCTCTGCTTTCATCAGTGCTCTCATTCATGCTCATCGGTTGTTGGTACTCTTGACCTAGGCTTTCTTCAAAACAATGTTGATCTAATCGAGATATGTTCTTCGAGGTCGACCTCTACCGACTTGTCCATTCACACTCGCCTTATAAATTTGTTTCGTCAATCTTCCTTCATCCATCCTTTCTACGTGTCCAAACCATCTAAGCATTCCTTTATCTATCTTTGTAACCACATCTTCTTTTACACCACAGCGTTCTCTTATCTCACTATTTTTTACTTTATCCAACCGAGTCACTCCAGCTATACTTCTCAAACTACTCAGCTCCGCAGCATTAATTCTATTTTTATGCTTCTTCTGCCAAACCTAACATTCACTACCATACATAAGTATAGGAACCAACACACCACTATGCACCGCCAGACGTGCCTTTGTTGACACTTTCTGGCTATTCATAAAGCTATGCAGTGCCCCATTCATTTGTTTTCCTGCCAACACCCTTTGCTCAATGTTACCGTCATACTTTCCATCTCTAGTAAACTTTAAACCCAAGTACACAAATTCATTTACTTGTTCCACTCTTTCTCCCTCAATTAGAACTCCACAGTTTGTCATGCTTTCTTCTCTTTCAAAAACCATTACTTTCGTTTTGCTCACATTTATTTTCATCCCTTTGATTTTCGAGGCATCATGCATCATTTAGAAAGGGGTAAATTATAAAACTCAATTTATTTTTGTTGTTTTGTTGCGTCAAACAATTAGGACCTTTTAGAAAGCTGGACAATTAAATTTTTTAACAAAATTAAATGAAAAAAAATATTAAATCATATAAATTGAACGCTGTGTATATCTATCTTTTTGCATTAAAAAACTACTTTCCTTAAACCACTTCACGTTTATGTGCATTAACACTGACTTTTCTTGCAGTAAATTTTTAATAACTTACTCCTATTATGCCACCAAAAACAACCCCATAAACTGGAAGGGAAGCTCCTGTCAGTAGAGAAGAAATACACCCCAACACGATCAAATACCATTCCGACGCGTTCATTTTCATTATTTTCCATAAAATGCTTTTACTTGGCGGTTGGTCAACCTTAAACACACAACAATACGAGTTAGTATCCCAAAATTCTTAAAACATAATCAAAAGCTTACTATTTTTTCATCTTTTTCGACTTCATCAGTTTCTTCAGGAATGGACTTAGCTCCTGTGCTTAACCCTCTGCTGAGTCGCCTATTACCTTTGGAATACCACAACAAAATTTGAACTATCTGTTGTTAATAATATTTTGGATATACTTTGTACAATTAGGTTTGTTTTTATTGTTTTTAACATTATTGCAATGATGCCGGGGTAGTTCGACAATATAGTTATCTAAATCACTATGGGTAACGTGCACTCATAAATATTAAGAAAATTGAAGATTTTTTTCATAAAAACGGCAATAATAGTTTAAAAAATATTATTTAACAAATAACATGAAAGAAAAGAATTTTTGAAGTGATAACTTCTTATGGCACGCTGTGAACTTTTTTTGTAATGGGTAAAAAATGTTAACTCGCGTCAGGACACGTGGCCTAATCGAAAATTCGTAAGACGGATGTATTTCACTGGAGCAATATAAAATGCGACTTTTCTTGACTGGTAACTTGGCAACCTTATTCAACAAACTGACAAATTCAAGTACATTTTTTATGTCATTTTGACAAATTAATTTAGTAGCTAAATTCAAAATTTAAGTGCTTTTCATTAGTATATTGATTAAGTTCTGCTTTTGCTGCATTAAAATGGTCCAAGGAGAGGTGTCGTTTTTAGCAGATGTTATGGACACCATAGCGTGTCTTAATGACTCTAATGGTTCTCCCCCCGACAAAATTTTAGATCAAATAATTTATCAGTGCAAGAAGCCGTTAAAAAATGCATCAATTTGTGTTAAAAAATCATTAAAAACTGGACTGAAAGCTGGTTTGATCAAAGAGAACGGGGGAAGGTTTAAATTAGGTTTTGGTTTGCCGATAACGGAGGCTCGAAGATGAAGAAAAAATAGAAGCAGAAGCCGTAGACGACGTAGCCAAAAGCGACAAAACCGAGGGCGAGGTAGCCGATAACGAAAAAGTCGAGGTAGGAAGAAAAGCGCCATATTGAAAGAAGATCAAGCAAAAAGCGGAAGAAAGAAATCGAAAACATTCAAATCTGGTACTGATGTTTAATATATGATTTATAATAAAGCGTTAATAAAAATAATGCATTATTCATAAACTATGGAAATCTGGAGACAATATTTTTCAGATTAAAACTAATATTTTTTGAAGTGAAAACTTCTTTAGCGGCGTTGTACACTTTTTTGTAATGGGTAAAAAATGTTAAACTCGCGTCAGGACACGTGACCTGATCGAAAATTCGTAAGACGGATGAAGAGTAGACAGCTGGCGTGGCGTAGGAGAGGGAGTATCCCCCTCTCTTTCTGCAGCGCGGCGAAAATGTATGCCTGCGCCGGCTGTTTCGTTTAGGCGACGCAGGGCGCACAACGTTAATACTTAAGTTTTCACTTCTGCCGGCACTCCCAGAGTGCAACGCGTAAAATTTTTTTTAAAATAAAATAATACGGTATTTTATAGTTCATGAGTGATAATATACCTTTTTCTTCGGTAGTGTCTGTTAATCTTTGAGATATCACCAAATTATAATAAGCCCCTTTTTTATCCATCAAGTCGGCATGTGTGCCTTCCTCCAAAACGACTCCCTCGTTTATTAAAACTATCCTATTTGCCTTTCTTATGGTAGACAATCGATGTGCTACTATGATTGTCGTACAACTTCCACTAATCTAAAACAAATAGTAATCTATACATATAAAATGCTTTGTCCTGAATGACCCATGCCATGCAATTGACCCCATTTTCGTTTTCTATAAATATTTTGCAGTGCCCTTTTCGGGGTTTCTGTAGTAAAATAGATCTCGTAGTGTCGGTGATTACTCGGAGAAGAAAAGACGGGGTTAATTTATTAACTGGTAGATTAAATCGTTGAAATAAAACAATAATATGGTAGACATTTTTAAAAGGCAAATACGTTGTTTTAATGTAAAAAACTTACTGAATCTAAAGCTGCTTGTACTTCCGCCTCGCTGGTGGTATCTAAAGCCGAAGTAGCTTCGTCCAAAAGTAAAATTTCGGGATTCCTTACCAACGCTCTGGCTATTGCGATTCTTTGTTTTTGACCGCCGGATAATTGAGCCCCCCTTTCACCGAGAACTGTTTGATAACCGTGTGGCAAGCCCATTACGAATTTGTGAGCATTAGCCTTTTTAGCAGCTTCTTCTATTTCTTTTTGCGTGGCCGTTAATCTACCGTACCTTATGTTTTCGGCAATTGACGTACTGAATAAAGCGGGCTCTTGGCTTACCACCGCGATTCTTTGCTTCAACCAATTTAAATTTAAGTCCCTGATGTCCACGTCGTCAATCTGTACCTGCGAAAAGATTTTTTTTTTTATTTTTTTTTTAATAGTTGGTCCTTGCGAAAGTTATTAGGACCGATCGTTTGTGGTATTTTCTGTTACTTCAGTGTCAGGCACAACCTTATGGAATATTTTTTGTGGTAAACTTCTTCGGATGGAACTACCAGAAGGGACTACATTAATAGGATTTGCAGACGACGTGGCTATGGTGGTGACCGCAAGGAACGAGGAGTCCCTCATGAATACGGCGAATACAGGTCTACAAAAGATAGTGAACTGGATGGAAAAAAATAAACTCCAACTTGCTCCTCAGAAGACCGAGGCAGTGCTCCTCACGACAAAGAGAAAGATACTACCGATACAATTCAATGTTCAAGGAACACTAATAACGCCTTGTAAGGCGCTGAAATACCTCGGGGTATGGCTAGATACGAAATTGACCTTTGCTGAGCATGTTAGCAAAACCATAGAGAAAGCTGAGAAGACGGTTTCAGCACTATCGAGCCTTGTGCCAAACGTTGGAGGACCCAGGGCCCCAAAAAGAAGAGTCCTATCGAACGTGATTCATTCACAGCTACTGTACGCTGCACCGGCATGGTATATAGTAAGTAACAGCGATTAACACAGAACTTATCAAATATCTGGAGAAATTTGAGATAATCCATGACAGACAATATGGATTTCGACAACTTTGGTCTACTGGAGATTTGCTGGTTTATGTCACTCAGCTCTGGACAAACACTATTGAAAAGTTCGGTCGGTCTCCCAACCAAACTGCGCCAATGGCTCTTGAGCTTCATGCAAGATCGCTCCTTACGTGTGGCAGTTGACGGTATTTCTTCTCATGCGTTTAAAACTAATGCCGGGGTCCCCCAGGGTTCCATCCTGTCCCCCACCTTATTTCTTTTACACATCAACGACCTCTTGAAAACCACCACGAACCCCATTTACAGTTTCGCAGACGATAGCACACTTGTCTCAACTTTCACATCCTATCGATCACTTTCGGTGAATGATACAAATAGACTCAGGCAGGAAAAGGTTGATTCCATCAATAGAGATCTTGAAGCAATCGTCGAGTGGGGAACCAACAATCTTGTTCAGTTCAACGCCCAAAAAACACGAAGTGCCACGTTTTCCAAGAAAGTGAATTTCTCAAATCATCCCATCACAATGTCCGGAAATACCCTTGAACCAAGTCCCTCCATCTCCATTTTGGGAGTCACGGTGTCCAATAATATGTCTTGGCATGACCATGTTGCTAACATCGCAAAGTCGGCAAGCCAGAGGCTAGGTTTTCTGTGGAAAGCTAGAAAGTTTTTTACTCCTGATCAACTGTTGACGACGTACAAGGCTCAAATCCGACCTCTACTGGAGTATTGCTCGCACATTTGGGGTTCAGCACCAAGGCATTCTCTTCGTCTTCTAGATTCCATTCAGAAAAGAGTTATTCGTTTGATAAACAGCTCAACTCTCACAGATACCCTTTACCCTCTAGAACATAGAAGAAAAGTCGATGAAATTTCACCTATAGAACTGCAAATTAAGGAGAGATTGGAAGCATTCAATGGTCTAGGAAAAAAACTATCAAGGACAATTTAATCGCTCAATGGCAAGGAATGTGGACGAATGGGACATACGGAAGTTGAACATGGAGGTTGGTCACTAAAATAAAAACATGGTTGGATAGACCCCACGGAGAGGTAGACTATTTTCTCACTTAAGCACTCTCTGGACACGGGTGCTTTAGAAAATATTTGTTCGATCGAAGAAGAGTAGAATCAGCAGAGTGCACGGAGAATGACGATGCGTAAGTTACCCTTTTTGCATGTCTCAACTGGGAACAAAAGAGATTGGAATACTAGAGAAGAACTGGAAGAACATTTGATGCAATCAATATGATGAGAAAAAACCTGGAAAGAAGCCAATTCAATTATTCGGTATATTATAGAAAACAAAGAGAAAGAAAGTCGAAACTGAAACAGACTGCCTCTGCGCTGAATTAATGCGAAAGCGGATTCCGGTGTAGTGAGCGAGACGACAGAGATTACTGAGAAAATATCGTAACAGTATTCTTACTTTTCCAACGTTCGGATCATAAAATCTTTGAAGCAATTGTATGCAGGTGGATTTGCCGCATCCCGAACTACCAACTAGCGCTACTGTGTCACCTTTAGCTATTTTCATTTTAAATCCTTTAAGTACCTGAAATACGAATTCAATTAAAAGAGTAAAGTGATTCCAAATTATTATAAAAAATACCTTTACGTCCGGTCTGGCAGGATAACTGAAACACACATTTTCAAAATTAATATTGGAAGTGAAACTTTTAAATACTCTTCCTGTGTTAACGTGTTTTTGAATAATCGGTTCGCTGTCTAATACTGAAAAAATCTTTAAAGCTGCCCCTTTGGCCAAACCGAATGTTTCCATTAACGGAGCGCCCTGTCCGAAGTTCCACGTTGCCACTAAAGTTGAAAAGAATACCTGAAATGAAGAAAATATATGCGATGGCGAAAATAGAATAAGCAAAAGAAGTGTATAAGAATCGTAGCAAGTGGTCTCTGTTTACCACTACGGGAAAAAGGCTTGACTACCTAGTAGTACAGTAGTTCTGTATCAACACGTCAACAATTATATTTTAGACCAGCAGCACGGTTTCGTAAAAGGCCGATCAACAACAACAAATCTTACCGTTATTGCACGACACATAGCGGAAAATATAGATAACAGAATTCAGACAGATGTTATTTACATGGATATGACCAAAGCATTTGACAGACTTAACCATAATCTAATGCTGCAAAAACTCTCGAATTTCGGCTTATCGAGTAACCTACTTGCGTTATTTAAATCATATCTGTCCGACCGCACACAGCATGTGCAGTTAAATGGATTTAGGTCTAACAAATACCTCGCCAAATCAGGTGTACCGCAAGGATCTAACCTCGGTCCACTACTATTTAATATCTTTATCAATGACATTGGTGACATAATTAAGCTTAATTTTGTACTGTATGCTGATGATCTAAAAACTTTTTCTCCTATCATTAATATGACTGAATGTGAGAAACTATCGGAAAATCTTAATCAAATAAGCCAATGGTGCAGTCGTAATAATTTAGCGTTAAATCCTACCAAATGTTGCGTAATGTCATATACATTGAGATCTGATCCAATTATATTTGACTATAAGATAGACAATCATTCTCTAGACAGACCAACCAATTTTAAGGATCTTGAAGTTACTTTCGACCGAGAGCTATCTTTCCAAAACTACATAGACAATATAACTACGTCAGTAAGCTGTATGTATGGATTTCTAATTAGAGTAGGCCGCGACTTTAACCATTTAACACTTAAAACTCTTTACTATGCTTTTGTGAGATCAAAGCTAGAATATGCATCGGTTATCTGGAACCCATATTATCAAGTGCATATTTATAAACTGGAGGCAATCCAAAGACGCTTTCTCAAATACCTAAGTTTTAAAGTAGATCGGACTTATCCACCAATTGGCACGGCACACGAGAGTTTACTGTCAAGACATAGCTTTTTCACTCTGGATAGAAGACGAGAATGTTCTAGTTTCATTATGCTACACAAAATAATTAACAATGAAATTAAATGTCAATGTTTACTACTTCAGATAAACTTTAAAATTCCCCGTCAGGCATCTCGATACACCGACTCATTCTACACTACTACACCACGAACAAATATACTTAAAAACTCTCCTGTTCATACTATGTGTAGCAACTATAACCTTATAAGTGACCAGCTTGATATATTCTATTGTAATGTGAAGCAAATTAAGAGCTATTATTATCAGCAGTAATATTGTTGTGTTAGTCTTAAGCTTTCTACTAATGTTAGTCTGATTATGTAAATTGTGTATTACTCTTAAGATTTTTTATTGTTAGTACTATTGTGCAAATGTTTACTTTGTTCCTGTTCTGTAGTTGGAAATCTTTTTTTTTTTATGAAAATAGTCGCAAAAAGGGTAGACCTATCATGTGGGCCGCGGACGGCCCGCACTGCGACTATTAAAAGGGGAAGGGATTATAGAAAGGAAATTATTGTGGACACGCTTTTTAAAAAGTTGCAGGTCATAGTTCTCTGGAAAAACTGATTTTGGAAGCTTATTCCATTCCGTAGCAGCCCTGTAAAAGAAGGATTTTTGATGAAGATTGGTCCTTGTAGTGTCAAGCTTGAGAGTAAATGTGTGAGACTGATCAGCGTGCCGAGTTCTTCGGCCGAATAAGGCCAATGGTGGTACAAGAGATTTTATTTCTCTGAAGCATCTGCCATGGAAATATCTGTAGAGCAATGACTGGTCTGCAACTCTTCTTCTATATTCTAGAGGGTGAAGGGTATCTGTGAGAGTTGAGCTGTTTATAAAGCGAATGGCTCTTTTCTGAATGGAATCTAGAAGACGAAGAGAATGCCTTGGTGCTGAACCCCAAATATGCGAGCAATACTCCAGTAGAGGTCGAATTTGAGCCTTGTATGTCGTCAACAGTTGATCAGGAGTAAAAAACTTTCTGGCATTCCACAGAAAACCTAGCCTCTGGCTTGCCGACTTCGCGATGTTAGCAACATGGTCATGCCAAGACATATTATTGGACACCGTGACTCCCAAAATCGAGATGGAGGGACTTGGTTCAAGGGTATTTCCGTACATTGTGATGGGATGGTTTGAGGAAATCACTTTCTTGGAAAACGTGACACTTTGTGTTTTTTGGGCGTTGAACTGAACAAGATTGTTGGTTCCCCACTCGACGATTGCTTTAAGATTGCTTTTTTTCTGTAGAACAGTGTAAATAAATAAATAAATAAATGTTTGTATGTATGTTAATGGCACATACCGAAACCATGTTTGCCGGCGTGTATATTTGTTCTTCGGGCGGTAAATGCCTTTCATCTAAAATGAGTTTGACGCCGTACCAAAAAGACAGGGCATAACACGCGTATACAAAAAACCACAAACATCCGTTGCTCAACGCATTAAAAAATCCTCTTTTTACGTTATTTCTTTTAGCATTAAGAAGGTGATCGTTATATCTACGCATTTCTTTTTCTTGGCCATCGAATGCTACCACCGTTTTTATGGCACTGAGAACTTCTTCGGCTATGGCTCCGGCGGCACCGTATGATTCCATTTCTTGCTCGGAAAACTTCGTAGATATCTGAAAAATAGAGCAATTTATATGTTTTGCACACGCGAAGAAAACTCGATGACGGGAATTGTTAATTTTCTGGGTCTTGCTGCGGTAAACCAAAAATGGGACCCAGATCAGGAAATAAAATGCAGAATCGAGCAAGCTCGAACAACGTTCTTAAGACTTAAAAAAAATTTGACAGATAAAAACTTAAATCTCAGTCTCAGATATAGGATGGTAAATTGCCACGTCTGGTCCGTTCTCTTGTACGGAGTCGAAGCATGGACGTTGAAAACAGCAATTATTAACAAACTTGAGGCCTTCGAGATGTGGACCCTGCGACGAATGCTGAGAGTATCGTGGGTTGACCATGTGACGAACGAGGACATACTGAGAAGAGCTACTTTAGTAGACCGTAATCTTTTTGGAAACATCAAAAGAAGAAAAACTGGCTATCTTGGACACATACTACGTGGAGAACGTTATCATTTCCAACGTATTATTTTCCAGGGTAAAATAGAAGGAGAAAAAAGAGGAGTAGGTAGAAGAAAATTATCCTGGCTACGAAACATACGACAATGGACAGAAATACGGGACTTCCAGGCACAGTAAAATGCTGCAGTTAATAGAATCATATAATGAGAGAAACGATGGACGCCTACGCGGGAATCTGCATGGCACTTTAAGAAGAAGAAGAAGTTGCGGTAAAAATCCAGCTTCGTTTGGTGTAATTATTTGAATATTTTATTGAGATATGCGGATGCTTCTTTTCTTTACTACCACTTTAATCCATATTATGGTTTATCTTTGAGAGAGCATAGAGCAACGGTATTTTAGATTAAGGCTCTGGCTATACTTTATGGATAAACTTAGTAGGGAGCAATGAGTAGCTGCTAAGCATCATACAATAAGATGTCCTAGCGTATAATTGAAATAAATAAATTTATAGGCCTTCATGTATATGTGTTTTGTCGACTACGAAAAAGCGTTCGACAATGTAAAATGGTCAAAGTTGTGGGAGATCTTGTGCGTTGCGGGAGTACCTACTCATCTGGTAAATCTCATAAAAAAGTTATATGAACAAAGTAGAGCGGTCGTCAAAATTGACAATCGTATTTCCAGAACAGCAGATATCAAAAAGGGAGTTAGACAAGGGTGTATTTTATCACCTCTCTTGTTTAATATATATATACGGAATGTTTAATGAGAGAGATACTTAATGAGTGGTAAGGAGGCTTTGTCATAAATGGGAAAAAATTTCAAATCTTAGATATGCTGACGACACTCTTCTGATCGCTAACTCAGCAAAAGAACTTACAGAATTGATACAACGACTCGAGAGAACATCAAAAAAGTATGGTCTAAAAATCAACTATGCCGAATCTAAAGTATTGATAGTTGATAGATTGGATAAGACAGCAAACAGACCACATTACATTGCCACTTGCAAAGTGGTAAATCACTTTGTTTATCTGGGTGCCCTTACCCACTTTTTCGGCAGCTGCGAGATGGAGATCCGCCGTCGTATTTAACTTGGCCGAACAGCAATAAGCCAATAACATAAAATTTGGAAAGATCGATATATATCCATCAATACCAAAAATTCACTGGTCCATGCCCTGGTGTTCTCCATTTTCTGGTACGCTTCCGAGACATGGGTTATGAAGGCAGCCCACAGGCGTCGGGTCGACGCATTTGAAATGTGGGTGTGGCGAAGAATGCTAAGAATACCGTGGATGGCACATCATACCAATGTATCAGTGCTGAACAAGATTGGACCATCAAACCGTCTCAGTAGCTTGAAATCAGCGTGAATACTGAACTTCTTTGGACATATAACTCGTCACGACAACATTGAGAGACTGATTGTCTAGGGCAAACCCCTTGGCAAAAGGAAACGCGGACGCTCCCCATCTAGATGGACAGACATTGTATCAAAAGTAACCGAGCGTCCACTAGTGGAAGCCATTAGAACTGCTGCTGACCGTGGGAGATGGCGAGAGACTGTAAGAAGAGTTTTGAGTAAAAACACCTGACATTGTGATCACTACACGTCGTTCTCGACGTTAGACTAAGAAGAAGAAGGCCTCCAAAATTGGAAGGATTTTGTAACTTTTAGAAATTGACATGTTGGAACCAAAATCTCTACAAAAACCTTAACTATCCGTAAAATTTTATCTCACATTGAAAATTCAGACGTTAGCAGCAAAATACGCAATTTTGAATTTTGTTTACCCATTTGTTTTTTCTTATTAGAGCAAGGATATTCTATACTGAACAGTGATTTGGTGTCTGGTTTTCTTTTTTATTAAGCGTAGGGATCTGTTGTAGTGCATAAACAAATAATAATTACCCACGAGATTATTGCCATAAGTGTAGTGGATAATGGTAGAGAGACCATACACACTAAGGCTAGTTTCCATCCTTTCACAAGACCAACTATTACCCCGGATATAAAAGTCGATTCAAAAAATATGAGCGTTCCAATTTTATCACCGATTCCATCTTCAATCTTGGAAATATTTCTGAAATTCAAAATTGTGGTAAAGTCAAAATTTGCCATCTTTTAATCAATCTCTCAAAAATAAAGTCATTTTTGCATTTTGGGAAATTCCAAACGAACTTTGCAATTCGAAGTATCAGCAATATACTAATGTTCATGCAAAAATTTCCTTACCTATAACTGGACATTATTCTGGTAAAAACAACATAAATCTTTATTTAAAACTTACTGGGTAAAAGTGGTTGCAAAATCACCGGTTCTATTTTGGTCAAACCACGCTATATCCTGATGTAGTGTTTTTTCCAAAAAAATTATTCTCATCTTGAATATCTACAATTAAAAATAAAATCAGATTCTCAACCACAAAAATACTTTTATGAGCAGCAAAACATTTACCAACCTTCCGAAAACATTAAAATACTTTATTTACAAAACCTCGCAACTAAAAAAAATCAGAAACCAAGATGGTAGTATGGTAAAAGGAGAGGAATGCGTATTAAATTGATGGAAGGAATACTTTAAAACTTTATTTGAGAAAGAGGATACACACAAGTACAGGCCCCAATCAGAGACATGAGTAAAAGTTGCAATGAAAATGAAATTAGTACGACAGAAATGACACAATGACGACAGTGTTGAACGGTATGAAATTGGGTGCAAGCAGGATTAAGAAGAGAAAGAAGATGTATGGATCAGGTCTTTTCATCACGAGGTATAGTCGAAAAATTCTTGGCTAGAATTCAGAAGGTCTATAGCGCTTTTATAGACTTGGAAAAGGCCTATGACAGAGTGGTGAGGAGTGAATTGTGGTCGACATTGTACAAGTAAGGGTTTTTAAAAGAGAAGAAAGCATGACAAACTGTGGAGTTTCGATTAAGGGAGAAAGAGTGGAACAAGTAAATGAATTTGTGTACTTGGGTTCAAAGTTTACGAGAGATGGAAAGTATGACAGTGACATTGAGCGAAGGGTGTTGGCAGGAAGACAAATGAATGGGGCACTGCATAGCTTTATGAATAGCCAGAAAGTGTCAACAAAGGCACGCCTGGCTGTGCATAGAGGTGTGTTGGTTCATACACTTATATATGGTAGTAAATGTTGGGTTTGGCAGAAGAAGCATGAAAATAGGATTAATCCTGCGGAGATGAATAGTCTGAGAAGTATAGCCGGAGTGACTCGGTTGGATAAAGTAAAGAATAGTAAGATAAGAGAACGCTGTGGTTAAAAGAAGATGTGGTTACCAAGTTGGATAAAGGAATGCTTAGATGGTTTGGACACGTAGAGAAAATGGATGATAAAAGATTGACGAAACAAATTTACAAGGCGAGTGTGAATGGACAAGTCGGTAGAGCTCGACCTCGGCGAACATATCTCGGTCAGATTAACATTGTTTTGAAGAAAGGCCAGGTCAAGAGTACCAACAACCGACGAGCATGTATAAGAGCACTGGTGAAAGTAGAGGAAGCAAAAGACGTGTGTAAGAACCGTAGCAAGAGGAAGGAAGTGGTCTCTGCCTACCCCCTACGGGAAAAAGGCGTGACTATATGTATGTATGTATGTATTTACAAAACACTTTTTAGCATTTTTTGCTGGCTTTTCTGTGATACATCATTAGTAGGAGAGGTAGCTTTTAATTTTTTTATTGGGAGGAGTAGGTGGTACTGATTTTCCTTTCTCTATCCTTAAGTAATAATTTTTAATTTTACTGTACTAGATTTGGCAAAAATTAAAATTTAAATATTTTGATGCAATGGTCCGAATTTTGATGTTGGCGTCATTATTAATTTTTTAAATGATCGGTAAATATTTTAGTTATGTTCAAATCACCTGTCGTATGGCGCTATAATTAAACAGAACCATGGAAAGGTACGTGACCAGTATAACGCCAAATCCTATACCAACCGATTGAACAGCAAACGACCAAACTTCATCATTTAGTTCTTGGGCTAGCGCATCTTTTTTTTCTTGACTTAATGTCTCGTCATACTTCGAAGCATAATTTACTATGGCTCCTGTCACTTCTCCGAACAACACCATCGAGTAAGGCTGGACTAATCCACTGAGAACGGAACATATCGAACCTAGTACTATACACGTTTTGTCCAGGGTTGTCGCATATTGAAACTAAAATAAAAATTGACAAAGTACAAGTACAATCTAATTTTTAGTTTTTAGTATGCTTTCCCTTGTTTACAACAGTGATAAAAGTCTTCAGACGTTACATTGTTTAGTAAGCGTCGTTTCTTCAACTTATTTTTAAGGAATAAAAATGGGTAGGTACCTTTCACAATTTCCTTTCTTTTTGGAGATAAGAAGAAGTCACAGTAAAATAAATCAACTGGCACTCTGCTTCACAGAGAAGACATAGTACGAGGATAGTTCACGAATTGTTGTCCCTAACATAGTTGGTGTTGCATGACAAATGCAAATAAAGTGTTAGGCAGAAGCTTATTGTATGACATAAGTGTGTGCTAATTAGCATAAGCACATCAGTGCGTGATTTTAAAAAAATTGAGATAGAGGTGCAATAAAGTACCTCTGTAAAAAGGGGTTATCAACGCAAGAAATTTATAAGGTAGAAGTATTGAGTGACTTTGCCCCTTTGTACCAGGTAATCAGGAACTGGTCACGAGATTTTAAACTGGAAAGAAAGTCCTGTCAACATGCACCAGGTGAAGGAACCCCCAAAACTGTGGTAACCAAAGAAAATGTGAATTTAGTCCATAACATGGTATTAAATGACAGAAGAATTACAGTCGAGGCTATAGCAGAGACATATAGGTTTTCTGTTGGAAGGAGCATTGCCCTGATAAAAAATCGCAAGTTTTTTTTTGTCACAAATTGTTCATTTTATTTGATGCCCCGAGGCCTCCTCCACTCCTTTGTTTCCCCGAGGCCTACGGACCTCTAAATCCAGCCCTGCATCGTACTGCAAACGTTTATTCTAATTGTTACGTTGAAGTTGAAGCGTAGCTTCTATCGGTCAGTCCCGCGACTGCCACGTTTTTTTTTTTTATTTTTTAAATAAATTGTTTTAAATTTACTTATATGTTTTATAAGTGTTTAAATACCCCGTAAAAATATTTCTGTTTTTATACTGCTGTAAATGATTTTACTCATATTCTCCAAAATCGTTTCATACCCCTTAGTTTACTAAAAAATAATTATTTTGCCCATTAAATATCTACATACAGAGTGGGCCACAGAAAACAGTCCACCCCGATATTTGGCAGTATTCATAGGAATTTAAGGAAATGCTGAAACATGTCGATTTTAGTTTCAAGGTGGGCACATTTTTACGATAAAGATATCTGTTATTTATTAACCCCCTCCCTTTCACTTCCTACTCCCTTAATATAAAATAGGAATGTACCATGTGTGGCACACTTCTTAAAAATGAATCTCAACGCCTATGTTTTGATAATGTGTTAAATTTTTTTGTCACATCACAGTATACACCAACTTTTAGGCTGGTGTATTTTGTGGTCACATCAATAGTACAATGAAAGGAATTTTGTAAAAACAATGGAAAACTTATTAATTTATAGGAAAGATTTATTTAATATTAGAATACTAACATTTTATTTATAAATATTTACTTACCAAGCGAAAATAACTAATCGAGTCTTTATTACCTTCTGATTTTGATTGGCTCCTGAAATTAGTTAAAAATAAATTAAAATTTACATAAAATTAGTCAAAAGTTTTTTTTTATCTATGCTACCGTGATAATCAATTATTTTAAACATTTTCTTACTGATTAGAATATTAATTAAACTGAGAGATGCCAGTTTGTTCGCTTAGCAATAATTTTTTTGTTTATGCAAGCTTGACGCCCGATTATTTTGAACTTTGATGATTTTAGAACTTGCTATTGCTCAGAATACTAATGAAAAGTATGCTGAGAACCAGTAACAAAATGGCAACCAAATATCAGCCAATTTTTTGACCAGCATTAATTTTTTTTTTGCAAGCCTATCACCCGATTATTTTGAACTTTGATGATTTTAGAACTTGCTTTTGCTCAGAATACTAATAAAAAGTATGCTGAGAGCCAGTAACAAAATGGCAACAAAAGATCAGCCAATTTTTTGACCAGCATTAAGATACCTGTTTATACCATATTTCCTTTTGGAGGTAACTATTAAACATATCGTAGTGATACACTGACACGAACTGAAAAAAGCTGTATTAATAACGGGCAACAAATAAATATTGTCACCATAGCAAGTTGCTGTGTATAAATATTTATTTGAATATAGGGTGAGTCGTCCGTACACCTACCCAATTCAATTTTTATGACGGACACTTCGTGAGCATAAAATTTTGTTTGAAAACGGAACTTTTATAAAATTATATTTTTTTACGAATCTTATCAACGATATCTTTCTTAGTATGTTTCCGGATTAGGATCAGACAACTTCCAGTGCCTGATTAAGGTAGATTGTTAATACAAAATTAAAGACTGATTAAAGACTTTCGTACAAGGCAACTGCTCGTCACAGGCAAGGCAACAACTCAGCAAAATATCATTGATTCTTATGGATTTTGCTGGGTTTAATTCACACTACGCGCGCAAGCGACGGCCCATACGGGGCTTTTCACGATGAGCGTGGCAAAAATAAGTGATGAATAAAAGGAAACCTCGTCAGTTTTTGTTCGAAACAGTTTATCTCCCAAAACGGCTCAATATCGAAATATGATTGTTTGAACAGATTCAATCTAAAATTGCATGTAGAGCTTAAAAATTTGAAAATATATAGGGCGTTCTGTTTAAAAAACTTGACTTTCATATAAACAAAGAATCTGCATTTTCTAACCACCATGTATGAGGCAAATAAAAATATGGCTATGATCCAGTGAGGATCCTCAAGGTATCACTTCACTTCATTTCAAATTTGATCGTCTCAGTACCAGAGATTATCATCGTTTATTAAAGTACATAAAAAAAAATCGAAATTAATTTTTATCTCCTAAACGGTAACAGATAGGTATAGGGAAATAGTACTTGGAGTTGTGGGGAAAATGATGAAAAATCAAAAAACGATATTATATAGAGGGTGTTCCATTTAAAAAATCAAAGTAGCTGCTACTTTTTAATAAAAGCAGCAACGCCGCGCATCATCTAGGATATGTTGGGCGTGTAGATCATGTTTATGCATACCATCATATTTTCAAATTGATCCGTTATCTGGTTTGGCAGAAACGTCAACGCTCATCGTAAGAAGCCCTGTATGTACTCGACGGTATTCGTTTACTCAGCAAAGTCGGCAAACTATATGCAAAAATATTGATTAAAAGAGTGACGAATGAAACTAAGAAGATGATATGGGATGTGTAAGCAGGATTTAGAAGAGGAAGGAGAAATATGGATCAGGTCTTTTCATTAAGAGCTATAGTCGAAAAATTCTTGGCTAGAAGTCAGAAGGTCTACTGCGCTTTCACAGACTTGGATAAGGCCTTTAACAGAGTGCTGAGGAGTGAATTGTAGTCGACATTGTCTATGTATGGGGTGCGCGGTAGTTTAATACGAGCACTGAAATCACTTTACGAGGATTCCACTGCTTGTGTCAGGATAAACGGAGCTTACCCGGACTGGTTTAAAATCGAAAAAGGTGTGAGACAGGGATGTGTGGCTTCGCCATGGCTGTTTAACCTATACATAGACGATTGTTTAAAAAGTTTGAAAGAGAGTGAGTATGGATATAAAATGAATAATTTGATCGTCAAATGCCTTTTTTACGCCGATGATCAAGTCATATTAGCGTCATCTGAAGAGGAGTTGCAGGCGATGGTTAATGTTATGCATGATGCCCTGAAAATCAAAGGGATGAAAATAAATGTAAGCAAAACGAAAGTAACGGTTTTTAAAAGAGAAGAAAGCATGACAAACTGTGAAGTTCTGATTAATACAGAAAGAGTTTGTATACTTGGGTTCAAAGTTTACGAGATATGGAAAGTATAACAGCGACATTGAGCGAAGGGTGTTGGCATCAAAACAAATAAATGAGGCACTGCATAGCTTTATGAACAGCCGGAAAGTGTCGAAAAAGGCACGTCTGGCTGTGCATAGAAGAGTGTTGGTTTCTACACTTATGTATGGTAGTAAATGTTGGTGTTGGCTGAAGAAGCATGAAAATAGGATTAATGCTGCGAAGATGAGTAGTCTGAGAAGTACAGCTAGAGTGACTCGGTTGGATAAAGGGAAGAATAGTGAGATAAGAAAACGCTGTGGTGTAAAAGATGTGGTAACAAAGATAGATAAAGGAATGCTTAGATGGTTTAAACACGTAGAAAGGATGGATGAAGGAAGATTAACGAAACAAATTTATAAGGCGTGGGTGAATGGAAAAGTCGGTAGAGGTCGACATACATAACAGTCCGGATTTGAGTCTCATGGATTCACAGTTTTCTGGAGATTGCTCAGACTTAGTCAATAATAATAATATTTAAGTCATTTAAACAGGACTCGTCTTAAAATAAACAATCTGAATGTTAATAATGAGATCTTATTATAATTATAAATATGGAAATTTTTTATTAATTATATTGACAATAATAGTGGACAAATTGAACAAATCATTTATTTTTATTTAAATTTCTTGAGTAAATCTATTTTATATAAATACTAGCGGACGTTGTCCTGCCCGAAAGTTGGCTTGCCTGCTTCGGGAATATCACTATCAAACTCAGCGATCCCAAAAACTATGGACACTTCAGCCGTTTTTGATAGTTTTTATATTCCATTCCCTTTCCACCTCTTTCGTAGGGGTACTAACACAAAAGTTTTTTTCACTAAAATGTATGTATAAAACAACTTCTGAAAATTTCATCCCAATCGGTCCAGCCGTTTGGGAGTTTTTGAAGGACATACATACATACAAACATTTTTTCATTTTTATATATGTATGTAGGTACTCGTAGATTTGGACTGTTTCTTCCTGACTGTAAACCATTTTGATTATTTAAAGAAATGTAACTTGTCAAACACAATAGTTGTCATTTTCATAGCTTAATTTAATAATGTTAACTTGCATATTTACAGAAATTATTTAACCAAGATATTTGACTTTAAATTAATTTAAAAACGGCTTTAGGGGCACATTACATTACATTTTTGCTGTTGGGCCATTGGTATAGGCATCTATGTCACCTAGATCTTTGATCCTCTGTGACTACTGCTGTGTCTTCAGTGCATCAGAATTCCAGTCTGCTGGTTTTGGCAAACCGCAGGATTTCTGTTGGCCCTGTCACATTTAGATCACTTGGATCAATTATCATGCGGCCCCAGGTTTGGTACCTGTACACCGCTAGCATCGGGCAGCAACACAGAATGGGTATACTGCTCTCTTTCTCTTCGCCGCATAGTCGGCAGTTTTTCTCAGCCGCCAGCTTAAGTTTGAAGAGGTGCGCCTTAAGTGCGACGTGGCCGGTGAGCAGGCCAAGCGTGCTGCTTAGCCTACTCCGGTTCATCGTCCAGAGTGCGTCTGTCCTCTTCTGGAGAGATTTTTTCATCAGCTGTTTTGATGTTCTGCAGCTAGTATTTACATTCCACTGAACGATATGTTCTTGCTCAAGGATTAATTTCAACTCATGTTTCGCTTCGGCAATTGGCAATCCGACCAACTGGCTTCTTGATTCCACCAGGGTCCCATTTCTTACCAGTTAATCGGCTACCTCATTGCCATTTATCCCTGTATGCCCGGAAACCCATGTAAGAGTGACCTTATTTGCAGTCGCTAACTCAGTGAGGGCCTGCATGCAGTCCCACACCACCGATGATATTAGGGGTAACATAGGGTATATTCTCAAAATAAGGAATAAAGATCATTCAAAAAATTTAAAAATATACAGGGTATCCCATAAAAAAATTGTATTCTCTAAAATCTACACGTTACTGTGGTGGGAAATTTATAGTAAATAACCCTGTACATTATCATCTTCGATAGTCCAATCTCTATATGATAATCGAGTACGATTATACGTTGTTTTGCCCCACTTGGTCCAAGAGAGCACTTTATCTTTCTACAGTGCAAATCACAATTTTAAATACCATTAAAATGTGTCACATAACGGTAGTTATTATTTAAATTGCACTATATGTGTAAGGCATAAATTGTCCCCAAACCCCCAAAAGTACTTACCCACTTTCATAAACATCTTTACTATTGCACTTAGAGTTATCATTAGTCATACTTAATATTTAATTACTATTTACAGCACACATAAATTTGTCTTGCAAAAACAATCTGGAAGGACTAAATGCACTGAAACTATTACTTACGATTAGAAGTTATTAAAACAAGCTTAAATATAAATATGAAAGCAATTTCGTTAATTAAAACTTATTCCATACATTTGATTTTAATTCACACTTCAATGCCATATTAATTGTTTAGGAATTGAATGTTATCGAAACACATCTTTGGCGTGCATTTCTCATTGCCAAAATTCGTTTAAGAAAAAAATTAATCGAATCCCCGAATAATTATGGCAATATCTTATTTTTGCTTAAATTTGTATCGGGCATATAATTCAAAAATATTGGAACAAAGCCAAAGGCAACGAAACAAGCCAAAATAACTATACAGATTATTTTAATTTTAAAAATTGTAGCTTATTTTCTAAAATATTTTATTCTCACAAAACCTTCAACCCCAGAATGATCTACATACATACATACATATAATCACACCTTTTTCACGTAGGGGTAGGCAGAGACCACTTTTTCCACTTGCTACGATTCTTACACACGACTTTCGCTTCTTCTACTTTCATCAGCGCATTTATACCTGCTCGTCGGTTGCTGGCACTTTTGACCTGGCCTTTTATCGAAAAAATTTCGATCTGATCGAGATATGTTCGCGTAGGTCGACCTCTACCGACTTGCCCATTCACACTCGCCTTACAAATCTGTTCCGTCAATCTTGTTATCATCCATTCTCTCTACGTGTCAAACCATTTAATCATTCCTTTATTTATCTTTGTTACTACATCTTTTTTCACACTGCAGAGTTCTCTTATCACATTATTTCTTTCTTTATTTATCAGAGTCAGTCACTTCAGCTATACTTATCAGACTACTCAAACATTTACTACCATACATAAGTTTAGTGACCAGCACTCCTCTACGCACTGCCAGTCTTGGCTTTTTTGACATGTTCTGGCTGCTAATAAAGTTATACAACATCCCGCTCAATATCACAAAACTACAGCCCTAGCTCTCTGCTACTCTGCGGCTGAGTATGCAAGCCCAGTATGATATAGATTATAGATCAACCCACACCAAACAAATTGATGTCGCTTTGATTGAAACCTGCAGGCTTGTCACCGGCTGTTTGAAACCGACACCTTTAAACAAACTTCACCACCTAGCTGGCATCGCCCCCTATGGTATACGTCGAGAAGTTGCTGCGAACAAGGAGAGAATCAAAGCCCTAACATCACACTACCAATCTCCCCAATACAGGCTAAAATCAAGAATATTTTTCTTAAGAGGCCAATGCCAAACCAGGACAGTCAGCCAATGGAATCCCGAGTAATATATGTGGAAAGCCAAATCGATCAGCCACTGGATGGAACCCTCCGAGAGCTTAGCTGCTAGATAGAAAGATCGAAAGACAATCTTAGCAGATGGGGCTTTCCAACAACCACAACTCTCTGCGATTTCGGAGAAGAGGAAACAACCACCCACCTGTAAGAATGTAGATTGTGCCCTTTGAAGTGCACCTTGGAGGACCTGATGTCAGCCAAACCCAATGCCGTAGACGTTGGCCGTTACTGGGCAAAGATTATTTAGTTTAACATTGTATATATACCATATCTTTTGTGATGCTTCTGACACGAATAAATAAAAATTTGACAATCAAATCATTCATTCTCAATCCATACGCACCCTCTTTCAAATCTTAACAACCGCCCATGAATAAGTTAAACAGCCATGGCGCAGCCACACATCCCTGTCTAGCAATTTTCGAAGTTAAACCAGACCGTGTATGCTCCATTTATCCTGACAGAAGCACTGGAATCCTATTGGCTCTTGTTGTAAAGTGCCTTAATATTATTAGTTAGAATTATGGGATGAAGTTTATTTAATAATAATGTTACGATATTTACTCTTGGGGTTCGATGATTCTAAGCACTCAGTACAATAACTTAACAATTTTATTCTAATATTTCTACACAATAAATTTTACTTGACAAATGACTTAGAAATTCACAACTGTATACAATATTTTTAAACACTTTATAATTACTTCAAAACTAAAACTTTAAACTAAACTTAAACTTTCGCGACCGCTATCTTCTTATATATCTACAATGTATTGCTTGAAGGAGCGAAAGAATTCTATTCCGTTCCCGAATTTGTTTCAAGATTATTAGACGCCTTTCTAGAATTCGTCAGACGTTTTCAATCGCGCCGCGGCCATAAATCATGCATTTTTTTTATTATGGTCGACGCGCTGTCGCCTCAAGGCGACAATCGATAGACACGGACTCCGCAACTCGTAACAATATTACAATACAAAAATGTAATGATAGCAAATTTTATCTTGTACTTTTATCGCCCAAGATGATTACATCAAAATCGACGCCAGTTTTGAAAAGGAACTGTTAATAATAAATTATTTTAAGAGAATGCATTTTTATTTTTAACATGTAAAACGAAATCAATTATTAGTATTATATTGAATAATATATATAAAAAAAGAAAATCACAATTACAATCGTTCATATAAATAAATATAACCCAAATCTTTAGGGGGATTTTCTGACAAAGCCACTTTGTTATCGTTGAAAATCACCCACTGACCGTTTTTCAGCAAATGAACCACATAATGACCGACCATCGTCGAAGGACCCATGTGGGAGATGAAACCGATTAACTTGTATTCTGAAAAAAATATAAACATTAGGGTCACTTTTTTAAATTGTATAAATTAATTTAAAAAAACATTACAGCCAAAAAATTTAGCAATATTTTTTTAATTAGTCCAATTAATAAAGGATTGTGAATATAAAAACATGCTAATAATCTTAAGATATTTATCCATTTAACACGCTTATATTAGTTTCACCTGTATGTTTGTAATGGCCTCGATTTTGCCATTCTTTAAGCGATCAGATTTAATTTAAACTTTGCACACTTGTCAAAAACTGACGACATTGCAATAATTCGATCAAAATATCCGATTATCCTGATTAGTTTTGCCAAGATTCATAAATTTTTTCAGAGTTCTTTTGCATGAGAGTAAGAGAGATAGAACCAGTGCGTGAACTACGCTTGCGCACAGTTCCAATGTCATATTATAATTTACATAATCCAAATACTGGTGAGAAACGTGCCGGGGGATGAATGGCAAGAGGGTGAGTAAAGCAAATCGAACTAAAAAGCGAAAAATAAATTATAGTTTAAAAAAACAAAAAAACACGCCTTTAGAGTTAATCAAACTAAAAAGTAAAAAAAAAATCTTAACATAAGAATATAATTACTGACGAGAAAATTAATGTCACTGTTCTAAAAGCGTGAGGTGCTTTGTATGACATTTTTAAACTAACTCTGCATTTCGGAATGAAGCACCCCACGCTTTTAGAACAGCAATATTAATTTTCTTGTCAGTAATTATTTTTTACTTTGATTAACTCTAAAATTGTGTACTTCAGTTTTTTTAAATATTAAGTTGTTTGATTTTATATTTCATCTTATTTGTAAATAAATAGAACATCGGATATTCTACAAAAATTTGCTAATGGACGTTGGCCAACCTGAATTTTACTTTAGGTGATGTTTTTGCTTTGAAACATCTATGTCATCGATGACGTGCATTCGATTTTGTTTCATATTTACTTTGCAAACTTTCCAAGAAAAAATTTTTGGGTGAACATTTTAATGAACATTTCCACTTCCTCTTCCATTATTTATGGTTTTATGTTAATACCTAGCCTAAAACCATGAGAAAATGTTTGCCAACCTCTCATGGGTTAAACTAATACAAAAAAAATATCAATCGGCCACTGATAGATTTAGTATTGCTACATTTTTCAAAAGTGCTACATTTAAACAAAATTGCTTAACTTACTTCCGTTTCCATCTCTAAATTTCGGCAGTTCCGGCGAACTTGCGCTAACCAGTTCGTCTTGATGTGAAAAGATCCAATCCATGGCCCGTTCGACGCTATTTTCCGTAGCTTTTAGAGCCTTCGTAGCTTGTTCGGCAGTAAAACCCATGGAGACGATGGTAGACAAAGCTTCGGGATTTGGTATAAAATTGGTATTTTCCATACCGGGTGGTACGAACGGGTACGTGAAATCGGTATCGGCAATGTGGTCCATTATCCATGCTGTGGCCGCTTCCAAACCGGAATTTCCACTGTGAAATATCGCTTTTTTGCACGCTTCCGACGGAAAACCTGTTATAAATAATTAATACTCTATTATTGCATAAACTTTTAGGGGTAGGTAAGTAAGGGGAGGTACTCAAGATACAGGGTTGTTCACTATAAATTAACAACCCATTATCATGGTTTTTATTGTTTACATTATCAGGATATTGTGTGAAACCCGTAGAATTGAGTAAAAATACATTCAACAGGCGAAATAATTATTTTTTAGTAAATAAATGGGTATGGAAAAATGTCAGAGAATAGGGATACAATCATTTATTTTGTCTGAACCATTACTTTCTTAATTTTTAACTGCTTTTGCCTACTCGCACACACTACGATATTTCTGTCGCAGCCGATACTTAGCGACGAAAACTTCCAACAGGAATTTGCAAGCCATGATTGGCTTCATAAATGTAATAAGCAATTACCTCTTTCGTTTCCCAGAGTAGTACTTACCGTTTCCCAATTTTAAATTTGTATTTTGAATAAATAAATAAAAGAGCAGCAAAAAAACCTACAAAACCACACCAAATGTTAAACTAGACATAGCCATCTACAATTTTCGCGCCTACTTCTCTGTAATCGTCAAGCAGGATTAAGGTCTATCTACACAGGTCCGTCGAGTGTCAGTGCAGTGCTTCCGTATCATTGAAAAATAATATTCTTCTGTGAGATCTAATGAAGGGGATCCACTCGTCCGGCGAAGTTTAATGGCCTTAGTATCAGTTCCGTGATTTTTAAATTCGTTGCCAACGATATTTTTACAACTTCACAGACGTGATTTTTTTGAATTACAATGGACGACGAACAACCAATTTAGTTTGTGAGGAAGTATCCGGTTCTGTATGATCTATCAAACCAAAAATATATGGATAGCTCGTTTAAAAACAAACTTGGCCATGGGTGGTGGATGCTCTTCAAAGAATGAAGGAGTACTGAACTGACACGGCACTGATGTAAAGGAATACATTGAGCCTTTTTCCTCGAGTACGAAAAATCCCTCACTGTCAGCACTAGTGGTACAGTAGGGACAAACATTACCTAATCCCCATTTGCATACAGGTAAAAGTACCTATCAGAAAAATGTTTTTGACGGAAGACGACGTTCCGGGAGCAAAATTAAAATTCGCAAATGTCAAGGACAATAATGTAGCAACATTAAAACGTTGGCTTGCTTGTCGTAATTTGAAAATTTCAGGCAAAAAAAATGAATTAGTTGACAGGTTAGTAAACAGAGTCTAGTTATCATATAGCGGTACTTTAGAACTCTGATAATAGATGTTCAAAGTAATAATAAATTTAAATTTTTTTTTTATTTTTTTGGCATAGACTACTGTGGTCAAAGTTAGGTTTGTTGTTTTTCACTCCATTAATCTATATTTTTGTTAGTAAGCATGTTTGTCTGAGGTATTTAATTTTAGTTGTTTCATTTGAGGGTTGAAGTATATCTCATATTGAGTTGGGTATGATTAATTGTTGTCATGTGGCGGTAAATTCTGGGCAGTCCAAGAGGAGATGTGTTACTGTTAGGGGTTGGTTACAGTGATTGCATACTGGTGGTCTTTCTCCCTTTAACAGGTGAATATGTGTGAGGTTAATGTGACCTATTCTTAAGCGTGTGAGCTTAACTTGTTCTCGCCTACATAATGAGATTTTTGTGATCCATGGTTCTATGGAAGGTTTAATATTTTTCAGGTATCTGTTGCTTGCAGACCATTCTTCCTACCATTGGTTTCATAGTCTACGTTTGAAATGACTTTTTATATCATCAAAACGGATACTTATCTTTTCTGGTTTTCCACTTCTTGCGACGTTTTGTGCCGCTCTATCTACTAGTTGGTTTCCCTCTATACCCTTGTGACCTGGGGTCCAAATGAATGTGACTTGTTTATTTAACTGTTTTAACCATTCGAGAGTAGAAAGGATTTGTTGCACCAATGGATCTTTAGAAAAAGTGTCAGACAGCGATTTCAATGCACTAAGAGTACATACACAAATTTAAATGTTCTAGTAACAAACGGGTTAATTTTTTTCTAATTCATGTTTATTTACTGAAAAATCAATCAACAGTTGTGCAGCAGTTGTGGCCGAGAAAAACTGCCGACTATGCGGAGTGGAGGAAGAGAGCAGTATACACATTCTGTGTATGCTAGTGGGGTACAGGTATCAAACCTGGGCCTGCATGATCATGGATCCAATTGATCTAAAAGAGACAGGGCCACCAGAAATCCTAAGGTTTGCCAAAATAAGCGGACTAGAATTCTGATGCCCTGAAGACACGGCGGTAGTCACAGAGGATCAAAAGATCTAGGTGACATAGGTGCCGACCAAAGGCCCAATCGCAAGATTGTAATGTAATGTTTGCTTGTTAATAATATCTACAATAACATGGGTACTTAACCTTACTAATTGTTGCAAAAACTGGATCCGGATTTGTCTCAGTTGGACCTTTACCACCAATAAAATGTTTTGAACACACATAATATGTATATTTATTAATTTTTTCTTTTGTTAAATCTCCTCAATGCGTGTTTCCATTTATTACACCTAACCTCATTAATGTGAGGTTTTACAAATGGTATAAAAAACACATTTTCCTCTGAATATCGATTACCCGAAGTACAATTTGCAAAACTACAATGTTTTGTCGGCATTGTAGTTATATAACAAAAATTTTATTTATTTGATTAATAATTTTAAATCACTCACTTATATCACTTCATTTACACTGTCTTAAATGAGTAAAGTTTAGTATTTGTCCCTACCACAAGTGCTGCCTCTCGTGACAGTTTGCCACATTATTCTCAAGAAGGCTTATTTACTGAAGGAACACGGATAGCATGAATACTGAACTGACACGCGACGGACCTGTGTAGATAGACCTTTATTCAGCAACCGTAGTGTTTTGTGGACGTTCTAATCCCACACGTAAAGTACCTTTCAGATATTTAAAGCAATTCATAAACACCTATTATATCTAACTCAATAAAAATGCTGCCGGTATATATATGTTAAATACGAACCCATATCTATTAGCTGGTTAAGCACAGCTTCGTCCATGGGTGGTGGCGGAGGTCGTACTTCTAGTTCTGGCAATAGTTCTTCGCCAGGTTGTGGCCCATAACCTCGCAATGAACCAATATCCAATAAATCCGGCATCTCTATCGAAACATCTAGCTTTATGGGAACCCAATCTTCTCTCAGCATAAACTTTTTCAAATGGATCACCAGATAATCCGGAAACGAGGACAACCTCGTTGTCCTAAAAAAGAATCATTTTAATATATTCTACGAGGCACAAGAAGCAGAGGCACAAGAAGCGTCCAATCAAACCTTAAATCAATAAATTAACTTACTTCCTGGCTGTAACGTTCTGTTTTGCAGCTGTGCTGTAAAAATTGTTAATAACTTCAGATTCACTAAAGGATTCGATGCAAGAGAAAAATTTAATTCGAGGTCGCACAATCGCGTCCGGTTCTAATCTCTTTCCTTGAGATTCAATCTCAGCCTTTCTTGTTTCATAAGTAGAAACCTATTGAATAATAGAAACGAACAGTAATTATATACACAGAAACTTGCAATGGCAATTTTTATTTTTTTCAATAACAAAAATGAAAAACCAAAAGCATCTATGGGTACATATAAATAAAATTGAAGTGTCTGTTCAAAATAATTACATTTTTCTAAGCTCATATGATTATTCGCACGTTACGAAAACATAAACAAGCTAATAATAAATAAATATTTTTTTTTTTAATTTTAAATGAACTGACCCATTTTTTTTTTCTATTTATTTCATTTTTAAAGTACATCTCAAAATCATGAATTACCTCATCTTTATTAATTGCTGCGTCCATAGGAATAGTTAGTGACAGAATAACTTCAGATCTTGTTAAATATTTAACTTTCTTTGTAGTTCCACACTGAAACCTTTCCTCTACTTCAAACTTGAAACATTCACCTGGATTAGTAGAATCTTTGGTATTACGTTCTAACAGAGTTATCATGTGAAGAAGAAACTCTTGAGCATCCTGCTGTTTCTTAGTTGAAAATTCAGGATGTCCTCGACCTACCACATTCTTAAACATTTGAGGGTAAATACCAGGAGAATCGGCATCCACCGGAGATCCTGCCGGTGGTGGTACAGAATATTTTCCTGAGAGAAGACCATGTCCTAATTTTGCCCTAAAAATACAAAAAGATTCCTGATAACCATACAAATAACTTCATGAGAAGTATCTGTAGAAAAGAGAGAAATCCTCTTTGAGAACTTACAGTGAAAAGTGCTCATTTATTATGAGTTCATGTTTAATTCGCCGAGAAAGAGGCATGCTCTCCATAAAAAAATGTGTAAAAGTACAAAGTAATTTAAATAAACTTATAGTAAATGGTCAAGTTTATTCACGGTTACATACATTTGTAGGTTGAAGTCATCGGGGGCGTCTAAACCGGCCTTGTCGTAAATCGGCTCTGCGGCATCATAGTATTTAGTAATAAAATCTGGAATTACAAATAGCATTTGCATTATGCTACTTAAATAGCATGAGTTTCCCATGTTAGCCATTCCAGTATAACCAGGTCCATATATTGGTTTCAAAACACCACCGCTTTCTTGTAAAGCTGCCCATTCGTTGGTTTTTTGGTTCAGTTCCAATTCCAATTCCAACATTGACTTTTCAGTTTTTTCCATGTTGGCCATATTAATTCCTAAAATCAAAAGATTGTTAACATATTAATCATCACAATCACAATACCAAATAAACTGGACAAAAAGTAATGAGACTGATTTAAGTAATAAAACACACAGAAAATTCATTTTATTGTTTCCAAATTTATTGTGTCTCCTTTAAAATGTAATCCCTTCCCGCTAGAATACACTTGTTCCACCTTTTTTTTTAGTCTTCCAAACAGTTATTATACTCAGTTTTCGGTATTGCCTTCAAAGCGGCCAGCATACTCTATTGCATGGCCTCTATTGACTCAAAACCATGTCCACCAAAGTGGTAATAATTGAAGTAATTGATTTCCAATGATACTATTTGTATAAATACTCTCAGAGAAAAGAAACGGAGTAATTAATGTATTAACTTAAGTGTCATATATACAAAAAACTACTTGACATCTATAAATATCAACATGAATATAAGTAGTTTAGTATATGGCAAATATGGTGCTTGTGGAAAGACATTCACTTGATTTTTGATGAAATACTGAGACTAATAATGATGGCAGTTTGCAATGGTGCATTATCATTATCAACAACCATGTTTTGCCATAATTTTGATCAGTATTTACAAATTGACTCACGTAAACGAAGCAAAAGACCTAAATAATATTCTTTGTTGACTGATTGCCAGTTACAAGGAACTCTTTATGGGCAATGCTTCGGCAGTCGAAGAAAGCAGTCAACATGACCTTGATTTTTGACTTGCTTTGACGTGGTTTTTTTATTATGGTTCACCTGCAGCATGATATTAACTAGATTGTAGAGCAGTTACCAGACCATAAGCATAGATCTAAGTCTCATCGCCAATAATAATAATGCATTTCAGATAATTATCAGTCATAGAAAGTATTTCTCAAGCCACTTTAACACGACTTTGTTTTTCAAACAAATTCAAATTTTTTGGAACAAGACAAGAAAACAAAAGACAAGTTCAAATTTTTCTTTAAATTGTTTGTATTGATCCTTTTGATATACCAGCAATATCTACAAGGTCTCTTTGAGTCAATCGACGATTAAAAAGTACAAACTCCTTGATTTTGTTGATGTTTTCATCAGTAGTTGGTGTTGATGGCCTTCCTGAATGATGTTTGTCTTCGACTGCTTTAGATCCTCACCAAATAATTTGTACCACTTAAAAACTTGTGATTTTGCAAACTGTATGCAAAGATATTGATTAAAAGACGTATGAAACTGAGAAGATGATATGGGATGTGCAAGCAGGATTTAGAAGAGGAAGGGGTTTAGTCGAAAAATTCTTGGCTAGTAGTCAGAACGTCTACTGCGCTTTTATAGACTTGAAAAAGGGCTATGACAGAGTGGTGAGGAGTGAATTGTGGTCGACATTGTCTGTGTATGGGGTGAGCGGTAGTTTAATACGAGCACTGAAATCACTTTACGAAGATTCCACTGCTTGTGTCAGGATAAACGGAACTTACATGGACTGGTTTAACATCGAAAAAGGTGTAAGACAGGAATGTGTGACTTCGCTATAGCTGTTTAACTTATACATAGACGATTGTTTAAAAGATTTGAAAAAGAGTGCGTATGGATTGAAAGTGAATGATTTGATCGTCAAATGCCTTTCTTAACGCCAATGATCAAGTCATATTAGCGTCATCTGAAGAGGAATCATCAAAGGGATGAAAATAAATGCAAGCAAAACAAAAGTAATGGTTTTTGAAAGAGATGAAAGCATGACAAACTGTGAGGTTCTGATTACGGGAGAAAGAGTGGGACAAGTAAATGAGTTTGTATACTTGGGTTCAAAGTTTAAGAGAGATAAAAAGTATGGTAGTGACATTGAGCGAAGGGTGCTGGCAGGAAAACAAATGAATGAGGCACTGCATAATAAGGGAACACTGTAGTGTAAAAGATGTGGTTACAAAGATAGATAAAGGAATGTTTAGATGGTTTGGACTAGTAGAACAAATAGATGAAGAAAGATTGATGAAACAAATTTATAAGGCGAGTGTGAATGGACAAGTCGGTAGAGGTCGACCTCTAAGAACATATCTCAATCAGATCAACATTGTTTTGAAGAAAGAGTACCAACATCCGACGAGCATGTATGAGAGCACTGATGAAAGTAGAGGAAGCAAAAGATGTGTGAAAAAACCGCAGCAAGTGAAAGGAAGTGGTCTGCCTACCCCTATGGGATAAAGGCATGACTATATGTATGTATATGGTTTCACATTAAGCTGGTTGAAGGTCGGTCTACAAGAGGAATTGCTAATCAAATTAATGTTAAGAAACTTTGGTATTAAATATTTTTAAGAGATTTACCAAATTACTTCTATAGTTATCAACAATTCAGAAAAGAATGAAAAAGTTTATTTGTACAATTAAACAATGATCCATACAATTCACATTTAACTACCACTCATGTTGATTAAGATCATTTAAATATTCCATTAAATGTTACAGCTAAATTGGAAGTCCTTACCCCAATGAGCCAGATGTTGAATTAAATTAGGATCTTCAACCATATCATCTTCACTGTAGCTAAATACATCTGCTTTGCCATCTTTGGTGATTGTTCCCAATTTTACTGCTAATGGATGTCCAGTTGTATTATAATGTTCTATAGCATGATTATTTCCTCCAGTACCATCATAAAATTTTCTACCACACAAAATGGTTCCATCAGTTAGATTTAACCACAGATTTTCAGTCTTGTCACATTTTTCACATTTCCAACCTGTTGGTGGAATCTTTTTGTCATTTTTTAGTTGCTTAAGATCAAATGCATGTTTTGAAACTTCTCGCACTTCTCCATCCCATGTTCCACTAAGAGCCTCAAGTTCAGCAAGTTTCCCTGCTGATGGCAAATTAATAATGGCTTGTACTGACAATTTTACCTAAAATAACTTACACTTTTAACAACTGTGTAATGATTTTAATTCAAATGTTGAGAATTAACAGGTTTTTGACTTACCACTTCAGGCAAACTTTCATTAGGCCATTCAAAAATTGTAAAGCTTGGCAACACAACAACTGAGTAAAAATCTTTGTATTCAAATTTCTTCGTACTTGATTCTGGTATAAATCCACCCTCTACTCCAATTGCTAGACGGGTAATTTTTTTCTCAGGTCCATCTCCCTGCTGTGGTGATGAAACCTTTTAAATATGAAATGTTCAGTGCATTTCAGTGATCCAATTAATTAAAGTTATTAATTTACACTATACCAAGCAGTAAGTAAATAATTAGTACTTGCACTGCTCTAAAAATGTTTATACAAGCATTAGAGATGCTTTGATATGTTGTGAAAGTGATACTTGAAGCAAAATTAAAGTTAAATTGAAATTAAAGTAGTTTACTGTGTATTTACATGGAATATATGTTTAAAACTTTTTATTTTTTATTATAGGGTATTGATTAGAAAATTATAAAATCCACTGATAGAGAAATATTTGTGGTTTTAATGGACTATTAGACACAGTGAGTTGAAAGCATAAACAAAAACAAGGTTATTTTACCATAAATGATAAGTCTGTAAGCTGAGGTGAAAAAAACAGCAAAGAAAAAAATATGAAAACATCTAATATAAAAATACAAAGTTAAAGATATTTGTGTATGTAAACCAATTAACTACACCATCCAAATACTATATAAAGTTCAAGAAAACTATTTCGGAATATAATGATATAAATTTTAATTAAACAGACTAAAATGAAATACAACTAACCTCATGTTTTTCTCTTCGCATATGCAAAAACACAGAATCATTAGTTCTAGCATATTTTTCTACATGATCTCTTCCCAATCCAATAAAAGTTTTTAAACTTATATATAATCCCGTTTCGGATTCCTGCAAAATTTTAAAATTATAACCTTACTATTATCGGTGAATTATCAACTTACGGGATTGTCGAAAGAAAACACACATTCGTCTTTATAAAGTTTACTGTTCGCAGTTGGGATTTGAATATCCTTTAAATGAGGTGTAAGTATATCCATACCTATAAGAGAAAAAATTAGGACCTAGGTATGTTGAAACTATTTTAAAAATGAATTAAAAATTAAATTAACTTTGACAATGACAAATAATTTAGGTTATGACTTATGACCGGAGACAATGAAATTCGTTTTTTCTATGGTTACGAGTTACCCAAGTACAGGTTTGGTTAATTAACCAAACGAACCGGCGCGGCAAAAGACGACCATTAACCCGATTAACACAATTTATCGCATTTAAATAAAGTATGTAGCCAAGCCAAATAAACCTTTTATTTATAAAATTAGCCAATTTTTGATGAACTAGAACTGTTTCTAATTGAAGTTACTGAGCTTGTACACAATCCGACAATAATAGTTCTAAGTACACAATACACAATCAATAGGGTGAGTGATGTTCTGTCGAGTGTCAACGTATTAAGTTACATAACCTAAATTTTATTTATTTTCTGTGGTTACTAATTAAAAATATATAGGTAGATCAGTGATAAACTAATTATTTGATTTAATTACAGCGTGAACATATTAATTTCTTGTAAGTGGAATTTGGGGTTCACAAATATGAATGAAAATTTTTATCCAACAGAAAATTATTCGGGATATCCTACACAGGTCCAGCAGGTACAATTTCACAAACCACCACAATTGAATGAACCCCAAACTTACTTTTCTTATACATCTGCTCTTCTGAATAGTTTTTCGCCAAATAAAAATTATACAGTTTGTTCCAATTCAGCTTCACAGAACATTACAAGAAATCAAAATAATTCCATTTACCAGGATCAAATTGATTTACAAAATTGGGAGAACCGAACAATTCCAGATATAGAAAAAGTAATAAAATTTCCTGATAAAATAGAAACAATTGAAATCAGTAGTAAGGATTTAAGCCCTGTTAGTTATTGTAGTAACATTGACATTCTAGTACCAGAACTTTATAAACCTTTATCTAAAGATACAGGACCTTATAACAAATATGAAAATCAATGTTACTACGTTCAGAATAACATTAATCAAAAGATTAATGAATATCCTCCATGCGTTCAATATGAAAAACCAATTAAGTATTATGATCAGAAAAATTATGATGAACATAAATTTAAAAGCTGCAGCTTTAATTCAGATATTATTTATACAGATAATGAATTGTCTAATAATATAAATTACAAAAGTTCATATGAAAATAATATCGATTATAATATATACAATTACTGTGATAAAATTCAAGAACATCAGATGTCGACTCAACATGATCTATTTGACAATACTAACATACAATTTGATACAATCATAAATCCTATTGATCAACAAACAGAAGATTCAAATGAAGACAGTGATATTATTGTTGAAGAATCAGATGATGAAATAAGCTATGAAGATCCAGACAAAAGATGTACATATTCTAATCTCAATAAGTGCATTATTTGTAATTTAATCTATACTCCGTTCGGAGTTCAGTTCTATTTTTTGACTTCCAAAAGCCCCCTAACTATGTCATCTCAGAAGCCTGTTATTAATAAAATTGTAGATTTAGTGGGAAAAATTACTGGTACTAACAATTATTTATGCAGTGAATGTTTAGGCTTACTTAATACTATTGATCATTTGCAAATTAAACTAGATATATTTAATACAGAATTTATAGCAAAATACAAAAAGACTTGTAGTGATAATTTCACTAAAGTGGGCTGTTTATGGAAGAAAAAAGAAAGATCAAGAGTACAAAAAAATATTAGGTTTAAATGTAAGGTGTGTAAGAAAATATTGTATTTAAAAAAATATTTGTTACATCATTTAAAAAAACACAAAAATCCCAGTTTACTTTGTGAGTGTTGTGGCTTCATGTTTAAAAATAGAAAAAGGTTTATGTGGCACAAAAAAAAACATGATAAAAAAACTAAGATACAAAAAATAGAACCCTTTAAATGTACTAACTGTATTAAGATTTTCAGAACAAAATCTCAACTGAAATCTCACGAAAATTTCTGTTTGGGATTATTACCATTTGAATGCAACTATTACCACTGCGACAAAAAATTTGCCACAATTACACAATTGAAAAATCATGTAAAATTAAAGCATGATAAAAAGTTTATTGCAATTTGTTCAATTTGTAATATTGGATTTGTGAAAATGTCTGATTACAAAAACCATAAAATAACGCATACTACTGACAAGAAATATTCTTGCACAAAATGTGATAAAAGCTACAAAAGTTTGTGTAATTTGAGGTTTCATATGAAAATACACAACAAAGAATTACCATTTACCTGTATTATCTGTAAAAAAGGATTTATGAGAAAGGAATATTATGAAACTCATTTAAATAACCATAAAGGAATAAAAAAGTATAAATGCATAATGTGCAATAAACATTTTTCGTCACAGAAAAATCTTGATTCACATTCAAAGTCTCATGAAGATGTCAAAAAAGTCTCTTGCAATATTTGTGGAAGAACGATGCTTAACAGTTTCAAGTTAAAGGACCATCTAAGAGTTCACAATAATTTGAAAGAATTTGATTGTGATCAATGCGATCGGAAGTTTAATACAAGAGGCACTCTTCGAAAACACCTAAAGAACAAACATTTATAAAAAATACACCTAATTTTCATTGTAAAAATAAATTTGTTCGAAAAACAAAGTTACATTTAATTAAAAATTCTACAATTTGCAATGTATCAATCTGTACTAAAAGTTTTCAATTATTTGAAACTGATTACTATTTTCCATAATATTAAGAGAATTTAAAAAGTTTATTTTTATTTTTCACCAATCTTTATATATAAAAATTCAGATTCCTTATGTTTGTGCCCACAAAACTCGAAAAGTAGTCGATGGATCGACTTGAAATTTTAACACAACATTGCATTCGAGTACGCGCGTGTTTTTACAGTAATTACGTATATAATCGTTGATGCGTCTGTTAGTGATCGTGTCACTTCTGAACGACTTGACCAATATTCACACAATTTATTTTTTTGTCAAGGCAGCGGTTCATAGATATGCTACGATTTGATAGGTGGCACTGTAATTGAGCTCACAATATTTGTTTAGAAATTTGGGATCCGATAGGTTAGGTTGTTTGTTTGTATGTATCTTGGGCGATGGTAACGAACATGGGCTAGGTATATTATGTTTTAATAAAAAATAGCTTAATTTATAATTTTCTACCCGTGAGAAGCAGGGCAGGCCAGCTAGTATTTAATAATTTTAAAATATTCTTGAGAAATAAAGATTTTTTATTTATGAAAAAAGTATTGCGTTTTTATTTCATAAATATATTAATTAATTTCGAGTCTATAAAATTTATATACATTGTATAAAAAAAACTTAATAAATTTAAAATTGAATATCAATCAGTTTCCATATCTTCATCATCATCTTCACTACTACTTTCTTCGCTTTCTGATTCTGATTCCAACCATTCTGAAGCAGAAGAATCATCTGCTATAATGATTTTCCATTCTTCTAATTTTTTTAGATCTAATGAATAAAAATCACCAAAGGTAATTTGCTTGTCCCCATCTTCAAACATTCCACCTAAAATAAGATATGAAACAATCTTTACGAAAGTAACTTCAAGGCTTACTTTTTAAATTTACAGTTTCCAATAATGTAAAGTTGTAAGAATGTTAAGAATATCTAATATCAAAATTTTAAAAACAGTCTAAAATGTACTCAATATTGAAATAATTAATAAAAAATCTCGATTGTTCCTTATGTTTAATTTCTTCATTAGAAATTAAAAACATTTAATAGATGTATATGCTTTAATTTGTATACTAACCATATAAATATAAGATCCCATGTTTGATAGCCAAGCCACAATTAATTCTAGGAGATGGTTGGAAATATGCAGAGAAATCTTGTTTTGTTACCAATTTATCCCCCAAAGAAGTTGATGCTGGACCAATGGTTACCTTAAAAATGCCATCAGCTGATATTTTTGTTGATTCAATTTTTTCCACCTCCATTTGTTCTTCCTCTTTATCATCTATTTAAAATACATATATAGGGTGTTTTATTAAGAATTGTCTTTATAAGAACTGGAGAAACTGTCGCATAAATATAAAAAGATTTAAGCCTATTTTTTTTTTACTTTCCAATATTTTCTGTTAATACTTGGTAAACAGTCCGTTAAAATACTTTTTATGGTGGTAAAAGATATAGCTCATTTCACCAATATACGACGGTATCGGATTAGTCGCCAAGACATCGACTTAACGGGCGCACTGTGTTGAGAGGTACATTAGTAAATTCCCCGAAAAAGCCCGAAATTTTTTTGTTATTATTATGCTTTTGTTGAGAGGTTTTATTTTTTGTTTTATTGTGAACAGAAATCGTTTATTATCAAGCACAAACAAATAAAGAGCATTTTTGTTTACAGTGAGTATAATTTCTTGAACATTCAATTATTTTGTGCGCGACTCTAGCTTTTTCACACATAGCCTTTCGGTTGTCTTCATTTTAAACTTAAACCCCATATGTTTCAAAATTCTCCAAAGACTTGTTCTAGAAATTTTAAATACATCTTTTTCTTTTACTTTTTCTAATATTAAATCTAAAGAGACATGTTCTTTTTTTTCATGCATTTTGTACAGAATGTCGCGAATTTCAATTTGTAAGCTTCGGGAAAGTCAACAGTCTTTGGGTGTCAGCGGGGTTTATATTTTTCAACTTTTTGTTTACTATTTCCATCTTTCACGCTTTTTAAAACTAAGATTAATTTTGTTTCACCAATACCCATCGCATCACACACACGCTTACATATTGATAAAACTGGTAGCAACGGACCTCCATTGTCCTTTTCCATAGTAAAATAAGCGTTTACATTCAATATTAATGCATCTACATTTAAAACATGTCGCGGTCTATTAGGTATAAATACACTACTTGAAATTACAATCAGTACTATACAATTTTAATGTAGGTATCCACTACAATGATAACCCAAGATTACTAATTACGTTTCTAGAAATCGAATCAACAAGCCACGTAAAAGCTTAATAGCTTTAGTTAATTAGTAAAATTTGTTTTGATTACTTACCTACCTCTCTTATTATGTACAATAAATAAAGTCATTAAGAACAGATTTGGTTGCAAGAATAACTGTGCTAACAAATAAAAATATTAGGGAAATTTACTTTCCTACTTCTTAAATGTAGTTGATTACTGGTTAGCGAGTTTCTAACGATAATCCGTTACCACCATATATCGATATATCGGTAGGGATAATGACTCATCGTTTCCTCCCTTACATTATAGGCCAACTGTTTGGCAAGTTTTTTATTCTTCTTTATTTAAGAATATGATGTTATTGCAGAATAAAAAATAATTGAACAAATTCATCATAACTTAATTAAAAGCAAAATTTTATAGATAAAAAGCAAGTTTTAAAAAAAAGTGTTACCTTCATCACAGTGATCATCTTTATTTTTAGTTCTCCTTGTTTTATTACTTTTTTCTCGTTTTCCACCAAGAATGACATTCTTCCAAATCATTTTGTCTAAATCTAACTGATAAAAATCATTAAAAAAATGTCCGGATATATTTTCTTCATTTTCTTCTACATCAAAAACACCACCATAGGTATAAGCTGATAAATTATTTATTGTTGATGTAACTGGCATGCTACATCGAGGGGAAAATGATATTCCCCCTATTTTTATTTGTGACCATTTATATTTGGTACCTGTGGTGTCATTTTCTAAAAAAAAAAAACATTAAGAATTAGATAATATAAACAAAAATTAATATCTGTTGTGGTTGTCAAAAAAATTAACTGATAAAAAAAATAACATACTATCTGGAGCTAACAAAAATGCGTCACTGAATACATGTCCTTTGTCTACATCTTTCTTTAGTTTTTCTTTACTGTATCCACCATAAATTAATATTTTACCATCATTCAATCCCATTATACAACACCCAGATCTGGGTAAAGGTGGAATACCAGCAGGTTCTAATTTGGTCCATTTATAAGTTTCAGTATTGAAACTGTATATATCATTGAAATATTTATAATCTCTTAGATTATCATGAAAACCACCAAACACAAATAACTGTTTCTTTACTAAAACCATTCTATGTCCGCTTCTTGCAGATGGTCCATTTGGAGCAGTAATTTTTTCCCACTGTTTTGTACCTAGAAGTTTTACCAATATAAAAAAAATAATGCCACATTAAATATTAAATATTATGATTTTAAAATAAAATTATTAGTATTAGCAGCCTGATAAGGGTTATAACCTAAGTGAAATGTCCAAAGATCTTTATAATGATAAAATTGTGATTGAGTTGGTGAAGCAAATTCTCCTCCAAATACCCATAACTGTCCTTTATTTGCCGAGCTGGCAACCATTTGGTGTCCACATCTAGGAGGTGGGCCATTAGGAGCTTTAACTACTGTCCAGCTGTTGTTTTGAATATTGTAAAAAAACAAGTCTCCATATACAAATGTCTAAAAAATTGGTTAATGAAATATGGTTTTAAATGTTAAATAAATATTGGGGCACACTTTACAACCACTAACATTACCTTTTGACCATTAAAAAACTCTCCACCATATAAAATAAGCTGTTCTTTATCTGGGTGGGCAACAAAACTAAAATTTAACCTTCTTGATGGGGGATTTACAATTGCTTCAGTTACTTGCAACCTTTTCCTCTCCTCTGTTTCAATTTGTAATAAAATACTTTCTATATCATCCTAAAAATAAGTTATCAAAATATAAATTAATTAATGTATTATTATTTAACTTTTGTTTACTATGATTTGCCTTGGGCAACAAAGTATTGGAAAAGCTACTAACTTCTTGCCTATTAACTATAAAAGTGGACTTCCATGTAGTATTTACTTCACTATTCTCTATAATTCTAATATCTGTCAGTGTCAGATATAAAATATTGGTTTTGATTTTGAAAAAGATATATTTAGTGTAGTTTAAAGTATTAAAATAGTTTCACAGAGTTATATATACTTTTATTAAGGATATTACGATATAATATAATAACAGGTTATGGGCCCAGATTCCTAAGCTAAAAATGACGACATCAAAAATGTACGCAAATATCGAACCATTAAATCAAAATAATTTTGATACATGAAAAGTACAAGCCAAAGCTAAATTAGTAAAAACTGGAGCAGAAAGATTCTTTGGCAAAAGCTGATCTTCGCACCGTCCGAATTAAGATTGGTAAAATCATGTAAGAGCACAAAAGATATATGGGAAATGCTAGAAAAGGCATACCAAAGCCGAGGACCAGCGAGAAAAGCAACTCTTTTAAAAAGGCTTATAAAAAAGAAGCTAAAAATTGATAAAGCTGTGACCATATAAATGAATTTATGGATCTCGTATAAAAGTTAAAAGACATGGAAGTGAATATTAATGAAGATTTGTTGACTATAATTATGCTTTACAGTTTGCCCGAGCAATACGAAAACTTAAGGGTTGCGATAGAATAAAGAAAAAAACTTCAGTCGTCCGAAGAACTAAAAACTAAGATAATAGAAGAAAGTGAGGCAAAAAATAACTTAAGCGAGGAAAAAAAATTAGAAAAGGCATATTATAGTAGTAAAAACAAAAAACCACAAGAAATTTAATGCAGAAAAATCAAAGAAAAACCTGAAATGTAAATACTGTCTGAAAAAAGGTCATTTTGAGAGGGATTGTTGGTCAAAGAAAGATTCAACAAGGTTATTTATTAGTAAAAGAAACCTGCCTATCTGTTCAAAATATAAACGTTCGAGAAAGTTGGTGTTTTGACAGCGGATGTACATCACATATGTGCAAAGACAAAGAAATGTTCAAAACAATGACTCAAACAAATGAAAGTCTAAAACTTGCTTTTACTGACAAAACCGAAAACATTGAAGGTAAAGGAACTGTAACAATAAAATTAAAGAATAAAATAATATCTCTTAAAGATACTTTGTATGTACCAAACTTATCAACCAATTTGATATCTATTGCCAAAGCACCATCAAATGGATACAAAGTCAGTTTTAATCAAGAAACTGCCACAATACATAACAAAAATGGAATATTAATGAAGGCATACAAAGGAGATGGCCTATATTATGTGAAGACCGAGGAAAATGATATTTCTCATCTTGCTGAAATAAAAACGATTGGCATAAGAAATTAGCTAATGTCAATGAACAAGAATTAAAAAATGCTATTAAGAATGAAACAAAAATGAAGTTAGTGTCAGATATAAAATATTGGTTTTGATTTTAATAAATATATTTTGTGTAGTTTAAAGTATTAAAATAGTTTGACGAAGTTATATATACTTTAATTAAGGATGTTATGATATAATAATAACAACGTTATTCTTTAAATTTTAATCATTAGACCATTATCAACAAGTAATACATTAAACTAAAAAAAATTTCTTATTATAATTTTATATTTGTCATACTTTCTTTAAAAATGTACAGTTTATTTGATCATTAATTTTATTTTATACATACCTCTCCTTTAGCCTGCATCTCTTTTTTAATTTTATTTGATATTTTTCTTTCCGTTTTGGCTGAAGTTTTTTCAGCTCCTTTTCCTTTTTTTTTATCTTTTTTATTTTTGCCCATTTTTCCCGTTTAAATTTAAATGACTTTAAATAATACCGCCACACGTGTACTTGTATTTATATACCTTTAACAGAGCCTTTAAAGTATAGGTTAACAGAAAGGAAAAAACGAATCTTCGTTTTTTCCATTCCATTAGTCCATTTTTCCATTAGTCATTTGACAAATGACGTGGCGCTGCCTACCATAATAACCATAGACCTTTGAAAATATTACAAAAGGAAACGAGCATCATTGTTATTCTGTACGGATATGGAGGGTAGAGGTTAGGTTAGTTACGGATGCGCACCCATGACCCTCCACGTATGACTCATTTTTGAATGTTTCCTTGTGAATGTGACAATAAAGTGAATTTTTAATGGATTTTAGCAGTTTAAAAGTATAAGCCATTGTTGTATGTTTAGATTGAAATACTTTGTAGTTAACTATTATAGACATTTAAATAAATTGCTGGTAAACATTATTATATTACTGAGCCAATAGCGACAAATATAATTAGTTGTTCATCTTGGGGGTAATCCCTGACACTAAAACATAAAAGTGCTGGTATAACATTTCGCAACTGTTTTTAATGCTAAATTTGTTAAATATTTGAAAATAAATAAGAATTGTATATCAATGAAATTTGTAGGTTAAACCCACCAATCACAAAGTATGTATTGGCTTAGCAAGCTAAGGGTAAAATTATAGATTATAGGTTTTTATAGCGTGCGAAAAAAAAATGAAATTGTAGATTGACAAAATTAAAAATTTTGAATGAAAGTTTCCTTATTATACATGAGATAATAATTTTCTATTGATTGCAGAAGTCAACGAAAATATAGCATTTTTCAGATATTTTTCCAACATGTACGAGTTTTTTATTTTTATTATAATTTAAAACACTACGCCTCTGTTAAAACGGAAGCAGTAGTCGGCCATATGCACCCTCCATTCCGGTCAGACTATGCTCCTTCCGGATGTTTTATATTTAAAGCCATAGACATATTAAATAAACAGGGAAGAGCTTCTCTCACTTACATTAATTAATATATAAAACCAATGTCTAAAGAAATTATACTCAATCAAAGCCTGTACCAAAGAAATTAGACAATGCTAAAAACATTGGATTGCAATCGCTAGAGCCATCTATTATTTTTTACTGAAAATATTAAATAAATCTCATTGTGATGTCTTCATCGGATGGCAAACTATTTTTCTACTAGCAGTACTAGCATTGTATACTAGCACTATTTCCGTTCAGTTATTAGATATTTGTAAATCGCCGCAATATTTTTTTTCAAAAGCTCGATACCTCTACCAATAAAAAAGAGAAACTAAGTTTTTTTTAGTGGTAAGTGGTAGGCCTACATCAGAGACAACCATGTCTCTGGCCTACATATTTATGTATTTTCTTAAATTTATGTTTCAAATTCGCACAAAACAAAATTGTGTACTTGAACACTTTTATGAAGAAAATTTGTTTTTAATTTTTGAAATAAATGAATGTTATTGATAATTTAAATCAAGCTCAAAATTTTAAGAAAACGCATCTGTGTGCTTATTTATTTGATTTCGTATTATTAATTTCCCCTTGTAATTATTCTATCAATTTTTTTGACAAAAAAAAAGCAATTTTTTTTTAGTTTATAAAAAAGAAGATTTTGACATGGCATTTGACATGACAAGATTTTGACCAGCAAGTTCACAAGATAACATGGAAGGTAGGAAATTTTAAGGAGTTGGGAATTTAAAAATGGTATTGTTAATAAAACACGTTGTAATGGTCAGATATTAAATGCATTATGCTTACAGGATATTACTGAAGATATAGATTTAGAAGACCTGGAATCAAGATTATATAGCCAAATATATCATAGCAGTGAAACTTATGAAGAATCAAGCGAGAACGTTATTTCACATAATTTACCTGCTGATAAGTTTAGGAGAAAATATCGTTATTTTGAAAGCCCCAATATTTTAAATCTAACTCAATCCTACACTTCATTTGTTAATACAGATGAAGTTGCAAGCTCTTCTACAAGCATTGGTGATGTGTACAGTACTATTGCACAGAATCCAATTTCTCCAAGATCTAATTCCGATCATAATCAAAGGTTTCAAAATAATATAACAGTAAACCAATATTCCATTCCAGTGGTATTTTCTAATTCACCTAGATATGTTTCACCTTGGTACCAACATAAAGTAGACAATGTTAAAATCTGTAAAAAAAAGAAGCCCAAAAGATCCAAAATGACTATTAAAAAACGAATTAAGGTAAGTGTTATTTTTTATTGACACTAATCAAAGAGGTAAAATGCTAAGATTTTGTACTTAAATTACTTTTTAAAATTATTATGAATGTACTACTTGTTAATATATTACTTAATATTTATTGAAAGTTTTATTATATGGAATTAAAGACATTTATATTCACTATATGTATTTTATTCTTATAAACTGCTTCGGTCATCATGACTGCATTTTTAATTTTTCTTTACAGTAGTACCTACTAACCTATACCCCCCAGTTTATTATTATTATTAAGTACCTATAATTTATTTTATTCTATTATTGTATATATGAATGCAATTATATATTTTAAAAAATCTGTTTTTAACAAGTCTTAGTATTTTGCTTGTCTATTGTCATTAATGCTATTCTATTATTTAGCCTGTTGTAAAACCAAATACAGTTACAATATATCTGTCAGATTCGGATGATTGTGTAACAGTGGAAGAAGATAAAAACAGTAATGAAGCAGAAGAATTAAGTACAAAATTTCCAAAAGAAACCAATGAAAAAGATAGTGATAAGCTTCTAGAATTAGATGATGATGTCATTTTTATTCCTCCCCCACCAGTTGAGGTTATTATTGTTGAAAGTGATGAAAAATCTCCCAAGTCTAAAGAAAATACTAAACATTCCAAGCCACTTTCATCAGAAAATAGCCATAAATCAGAAGAAAATGTAGAATTAATAGCAACCTCGGAATGTTCTCTTTCTAATGATTTTTTGGAAACTGCAAGTGTGGAAAAGAACAGCAATTTTAATTTTGGTCTTCATGGATCTGATTTTAACAATGGTCCAACAGAGGTAACCAAAGTAGTAAAACCTACAGAATATTGTGAAACTGAAAGTAGTTGCAGTACTAATGATCATTGTAGAGATTTTTGCAATACAGTTAACACTATAGTATTTGATGAAGTTGATTTCCCTAAAGATGATATATTTTCCGAAAAAAATTTGGAAAGCTTTAGTTCTTTTATAACTCCTAAAAGAGTTTCAAGTAAATCAAAAGAAATGGTTGGTACAAAAAAGCTAAACAAAATAGTTAATGAACTAATAGACATTTCTTCAGACACTAGTAGTTCAGAAAGTGACTATGAGTCTAGCAAGAATAGAAAAACTGATAATTTACCAAATCTGTCACCCATGGTGCCATATTTTGATGCCAAAGGAAACAAATATGCATCTAATTTTTTTAAAGAAAATGATTCTGAAAATATATCCCAAGAAGAGCTACTAACCAATAAATCAGAAGCAATGAGAAAAATAAATGAAAAATCTGCCGATTTAAAAAAAAAAAAGGAGTTTAAAAAATTATCTTGCAAAAAGAAAAAGAGGTTTTTGGAAACAGAAAGCTCCAAAATTTTAACAACCGATAAAGATTGTGTGGATGAAATAAATACCCCAATTTCAAAATTGAAGAAAAAAAAGAAAAAACGAGAACATTCTATTTCTACACTCATGGAGAATAATAGCTCAAAAGAAAAATCCATTGATAAATCAAATGATAAACTCGATCCAATAGCTTTAGAAAAAGATAACGATTTATTTTCGTTTAATCTGGAGAAATCAAAAAAGAAAAAGAAAAAGATCACTTCCTTAAATAATACGTCTGATTGTAACGTTGAAGATTTAAATTCTAGTCCACAGAATATGTCCAATGTAACTGAAGAAATACCAAAACAAACTATTACTAATGAGGAAGAAAATATGTCAGAAAAACCTAAAGTTAAAAGGAATGCTTTAACTTTAAAAAATAATGGTTATGTTGATGAAAATGTCGAAGGTATTTCTTCAACAGCAAAAAATGCTTCAATGGATCATATTTTGTGTCCTGATCGAGATAATCAGCATTTTGAAAATTTGGATTCAATTCAAGAATCAGATGAGGTTTCTAATTTGGAAAAGTCCAAAAAGAAAAGAAGAAAGAGAGATAATACCTCGGAAACTAGTACAGTTGAAGTATTAGAAACATCTAATACAACTGAAGGCATTTTAGCGGATTCTTTAGATGCAGAAATGAATAAATCAACAGAAGAAGTTGACAGAAGTACAACTGAATCATCCGAAAAACTAAAGAAAAAAAAGGAAAGAGAAAGTTTAGCAGAAAAAATTGTAGAAGTCAATGCTGGTACATCTGAAATTTTACCAATGGAAAATGATACAGATAATGAGATTACTGCAGACACAATTAAACAAAGTACCAATAATAAGGAAACTGAAATCTCTAAAGAATTACTAGAAAAAGACAATGTAGATAAGTCAAAAAAGAAAAGAAAAAAGAGGGATAGCCGTGGTGACAGTGCTCGTGAAAATGCTTCAGATTATAATAATTCATCAATTTTGTTAAATGAAAATGATCTTATTATACAAGAGTTTACGGAAACTCCAAATGAACCAACTACAGACATACTTAGTATTCAATCTAATACCAATGTTGATAAATTGTTACCTGTGTCTGATTCAGAAGAAATACAAGAAAAAATTGAAAATGATTCGGAAATCATAGTTCTGGATGAATCATCAAACGACTTGAGTCTTGTATCATCTGAAAGTGATTTTGAAAATTTGGACAATATTGGAGGTGACATAAATTTAAATTTGTTTGAAAAAGATAAAAATATTCCAACCACTAGCAACAATCAAGGAGATCATCAAAAAATTATTAAAAGGATTCGTCTACCTTTAGAAAATGTTGAAAATTTTGATGTTGCAGCTATTCAAAGTCAGCAATCAGGTAAGTACTCATCTTGTAAATAATTTAAATGTGGTATACACGTATTTATAGTTTTGTCAGAGAATAACAAACCAACAAGAAGCAACAACTTTGTCGAAATATCTTATATTTATAGGGTCGATTTTAGGTAATCTATGTACACCTTAAATACGAGTACACACACTGCATGAAAAAACGCAGATGAACGTCAGAATGTAACATATGATTTTTGTATCTGTTGCTTAATTTAAAAGGAGAGATCAAAGAAGTCGGTATTTTTTACAAAAGACGAACTTATTTTGTACACCATATTTTTTGTCATGCGCATTCAGGAAACATTCGCTCTTGTCGCTTTTCGTTGGTTTGTTATTTTCGGGTTTTGCTGCAACAATGAAATCTACACTTGCTTTTCTCAGATACATGTTAATGCAGTTATTATATGATCTATGACTTGTCTTGTGAAATTAGGTGTAAAAGCAAAATGTTTTATTAAGCGAATCACCATCAATAGATTGCTGCAAAAAGACTAATCTTCCTGAAAATCAACAAGAATTACCTGCTAGATTATCTCGAGATTATTTTATTTACACTTTAAAACTTGATGTATTATATTTATTTAATGTTTTAAGATGATCCGGAAAAGTGGTTAATATCATTTAGAGACAGAGCCACTTACCTAAACCAAGGTGGAAGAAGGGGTCCTAGATGTAATAGATGCAGACATTTTGGTCATATAGGCTTAAGATGTCCTGATAAACCTAGGCCATTATCTTGTTCATTATGTGGCAAACCGGATCATCAAGAACCAAGATGTCCAAATAAGATGTGCACACAGGTAAGGCAAATAATACCTATAACCATATCAACCCTTAATAATAGCACGTATAACCAATCAAAAGCATGATTGAAAACCGATATTTAATATCATGTGGTCACTCCCAGTCGACTCTCTGCTGAGCGAGCTTTCCATGCAGGGAGTAGATTTTCAATGCTATGCGGATAATCTGGTTATAATAGTTAAAGGAAATTTAAAGCGACGATCTTAAACGTCCTCCAAGAAGCTCTCAACACAGTATACAGATGGTGTGAGAGGAAACAGATGTCTGTCAACCCCGAGAAAACTGTAATTATTCCTTTTACGAAAAGGAAAAAGCTAGATAAGCATCGGCAGCCTGTCCTATACGGAGAGAGCATTCCATTTGCGGCGGAAGTGAAATACCTGGGTGTAGTTCTGTATAAAAGACTCACCTGGAACGCCCACCAGGAAAAAAACAATAAACAAAGCCAGGTTTTCTCTCTGGAATCTCAGAAAAGTATGCGGTAAATCCTGGGGAATGAACCGCAAACAGATTTACTGGATTTATCAAACAATGATAATATGTATGATCACATATGGTTCAGTAGTCTGGTGGACCAAAGGGTTACAACAGACAGCTGAAGCAAAGCTTGCCGTTTTTGGAGTGAACCAACAAATGGACTGTCGGTTTTGCTGCGTGGAAGAAGAAACTGCTGAACATATACTACAACCATGAACTTCGTGAGAAGGGCTGGATTGTGTGGTGAACTGTAACCTCTAGGGGTGAGCCACAATAGACCTACTCAAGGTCGCAGTGGAGGGGCGACCACACCTCACTTACATGATACCTAACCTAACCAAACCAAATTAACTCATAATAATAACATTAAAAAATTGTACTAAAAATAATAAAGGTGACAAGTATTTGCCAATCATAATACTGTTCCCCATGGAAATTGAGGGAGAGTGGCTTGGGGGGTTCTTCGAATTCTCTGTGTTAAGCCTTTGAGAACATATTTTTATAAACGTTTAAAGAAGTATTTTATTAATAAACACTGGTTTTATTCATTTCTAACCCAGCCTAACCTAACTATGATCTTAAAAGTACAAAAAAATTCATTTATTCTTATTCACATAAATACTGTTTATTCACTTTATTAAGAATGATTTATTAAAGAAAGGTTCCTGCTTTATTCTCAAAGCAAGCGGATGTCGAGTGCCGATTTAAACCGATTTGATTACCATCCAATCAACTGCCCTGGTTTATGATCTCCTACAAACGTTGTCAAGAGAGAGGTTTTACTCCCTTGGATATGCGGCCTACTTCCCTTGAGATTAAACGTGGAAATTTCTTATGTTTAATAAGTAAAGTATATAGGAGTTATTTTTGACCAGAAACGTGGAATCAACACCCTAACAAATCTGCCCAGAAGGCTACCAACTGTCTAGGCAGATGCAGAATACTGGCAAAAGCTGAGAATTTAATCCAAAAATGACTCGGTTGTTATTCATGCAAGTTGTAAGACCGATGATAACATACAGGTCAGTGATGTAATAGACCAATACCACGCAGCTGTAGGCGCAAAAGCTCCTGGAGAAAACTCGAAAGACTAGAGTGCCTGAGTATAACAAGGGCAATGAGTAAGACTCCAACTGCAGCATTAGAGGTCCTACTCAATCTTCCACCATTACACATATAAATGTACAAAATACAGCTAAGCAGACCATCTGTACAATTACCAATTATTTCTGGCCATGGGTTAACTCGGCAGAAATTGAGGGAGACAATCCAAGCAGGCCCACTATTGGGTATGCCAAGCCTCACTACTGCTTCACCAAAAAATTTCATATCCTCTTTCCTGAAAGAGAGGTATAGAAAAACCGGATTCCAGTGTTTGCTCGCTCAATCTGGTACACAGACGGCTCCAAAATGTCTCGAGGCAATGGAGCGAGTGTGTTAGAAAAATTAAAGAAAGTAAAGATGGCGATCAGACTGGATCGACACACTACGGTGTGTCAAGCCAAAAGGTCGCCCATTGAAGTGCATACTTACAAAATGCCTCCGATCTTATCTAATCTACTTCTTTAATGTGATTTAATATTTCCGCTTAAATAAGGTTATTCCCAACCATTTGTTTTGACGTTTCACCCTACTCCGATCAATTTAGCCGGATGTGATCCATTTAAATAGTAATTCGTTTATAACTTTCTGTTTTCTTGAAATAGTACGTTCTTTTGTTGTATTCAAATCTCCTCTTTGAGCTTTTGTGCAATAAATTTTTGCTGAAAATAGCGTTCCATTTTGTCACCTTATTTAAAAAATTAAATGTATTTTAAGCTAAATTTACAGCTGCTACATATTTGCGACATTGAGCCTCGTACAGTTTGTGTTCAAAGTAGGTTCTCTCGTCTGTGATCTTACCACTTCAGTCTACAAATACAGTTCATTGTGAAGTGTGGCAATGTACCTACATTATTTTGATCTTCAAGCATAGCTTTTGCCACATCTGAATGAACCAAACATACCACGGTTGGCATTAAATGCTATAGTTCGTCTGTCATTTGGACTGTCCAGTATGCTTCTTAAGAGACCCTGTTGTTCACTCAAACATTTGACTTTGTCATCCTAAATAATCTTAATTAGCCGTAAGAAATTCATATTAGTACAGGAAGAGTATGGAAGCTCTGAGTTAAGGTCTTCAGGAGAAAAATATAAATGAATTTTGTCCCCAGTTAGCATTTAAACCCTGGTTCCACTGTCGAAGAGCAGATGCCTTAACCACTGAACTATAGAGGAGAATATATTTTTTTGGGTTCAAAACATCTATTTAATAAAAAAAAACCACATAGTTAACAATGGCTCTAAAAGTATAACTTTGAAAAAGAGCGTTTCCGGGACAAACCATGTATATGTATGAACTCCTTAGACAGTCTCTATCATGATGCCATAGGGAGCGTTTGATAATTTTGGCGCAGAAATACAGAAATGTAGCCGCGTTTTTTTTTAAGAAATAATAGTTAATTTATAGCATTCTCATTTATAACATTCTTAAGTACAGTGCAACAGAAGTAGCTTGGCGGGCGAAGAAACAAAATCTGCGTACAACGAAAACATTCGAATAACAATCCGATCGGCGACGACGAAATTTTCAGTAATCGTGAGTCTCAAGTACAATCGGAGGAAGAAGTTTACGAATGTGAAATATATTCAGCCGAATATTTCTTATTTTAGAGGCTAGTCGCCCGCCAAGCTACTTCTGTTGCACTGTATATACAGTCACTCATCACTACATAAACTCAAATGGCTATTTGGCTATTATGTTTCTCAACAATAATTTAATTTTTCGGATTAAATTATATTTCCTTGGTTAATTAATTGCTAAACTATTATTCTATTTGCTGTCTTTGACTTCCTTTTGGGGTTAGATGAAAGAGCAGATGTATGTTAAATACCAAGCATATATCTCATATTGTACCTTATTTATTATTACATACAAACTGAATCTCGCCCTAAATATATGTAAACAAAATGTAATTCTTTTTTATAATTGAAATTGACATTTATTATTATTATTGTTATATTTTTAGTGTGGAAATAGAGGCAATTACTCAACGACATACTGTTATAAATGCTTTAAATTTCGACATTCTGTGTGCAGATTGTGTAAAATGAGGGGACATACTGAGAATTATTGTCCAGATTTATGGAGAAGATATCATTTAACTGTAAGTTTATTTCTAGTACCTTTAAATATTATATTTGTTATAACTCAAATATCTGATGTAAGCATAGCCAACAAATTGTATTTTTATTAATGTTTTACCAACATGTGCGTCATTTATTATATCCTTTTATCTATGGTATTGGGTAGAATTTAATCTCTATTCTTCTATTTCTTTGTTTTCTACTTTTTTCATAAAAAAATCAATAACTTGTTAGTTACCTATTTGCTATTTACTTTTATAAAAACTATGTGCAACAAACTTGTTAAAACTATGTCAATTACAGATCAATTTAGTATTAATGTTGTAGGGCTTGTTGATTTTCTTACCGGCTATGACTCGTACAGGCGCCGAGTTAAAATTTACGGTTCGGCTGTCGCTTTAAAAATGTACGCATTCGATTTGTAGAAGTGTAGGGAGCACATCGGCTTGGTGCGCGTCCATACGGACTATTATCCTATAGACAATTACAGTTTCACTAATCGAGTAATTAAGTCAATGTTTTCGTTTTTCACTTAAATTATTTTTTTGGAAGCGACGCACATATATTTTCAAGGTCATAGACGGTTAGGAAATCAAATACCTATACAAGATGTAGATATGCATTTAAAACATAATTACCCCACACTTTAATAAATTATTTTAAAAATCGACCAATCTAATAAAGAGTTATCTACCTATAAATCCTCAGATTTCCATATTAAAGGATTAACTCAGAAAACGTTAAAATAACATATCGTATAATTCTAGTTTGAGACTTATGAAACTTTTCATTTATTTTAATATTTTAGACTGACCAAGGACCAATGCAATATGGAGTACCTATGAACATATCAAGAAGTCAACAATGGTGTAGCGGTTGCGCTAAGCAAGGACATTTAGAACACGAATGCAATTATTTCAGACAATTTCCTCCTACAACTCCATTTGTAATAAATTATGAAGATAATTTAGATCATAATCGCCAAATAGCATCTCAAAAAAAAAATATTTCAAAATCACCACCGCCAACTGATTCGACAACACCTAGACAAGACGTAAATCATGAAATACCTTCATTGTTGAATTTGCCACTTAATCTCAATTTAACATCCTCCAACGTTACCATTCAAGTTTCTAACGATATTCAAAATCAACAGGACATTAATCGAAACAAAGAAATTATATTTCAGATGAAACTAAATTTTGATAACGCTCAAAGTAGTTATTCCGAAACTCAGGATATAGATCTCTACAACATAAACAAAATCAAAGAATTAATAATGTCGAAGCCACAACATGTTGTTACCAGCTTCTTGCAAAAGCAACTGGATGATCTTCATAGCAGCAACATCGACCCGAGGATGATAAAGAGGAAGATGTTCCGGTTTGATAAATTGACGGAAGATAAAAGAGATTTGCCTGATAAATTACTTCGCGAAAAGGATTTCTGGTACAGAACGCTGAACATGTTTGTATTCGGAGTTCACAAATATAAAGATGGTGATATGCATTTAAAATATTTGCAGAGGTGTCTCTCGCAGGCCAAGGATACGAGGTTGAATGAACACAAAAGAAGAGCTTTGTTTAGCTCTTACAGTTACATTTTTGGTTGTAACAAGCACTTGAACATGAATTATTATAAAGTAGTTAGACTACTCATTAGAAAATATTATAGTAATAAAAATGTTGTACAGTAGTTCTAAATTATTTTTTTATAAAAAGAAATATAAATTGTTTTTTAGAAGTTCCTTTATTTTCAATACCATTAGGTATATTCTGTTTTGAATTTTTAAAACACGCGCACTACGAATGTCGATATATATATATATATATATATATATATATATATATATATATATATATATATTTGGTAGGTTGGTGTGATTCATAAACAACTGACATAAATTTCATAACATTTGCCTTGGTTGAAAATTGCAGCGTTTGTTTTTTTGTTAAAATAAAATTGCTGTCAGCTATTTTTAAGACTTCTCATTTGCCGCAGGGTTTATGTAACAATCCGTCGCACAATTGTAAGTCTTTATAATTTTTAATAAACTGTTAATTTTTATTTTTGGTCTATTTTTGTTTGTAGATATCAAAATTTGATATCTATAAACCATTTAATGGTAACAAATATTTTATTGACAGCGTTGTGGTACCCCTTTGCATGAAACCAATTCTTTCAGTAACAATTAGCCTTTTTGGGTATCACAAATAGAACTGGAGTTTTTGTAGTAACGTACCCCTTTGCACGAAACCAATTCTTTCAGTAACATTTAGTCTTTTTGGGTATCACAAATAGAACTGGAGTTTTTGTAGTCACATACCCCTTCGCATGAAACCAATTCTTTTAGTAACATTTAGCCTTTTTGGGTATCACAAATAGAATTTGAGTTTTCGTAGTCACATACTCCTTTGCACGAAACCAATTCTTTCAGTAACATTTAGTCTTTTTGGGTATCACAAATAGAACTGGAGTTTTTGTAGTCGCATACCCCTTCGCATGAAACCAATTCTTTTAGTAGCATTTAGCCTTTTTGGGTATCACAAATAAAACTGCAGTTTTCGTAGTCACGTACCCCTTTGCATGAACACCAATTCTTTCAGTAACATTTAGCCTTTTTGGGTATCACAAATAGAACTGGAGTTTTTGTAGTCATGTACCCCTTTGCACGAAACCAATTCTTTCAGTAACATTTATCCTTTTTGGGTATCACAAATAGAACTGAAGTTTTCATAATCACACTTGCGCTTCATAACAATGGCACACGCAAATTTTCCATTTATTTATTATTTTTTGTAAACATACGACGATAAACACAAGTTTCAGAAATATATAATCTTGGCGGGCCACGTGTTGGCCAGGTCTAATTTAGACAACCGCTGTACTTTTATGTGCTCCGTTATACAGGGTGTGGCGCAAAAATTTTTAATTAAAAGTAATGGCGGATACAGTTGTGTTAAAAATCTGAAGTTACGAAGCTGTAGGTTTTGGATGACGTTAAGTTCAAATATAATGTCCTGAATGTAGCTCTTCCGGTTATAGCGGATGTAGACGTCAACTTTGTTATTTTAAATAGAACCTTATATATTTTATTTTCAAATTCTACATGAAATTTTAGATAAAATTTGTACACAATGTCTTTATGTTGTTTTGACAGTTTTCTTTACCAGATTGTATTTCATAGTAAATAATGGCAATTGTAGGATTACTAATGATTTTTTAAATCTTAATATTTACGGCGAATGTAAAAAAATTGTTAAACGGACTTGCCATGTATTTGCAGAAAGATATCCAAATCGACCTTATGCAACTGGTGATATTGTAATATTGCTTAAATACCGCCGTCAGTTTGGTCAATTTATCACAAAAATTAATAAAAATAAACCACTAGTGGACAGTGACATACACGAAATTAATATTTTTGGTTATTTTATGACCTCTCCAAATGCCTCTATTAGAGATTGTAAGAGATCTTACTTTGATCTTCCTCGAAGGATAGAATTTTGTGAATGCTTTTTAATGAAGCCCCAAGAGGATAAAAACTTCATAAAAAAAGTTGTATGGTGTGATAAAGCAAGTTTGTCAAAAATGGATTATTTAATGGACATAATTCCCATTTTTGAACTAATGAAAATCCACATGTTAGTAGAGAGCATTACTTCCAAGATAGTTGCGAGTTTTAATGTTTTTTGTACAATAAAAGACAATAAAATTTAAGAATTAAAATTCCCATTCAGGACATTATATTTGAACTCAGCGTCATCCAAAACCTACAGCTTCGTAATTTCAGATTTTTAACATAACTGTATCCGCCATTAATTTTCGCGCCACACCCTGTATTGGATTTTATGGATATTACTTTAACCATTTATTGTCGTAACGTAGAGTTCTCATACAAGTGACATGGTAATCAACGTGTTAATAATTCTCGAAAGTTGTCCCTTTAGCGCGGGCTGCAGGGGTAGCCTACGAGTTGTGAGAACTCTGTATTCACTATTTGCGACTATCTTGTATGCAACACCATTCACTTGCAACATAATCGCATTATTTAAAAAAGTTTCCTTTAAAGAATTATGATAAATTTTTTAAAATGTGTCCTACCGGAAATTATTAATTTCCCGATATTACAAAGATTCACTTCAGGAACATTTAACAAAAAATTATCCCTTAAATAACGTCACATTTGTATTTTAAAGAAATTATAATTTATAAAAGTTTATTTCTGTAAAGTAAATACAGAATATGATAACACTTAACGATTTGATTTTGCAACTCGTTCAAGTTCATCCTTCTTCTTAATAGCATATGAATTAGATGAGCCCTGTAACAAAAGAAGTTTACATTATTTTCGTTATTTTTATCAATTTTCGTCTTCTTTATGCGAAATAACTACACTTACATTTAACAAACAATTTTATACAGAAAATTTCAGTTTAGTAATTAAATGACATTTTCTAAAAGCAACATTTATTTTCTAAATTCAAAAAGACAAAAGTTAGAGTGTTGCAAATATATTTTTACATAAACTAGGAACATTCACATAAGGTAAATATTTGCATTTTTCTAGTCCTTCGCGAAACCATTAAACCATTAATTAGCGTAATAGGATTAGAAAGGACGTTAAAATAAATTAGCACTTTAAATTCATAAAAGTACATCAGTTTTAAATTTAATTGTGATTCATTTCAAAACTGTTGCAAAATTTTATGTTGAAATAATACATACAAGTATTCTTTCAAGGTAAGTTTTTGCAATTATTTAGTCCCTTATGATACTACTAAACTAAACCAAAAAACGTTAAGTAGCATAGGAAGAGACAACATAGTGGTTTTCGTGAAAACTTTAATGTTATGAACAACATTAGTCACTTTTGTAATTTATAATTGTTGCAAATATATTTTTACGTAAACTAGGATCATTTACATAAGGTAAATATTTGCATTTTTCTAGTCCTTCGCGAAACCATTATACCATTAATTAGCATAATAGGATTAGAAAGGACGTTAAGTAAATTAGCACTTTAAATTCATAAAAGTACAACATCAGTTTTAAATTTAATTGTAATTCATTTAAAAACTGTTGCAAAATTTTATGTTGAAATAATACACACAAGTATTCTTTCAAGGTAAGTTTTTGCAATTATTTAGTCCCTTATGATACTACTAAACTAAACAAAAAAGCGTTAAGTAGCATAGGAAGAGACAACACAGTGATTTTTGTGGAAACTTTAATATTATGAACAATATTAGTCACTTTTGTAATTTATAATTGTTGCAAATATATTTTTACATAAACTAGGAACATTTATATAAGGTAAAACATTTGCGTTTGTCTTGTCCTTCGCGAAACTATTTTACTATAGCTTAGTATATTAGGATTAGAAAGGACGATCTTTTATAATTATATAAGTAATATTGTTTTTTTTGTTAACACATTAACAGCAATATACTGATATCATTTACTAAACAGAAAATGTTCGCACAAGAATACATAGATAAAAAAATCTTATTTGTTTAAAAAATTTGAAAGAGTGCGTTTGAATTGAGAATGTAGTTGAGAGTAAAATGCTTCCTTCACGATCAGGTCATATTAGCTAATTGAAGGAGAAAGAGTGGAACAAGTGAACGAGTTTGTATACTTGGATTCAAAGTTTACAAGAGACGGAAAGTAAGACTGTGACATTGAGCGAAGGGTTTTGGCGGAGAAACAAATTAATAGGGCCCTGTATAACTTTATGAGCTGCCAGAACGTGCCAAAATAAGCACGATTGGCTGTGCATAAAGGAGTGCTGATCCCTACACTTATGTACAGTAGCGAATGTTGGGCTTGGCAGAAGAAGCATGAAAGTAGAAGTAGAGTAGTATAACCGGAATGACTCTGATGGATAAAGTGAGGAATAGTGAGATAAGGGAACGCTTTGGTGTGAAAGGTGTAGCAACAAAGAGAATAAAGGAATGCTTAGATGATTCGGACACGTAGAGAGGATGGATAAAAGAAGATTGACGAAAAATATATTTGTTAATGGACAAGTCGGTAGAGGTCCATCTAGGCAAACGTATCTTGATCAAATTGAAATTGTTAGTAACAAGTGGAAAAAATGGTCTATGCCTACCCTTACGGGAAAAAAGCTTGACTATAGGTGTGTATACATTTACAAACAGTTTAATAAACATGTCAGGACGTGGTAAAGGTCGAAAAGTTCAAGGAAAGGCGAAGTCCTCGATTCATTTGCGCTTGATTACAATTTCCATCGTTTATAAAGAAAATATAATAATTATGTTAAACGTCTAGATATATTTCACCAAAACTATTTTTAAAAGAAAAAAATGCGCTTTCAACCATTTTATTTTAAGTACAGATATTTTTATTTATTTAAAAAAAAACCTAATTACAGCAAAATGTAGAATAATTACCGTACTCAATAGTTTAATAAATATGTCAGTTTTAAAATAATGACCAGCCTATTATTGGAATCGACCAATCAGAGGCTGTCATTTTAAACAACAAACGACAACCTCTGATTGGTCGATTCCATTACTTGCGTAATAAAGGACGCGCAGAGTTAATAGAGATGGGCGATAACGTGATTTTATCATCATTGATTCATTATCGCATAATTGAAATCAATTTAATTTTACATGCAATATAGTTAATTTAATTTCTGGAACGGACATTTTTTATAGCAAAAAAGATTTAACTCCCGTTTGATAAACTTGTTTGCAGTATAATTTTGAATAGATTCGGTCGTACACACATTTCATAGGGGAAAGTAGATGGCGAACTACAATTACAATCGATCTCTTTTTTTAAAATAACAAACTGCGAAAAAACACAGTTTCAGTTAATTTTATTTATTTTTTAGGGGGATTATATTGGCTATACCTATTCTCTATTAAAAAAGGTTATTGTTTTTAAAGTTATTGCAAAAGTTAACATTAAAAACTACCGTTTAGTTCTTGATTACGCCAAAAAAAAAACATGAATCCTTATGTAGGTATGCCATTTCACAATGTAAAATGGACATGATTGGGGATTTTTATAAAAAATATGGATAGTAATTAATGACATGAATTTTTATTCCATGGCTGTACATTAAAATGTCAGTAGTTTTTTTTATAAATATATTAATAGCTCTTGGCAATATTTCTAATAGTGATATATCATAGGTAAAACCACTAGTACCAGGTACTTGTATCAGAAAAAAACATATTAAGCAGAGTAGTAGTAGGAACAGTGAAAGTGAGAACAAGCTGAGGTTTCCATTCGTCATCACGTCACGCTATTTTTCTTAAGTTAAAAATTTGATATATGTTAGTATCAGTGATTGAATCACAGTTCGTGAAAAGTATCGCCCATCGCTAGACTTTTCACGTATATTGCATCCTTAAATCCCACTGACAGAGACTCAACTCAACTTGATACTTATATCAGAAATTTTATAATTTTAAACTGGAAATGGGTCCTGTCTTGGGTGCGACTGGAGGATATAAGCTTATATAGAGGTCAATCAAACTAAGATGGGGCTTTTGTGCACATCATTTCTAATTCATCGTTTCTTCTACTTTCATGTTATCCTTTGTATGGTTCTACCATCTTATCCCTTAAGTCTGTCGGTTGCTACTGCAGTAGTAACTGGAAGATGGGGTGAGTTGGTGAAATTTGTACCTGGGAAACGTGATTTAGAGGGGGGGATGTTTTGCACTTTTTTGGAAAAATATTTTTTTTTATTTTTTAAATAAATAAAACGAACAATAGAAAAAAATTTTTTTTACGAAAATTAAGGGGAAATTTCCTTATTTTCTTGTTTTTTTTTTGTATACAAGAGTGCTACAAACATATTGTTCCAAACTACCCAAACTGTGCTTATGGCGGAAACCTACAGAACTTCACAGAATGCTCTTAAGATGCAATCGAATGGCTGAGCAATTTGGATATAGTTTGGAGTTTTGTATACATTTTATTTTTACTTATAGTTTCTTTTTATCATATGGTAAAGAATCCATATGATAAATAAATAAATAATTATCTATATATAGAATAGAGTATGACAGTTGGGATTTATTTTTTAAAAAAATTTAATAAAAAAAATGGAAAAGACATTTAAAAAATAAAATGTTGTGTAATGTTTCTCTTCTCTTTTTCTCCGGGCAAAGGAAACGTCAATATTAACAGCTACTCAAAAACGTTTGAATTGAGAAAAAACCTAAAATTCCTGGACAACGGAATGTGTTATTTTCCCTTGGGAGTCATGATATGGGGATGTATAAGTAGTAAAGGGGTTGAAAAAGATGAGTTCATTCAAATATTTGCGAGATGTTTTGCACTTATTTGAAAAAATATTTTTTTAATTATTTAATAAATAAGACAATTATTTGAAGATCGTTGAAACCCTATTCAGGATTAATATCAGATTTTGAAAGAGGCTACAATGTTTAATTTACTTTTATCAAAACATATTAAAAAAATATTAACTTTGGTAATTTGTAGTTGTTGCCAATATATTTTTATATGAGATAGAAACACTCATGTAAGGTAAAATATTAGCATTGCTCTAGTCCTTCGCGAAACTAATATAAATGTACTAGTATATTAGCATTAGAAAGGACAAACGAGAGTGGTCTGAAAAGTTTCCGACCTTAACAGGATGGCAGCACTCATCAATAAAAGTTAGGGAATGAGGTTGCTTTTGACAGTACTTACCAAAATTTCAGTCAATTAGGACAGTTCAACATGCGGTTGCTGTTTGACAATCGTTTGAGTGGCTAAATGTAATGTTTTTGTGAAAACGGAAAAAATTGAGTATCAAGCTATCATTAAATATTTGTTTTTGAAAGGCAATTTAATCATGGCCATACCAGCTTGGGAGATGATGAACGTTTGAAACTGTAACTACTGACGATAACATCACTTAAGCTCACCAAATGGTGTTTAACGACCGTCGAATTAAAGTGAGAGCGATATCACATAATGAATCAAGAATTAGGCATGAGAAAGCCGTCCGCGCGTTGGGTGCCGCGTTTGCTCACGTTAGACCAAAAACGTGTTTAAATAAACATTTCCAACGCTGTTAGTGCAGTTAAGGCGCAATAAACTGGAGTTTTAGCGCCAATTAATTTTTGTAGATGAGTTTGAACTTAACAAATGTTAAAAATCCAAGTTTATGAAATTTAGCCGAAATAGCTACCAGAACAAGCAGCTCAATCTTGAGGGGAAGGTAATAGAACTTGTCAGCCAATTTAAACATCTGGGAAGTATATTAATGGAAACCTGGAAGTTGAGATAAGATGTTGAATAGAAATGGCAAGAACAACTTTCCAACAAATGAGAACACTTTTTTGTGACAATAACCTAAAACTTAAATTACTCCAGTGTATGGTGAAGTGTTTTAGCAATGTCTCAGTAGTTGCGATAATCCATGAATTACTTTTTGAACTACTTGACCACTCTCCTTTTACTGACTAGATCTAGCCCCTAGCAACTTCTTTCTGTTCCCTAGTCTAAAAATAGCGCTAGGACAGAGATTTTCGTCCTTCACAAACAATTATTTTGCAGAGCAAGACGCCGAGTACTTTTTGAATGGGTTAAAGAGATGGGAGCATCACTGCAAGGAGACTATGTAGAAAAATAAATTTAAAAATGTCTTGTATCTTTATTGGGATGGTAACTTTTTAGACCACCTTCATAACTAAATTTTTAGAAAAATGTATTACAACAGAATGTCAGACTAGAATTTTTTATAACATATTTGGAAACTGTTGCAAAGTTTTATGTTGAAATAATACATTCAAGTATTCTTTCAAGGTAAGTTTTTGCATTTATTTAGTCCCTTATGTTACTACTAAACTAGGCAGAATTGTAGAGTAGCATAGGAAGGGACAATTTACCATTAAATTTTGCCCAAATTTTTAAGCATTCAATTATTTTTGCTCAACAAAATCAGTTTATCCAATTTGACAAAAAAATATTAATTAAAATTATATCTGTGGATTTAAGAAACTATCTTACCTTGGCTGCATTGATTAGCTCATCAGCCAAACATTCAGCAATGGTCTTAATATTACGAAAAGCTGCTTCTCTGGCTCCTGTGCAAAGTAACCAAATGGCTTGATTTACTCTTCTTAATGGAGACACATCAACAGCTTGTCTTCTGACAGTACCAGCTCTACCAATACGGGTAGAATCTTCACGAGGTCCAGAATTTATAATAGCAGATACTAAAATCTACAACACAATTTTATCTATAAAATAAACATATTAAATAATAATTTTATACAAGTGAGATAATTATTTTCAGAAAAAAATATCACCAAAGTTTTTCTGTAGAGGTGTCAGAAAAAAAGGTTTTCATCATGTAAATGTTCTCATCCAAATAAAACAGCAAAAAATAGTCATTAAATTTTACCTGAAGTGGATTTTCACCAGTTAGTAAATGAATAATTTCAAAAGCATGTTTAACAATCCTAACGGCCATTAACTTTTTACCATTGTTACGCCCATGCATCATCAAAGAATTTGTTAATCTTTCTACTATTGGACATTGTGCTTTACGAAACCTTTTAGCAGCATACCTACCAGCTGAATGGGGCAGGTATTTTGCATTCTTTTCTTTAACAGCAATGTAATCCTAAAAACAAAACAGTCAAAAATAACTTGGCATTTATTTTTGTAATAAATCATGATGCGTTTTGATTTCAGATCAATGTGGTCACCAAAAATATTCTGAAGAGGTGTCAGAAAAATAAAATATTTTCATCATACAATTATTGTTAATATACTACTTAAATGATTTTTTTTAAATAGTTAGTTTATAACTGAAAAAAGTTTGTGGTAATAACTTGACTATTACTTCACCTGTAGAGACATATCAGATACTTGAACATCATCGCAGTTCCATCTTGCAAACAATTTTATTTCAGGAAGTTCAGCAATTTTAGGGGCTCCAACTCCTTGATTCTCATTAATATATTCATCTTCCATATTGTACTATCAACAAAGTTTTAAAGTGTGTATCTCATAATTAAGAAGAGCTTAAAATTATGAAGGCGTGGAAGCACAAACTCAGATTTATAATTAGTTATCAACAAAGTTGTTCTGCCAAGAGGTGTCAGAAAATGATTTTATCATCATGCTGTAATTTAAACTTTATAAAAACAATAAAAAAACAAATTAATAAATTAATGAACGGCATAAACATGTGGAAATCAAACCTTACAAGTTTCGGAAAATATATATATTTAATATTTGTACTACACCATACATGCATATATATACGAATCATTTTTAATTTTAAACCTTAAATATATAATAATTTACCTTATTTTAATCACACTGAACCTTACTTTAAAAGATCTTGTTAGTCCACAACTGACCAATTTCAGCGTGTACCGGAAAAGACCATCATTGTCTAAATTCTCGTTGTCAAAAATATCAAACAAACTTGACGCAACTTTTTTCTCGTTGCTCACTCTTACTTATTTACAATAAGTATCTATCGCTGTTACCGATTCCAATGTGATTGTAATCATCCGGAAAAATATTTAACGCGCCAATTTTAAAAGTAAAGGTTGTTTAAGGTGCTGTAAAAAAATTTTTAAATCAGTAATATTAAAACTTTTTTAACAAATATATTGTAAACATTAGCTCTTAGTAATTTTTTCAACTATTTATTTTTGTGTAAATTAATTTTTAAATTACCTATTTAGGTAATTTACGTTTTAGTGGTTGGTACAACCCGATGCAAATCCATCTGGCATTTGTTAGTTGCATCAAAAAAATTTCTAGAACTCTAGAAGTGTGGGAGATGTTCCATTTGACTTATTTTAATGTAAATGGTTAAAGACTAGAAGAAAAGAAACTATTTGTTACTCATAATTCCCTCATGCTTTTGTATCTTCCAGTTTTGTTGCAAGTGACGTACTTGCTTTTCTAGTTTTCGATTTGTTTGACATGACGTTGGAGGATCCTTTTTTTGTTGTTAAAGAGTAAGCAAGATGAACGTTTGCATGCTCATTTATACTTTTTTGAGAATTGAATTACAAGATACGCATTATATTATAAAAACAATGCATGAGCCATAATTAGGTAAATTAATTTTGAATCATGTTAACTGTGCTTTTAAGTTACTAGAATGAGCTTTAGTTGTTTTGTATTGATCTTGGCTAATTATAGTATTTATACTTTAAATTTTTAAAGTGAGGTGTTCAAAGCTTTAAATAAAACAAGAGGATTGTACCTTAGATGGACTGAACTACAAGAAGATAGTGTTTGTATTACAAAAGATGAAATAGAATGGACCAACACTGAACTCAAAAACTCTTTACGTAGTATAGAGTGGGATTTAGAAGATTTGGAGGATACAATTGATATCCTTTTTAAACATTCATTACAATCTTTCATATTTAACTGTGAATAATTTTGCTTCTGAAAGCTAAATTATAACTATAAGGAGTATATTCTATTTGCTTAATAATTCAAATTATCACCAAACTCAGAATATTTTTATGGATAGGTAACTACAAAATGTATAATTTTGTTAATTTTAATGCTAACTTCCAATATGTAAAAGAATATAAACTTAAAAAAAATTCAAATAAAAAACATTGAGTATATATTTTCTAATAATCTGCAATTTTTATCTTATTTAATTAAAATTATTATAAATTGTACATTTTTGTGATTTGGAGTGTTTTAAAATTTAATTTATTACTTTGGGCACAAATATATTTTATTTCAGATTATATAGGTGATAGACATTTTCCTTAATTATACTTAACTATCGTTGAAAAAAACCCTTCTAAATTTAAAATAGACAACAAAGAATTGACAACAAGAAAGCACTTCATAGATTCTACTAAAAACGAGGTTAAGGTAATTATTTCCTATTTAAAAAAAATATATGCACTTATTACTTTTCTTACAGTCTATGAAAGACAGAATAAACATGAGCAAAAATCGTGATAAGGATCGAGCTGCAAGACAGGTAATTTAAGTTAAACAGTAATTTATTTGTGAAATATACTAAGTGACTTAAAAGAAAGAACACCCAGTAACAATAAATTTATCATAGCAATTTTTGATAAGTTTGAAAATTATGTCCATTCCATGTTCTTTCATTTACCACTCTCTTCTGGAAATCTATATGCACTCTTTTTTCTCCACGCAAGAATATCTCAATTTCCAATTCCTGGAAACTCTGAAATTTTGAGATAGCAGGACTAATCTTACATGCCCATTCCTAATAAACAAATTACATGTGTTTTTGTGTTTTTATTCTATGAACTTGTATGACATGCTATAATTGTATTGTAATGTTTAAAACATAGTTAAATAAATTATAACTTACTTACTATACATGGGTATTAAGGTTAAATAAGTAATCAATAAAAATTTGAGAAATATCAAACTGTTAATCAAGTGCAAAATTAATAATCTGTTGTGGTTCTGCTCTTCAATGGGTGAATGATTAGATGTTCTTGGTGGCTAAGGTAACAAATTGGCTTGATTTTCTTCAAAATAATTCAACATCAGTCTGAATGCATGTAGTCGCGCATTATCTTGTTGGAAAAGTGGGTTGGGGAGCGTCCAAATGTAGGGTAGTAGATGTGGTTCCACCTCCTCCTGGATGTAACGCACGGCGGCCATGTTGCCTCTGATGAAAACCACTGGTGATGTACTTCCATGAGCAGTAGCCCCCATAACATAGTTCCAACAGTGTCTGCACATGCCTTCTCACTCTTGCATGACCATCATGTATACTCAAAACTGAATCTGGATTCATCACTGAAGACAACCGTATTCCATTCTAGGTTCCAGTCTTGACGTCAGTCGATCACGTTGATGCGAGAGGTATCATAAAATGAGGACAGTATAAAAAAAAGTCCAAAACTTCCGATCTGACAATAAACGGTTCGCATCCCAAAAGGCCTTACATGTTCTTTAAACCACTGGTCCGTAATCGCCCTTGTGGAAGTGAAGTGGTCCCGTAGAGCCAAAAGTCTAAGGCGGCGATCTTCGCGTTGTGAGGTTATTCTGGTACGGCCTGTACCTCTTGTTCTTTGTACACTGCCTTCCTGGTTCCATACCTGACAAAAAAATACCAACTTGTTTATGCTCATGTGCGTCCTAGTGGCCACTTCTCTAAAGGACAAACCAGCCTCTCGTAAGCCCACTATTCGCCCTTTATCAAACTCTAAGTTGCCGAACATTTTGGCTTTTCTCACTGTAGGCATAATGAGCAGATTAAAGCTTTTCAAAATTTATTGTACGACGCTTAAATGACACCTGTTACTACAAATACCATTATCGCTTACAGGATTTTTTTTGTAAAAAAAAACGATGACACCAAAACCAATAAATATATTTGGCTAAAAAACTGATCGTTTTTTATATTAACATAAACATATTCCTAGAAAATTGTTGCAAAATATTCATTAATACTGGGTATTTTTTTTCCATGTCACTTAGTGTATTTACTATTTATGGTTTACAAAACCTAATGGTCCAAGGCATATCAATTTATCATTTATTGTACGACGCTTAAATGACAACTGTTACTACAAATACCATTATCGCTTACTGGATTTTTTTTGTAAAAAAAAACAACACAAAAACCAATAAATATATTTGGCTAAAAAGCTGATCGTTTTTTATATTAACATAAACATATTCCTAGAAAATTGTTGCAAAATATTCATTAATACTGGGTGTTTTTTTTCCATGTCACTTAGTGTATTTACTATTTATGGTTTACAAAACCTTATGGTCCAAGGCATATTAATTTATCAAAACAATCTTATTTCTTTGTTAACAATTAGTGATGACATTTTAGCCGTTACTGGAAAGTAGTCCAATAAGGGTGATCAACTCTCATTCTACAACAAAATATTCCAAACTTGAAAATGATTTAGATAGTCCACAAAGGCAGTTTCTAAATGACACTCTTAACCAACAACAATATTTAACAAAACAACAAGAAGAACATTTGGAAGCTATCAGTGATTCGTTAGGGTCTTTAAAGACAGTATCTAGACATATTGGAGTTGAATTAGATGAACAAGCTGGGTAGGTATTATATAAGATTTGGATCTTTAAAGAACACATTTGTTGAATGATTAATTCTTAATAGATAGTTAAATTTACTTTGATAATATTTTTAAATTTTTATTAAAATTATTTTCAGGATGCTGGATGAATTTGGAACAGAACTTGAAAACACTGATTCCAAATTGGACTCTACGATGAAAAAGGTTGCCAAGGTATTGCGAGTTTCTAATGGTAAGAAACAACTAATTTTCTTTATCAATCATCTTCCTATATTTTATTTGATTAAATTTTTTTTTAATTTTAAAATTTCTTCAAAAGAGTATTTAAAAATCAATACTCATTTTTTTTTACAACAGAATATAAACTCCTGGACAAAATTAATGCAATAATGTGAAATTATGCAAAACGTTAATTTATCTTTTTCTTATGTCTGTTTTTGAAGCTTATCGAGTATTTGAATAGTAATGCTATGCATATTTTGTCTCGTTTTTAATGACAGCTATCAAAACAATTTTGTGTAGTAATTGCAGTAGAGAAAGGAGAGAGGTTTGCTCCTTGTAATATCTCTTCAAGGATTTCATGAGGCGGTGGCTCTGTTATGTTCTGGGGTGGTATATGCTTGATGCAGAATTAGTTCCTGTCCACATGAGATCCATGAATGTTAGGTTAGGAATGCTAATTACTATCTTGAGAATATCATAATAGAACATGGGATCCCTTTCGTTCCCTTTTTGAAAACCAATTTTCTATTTATGCAAGACAAAGCTCAACCTCTCATGGTTGGGAGGTACTCGATTATCTTAATAAAGTTGGTATACCAGTTATAGAGTGGTCATTAAAAAGCTCGGTCTGATCAAGCAATTATGGGATCATTTTGCGAAAAATGTCAAGTACCTGCACCTAGAAATCTGAGCGAACTTGAAAATGCAGTTATCACAGCATGGGAACAAATTGCTTAAGATTCCATCTAAAGTTTAATTAGAAGCATGCAAATGCTAATCCAGAACTGCCTATATCAACGCAAAGACGTATTTATATGCTTTATAGACTATGAGAAAGCATTTGATAATATCAAGTACAATTTATTATTGCGATATTTGGAGGATTTAGGCCTGGACGACAAAGATGTTAGAATAATTCGTAACCTCTACTGGAACCAAACCGCCGAAGTACGTTTCCCATGTGGAAGTGAAACAGAAGAATTCCCAATTAAAAAAAGATGCATTTTATCACCAATGCTGTTCAAACTGTACATGGAAAGAGTGTTTCAGAAAGCACTTGCGATAACCACTTTAGGAATTAAAGTTAACGGCTTCCCTATCAATAATATCAGATACGCTGATGATACTGTGATCTTAGCTAACACAGCAGATGATTTACAGTTACTATTGAATGCAGCAACGCGTTGGGTCTAAAAATAAATGCCGCCAAGACCAAGTTTATGACAATTTCAAAAAGCGTCCTACCAAATTTCAGAATAACCATCAATTGTATTAACCACATAGAACAAGTACGGAAATTCAAATACCTAGGCTGCTACTTGAATGATAAGTGGAACCCGGAGGTGGAGATAAGGTGCCGTATAGAACAAGCGAGAGTTTTTAGTTGACCACCGACTAGACATTAAATTGACACTCAAGATGACCAAATGTTATGTTTGGCCTGTTCTTCTACATTGCATGAAAGCGTGGACTCTTCGCCAATTAACAAGCTCGAAGCATTTGAAATGTGGACCCTTCGTTGAATGCTTAAAATATCATGAGTTAAGAGAGTCAGAAACGAAGAAGTCATTAGAAGACGGGAATTAGAGACTGTGGATCACTTAGAGACACTGCAAATAACAGCTTGTTTGATTTAATATGTTGTTGCGTTAATTTTGTCCAGGAATGTACTTGGTTTAAAGCATTAGTGTTAATTATTTTTGCTCTAATTTATAAGTAACCAATTTTTATCATCCATAAATGTGTTATGATAATTTTTTAAACTAAATTTGTAGTTTCATTTAATAAAAAACTTGATAATGTTTAAAATAAAGTATTTGTTAATTTAAAACCATAAGAACATCATGCTTTTTTTATTGATAATTAATCACAAAATAAAAACTAAGGTTTACAAATGATCTTTTTCTTCTGCTTGTGTAACTAAAGAATAAAATGATGTTTTGTTCTAGATAGCAGACAGTGGACCGTCATAATAATTTTAGTTGTAATACTTGTAATTGTGATACTTTTATTTTTTATACTGTGATTGTCCTTAGCTCTTATTCTTCACTTTTAAATTACGATAAACTCTAGTACCTACTATGAGTTTTCAGATCTTTATTGTTCACAGTTTATGTTGCACATATTCGCTTTAAGGTTAATTTTTACCAACATATTAACAACTTGAATAATGTAGCAACGATTTACTGCGTTTTTAAAAAAATTATTGTGCACTCAGACCCCATAAATGCATTTATTTTATGTAATTATTAAAATTCCCTTACTTTAATTAATGCCTAAAAATGATCTCAATTTGCATAATTATTTAATTTAGATTAGTTAGGGTTATTACATTAGTGCAGATCAAATCAACAATATGTTATCTACATTTAAAAAACAATGGGGCAGCAATTTTGTTTGTCTATAAATCCATATTACGCACAACCCATTAAAAAAAAAATTATCATTTTGTCTATAAATCCATATTACGCACAACCCATTAAAAAAAAATTATCATTTTGATCAAAACCAATAAAAATTAATTATATAGGGTGTTTAAATTAATGAAAATAATTCAGGGGGTGGGAAAAGTTATTGTAACAAGTATCAAGTAATTCACATATATTTTTAAAGTGAAAGGTATTTTATAAACTAAAGGTGACCCTAATGAACGCACTAACACTCATATCCATTTAGACACGCACTGTACTTTTAAATAATTAGGCATCGCCTTTGTAAAATGTACACCATAAATTTTTTTTAAATTCCTTTATAGAAATCCCTTTGGGAATAGTATTTGGGGAAATACCTCGAATTAATTGTCATTTTCAAATTCTATTAGAAATATTAAAAAAATTAAAAGTTGCTGTTGTACAATGGGGTCAGTACAACTCTTTTTCTTTGTTTTTATATATTTCAGGAGAAAAATGTTAAATTTATGCCTAATGTTTTTTCCCTATTCCACCCATTTATTTTTGTTTAAAAACGAGACGTTTAGACTGTTTTTTCCCCAAAAGAAATAAAAAAAATGGAGTTATTGTTTTTCCCCTGACCCATTATAATTTTTTTATTTGGCGAACTAAATTTCATTGACAATTCAGAGTCACAAGAGGTTGTTTCTATTTTGTATCTTTACATTACAAATTAGTATGCATATTAGATACTTCCCACAATCTTATTACAATGTACCATTGTAAAATTTGAAAAAAAGGTTAAATCACTTATTTTAAGGTATAATTACAATATATATTATTTTCATGAGCGAAGTTAATATTTTTAAGTTATTAATACATAATTAGTAATTAGGTTTGATCCAACCTGCAACTTTTGAACGGTATTCAGGATCTTTACTCAACTTAAAAAATGTGTCAGCAACAGCTGATAAAATACCCAGTAAACATGTCAGTCCAAACAGTTTCTACATTCAACAATGCACTGAAATTACCGTTTACAAACTGGTTCACCAACGGTTTTAAGTTTGGTTGAAATGGAAAAATGGATCGTAATCATAAAGGGTCCATGCACTATTAGAATTCATTTTATCTACTGCACATGACTGTGATCGTTCACTGCACAGTTTTTTTTCGAATAGTTGCAACAAACCCATTGGAATCATGGATTTTGTAATACTATTCTCAATGTTCGCATAGCTTAAGAACTGCATCGGTGTTGCATCGCTGCGTAGTGCTGAATAAATTGTACACTGGTATTAAAATTTATTAGTAAAATATTATCGACAACTACAGCTATTTTTTGACTCTCAAGCGAAAATCCTATTTTCATGCGGTTTACAAAATTCAATGATCGGTTTCAATTGATTTTCAAGTTTGAATTACATGTAATTAAATTATACAATCAGTTTTTCTTCTCTTTGCAGTTTTGAAATGTGTGAGATAAAAATAAATTTTTTGGGGAGGCTTGGCTTCCCCACCCACTAATTTCGCCCACCCACTAACTTCGCCCACGATTATTTGCCTTTGGCTTTTAAAACTTTTTTGTGATATTTGCTTCTAGTCTCCAATCTTGTTTTAGATTAGTTTATTTTTATTTATTTTAATAACCTTGTGTGAAAAATACTCATGTTTTATTACTGTTATATAAATGGTTCTTTTAATTGCTGTTAACAAAGCTGCTACACTTTTTTGCAGTTATTTTTAAAAAAATGCAAGTTATATTTGCTGTACACAAATACATTTTATTCCTTGATTGACTGCTTAAACATTTGAAGTAATTTTTTGTCTTCTCATTATTTGGTTTATCTTTATCATTGATATGGAGTTAGCCATGAGGCTAAGTATAGAGGAATATTTTGACTAAAAATTTACCCCAACTTCTGGAAGTCTGGAAGTTTTTTAGTACTTTGGAATTGGTCATGAAGCTAAACCTGTCAAGTTTTTATTAAATGCTAGATATTTTAACTTGGTATTTCCCTTAAAGCCTAGAAGAACTTTTTAATACTTTTAAGAAATGATCTTTGGAGTTAAGTGTGAGGTTAAAAGTTAAGAAACTTTTCGAGCTCATGAACGGTTAAATTCATTGACTTGTTATTAAGGTACTTTTGGAGTCGGCGTTAACTGCTAAAAGAAACTCGGTGGAGTTAGCCTTACCTTGACTTGCTGTCTCTGTGAGACTAAGGTCTTTTAAATGTTTAAATTTGCAGCATATTGTATTATTAGGGAATCGTTTTTAACTTGGTTTAACTATTTTTTGTACTCCTATAAGCTTGATAAGTAATTGTTAACTACAAATATATTTAACCTATTAAATTTTTTTCAAATTTCACAATTTTGTGGAGTCTGGGTAAATATCGATCATATAATTAAAACCAGAAAATAATAAACCAACGAGAAGCGACAAAATTCTGTTTTTAGCGTACCTACGTTTTCTGAAGGCGTAAACAAAAAATACGGTGTAGAAATGTGTGTAATGCCTTTAAAACAAATATTATATTACCGAATATTAATTATAAATTTGACCTTGTCTTATGAAGATATCAGTAGTTCAGCAGTGTATTAATTAGCACGTTACATTTCGACCCGATTCCAACGCTTATCCTTGTCATACAGTGTTATGTATTTAAAGTGTACAAAGGTCACCGAAAATCGACTCAAACATCAAACGTTTCGACAAAGCTCTTGCCTCTCGTTGGTATGTTATTCTCAGTTGAAACTTTGAGAGAACATATCATGTTTTAATATTGCAACAATTTCATGGGTGATGACAATATTATTTATGGTACAATATCTGCCAGCAAGGGGCAAATTGCATTTTTTGACGGTAAATATTGAAGCTTGGTTTACCAGAGCTGTCCAACTTCAAGTTGCCCATTTGGTGGGAAGTTTGGGGTTGTTGGTTATCGCTAACCAATGCATTAATATTAATATTTGCTGCAACTGAGTAAATGACTTACCAGACAGGAAACTCTTATTTTTTGACTTTATAAATTTCATGTTGGAAAAACTGCATTCGCAAAGAGACGTGCTTCTCAGCATTGAGCCCATTATGAGGCCTAAGTTACATAAGTTGAGGAAACGTTCTCCCTTGTGACTAACCTAAAAAAGACCAATCTTATTTTGATTTTTCATTGGTAAAAATGATCTGGCAGCAAATCACACAATTCCAGTTGAAGCTCTGTTCTGCTAAAGTTCTCAACAGAAATAGTAAGTGTCTGAGTAAAAACTAAAATTTCTCTCTTTGCTATTCCACGCTATACATGGTCACTCGAATGTTCGAGAACGTCCAGCGAGATCTCCATTGTTCCAGTAACTTTGTTGTGGCCTTGCATCCATCGCCAGTGGCGTCACATAGCCTATGTATGTGTTGTTTTATTTCATCGTTGTTGTAGGAATGACTCGCTTGGGTAAATTTTTGTTTGTTAGACATATTTCTATGTGCGCCGTAATGAATGACGGTAACAGGCCTTCATGTTGGACAGCCCTGAATTATACGATTCTGTGACATTAAGTTTTGCTTAAAATAAATAATTTTCCTGTTCTCTCTGGGTTTTACAATTAGATATATTTTGAATAACTTATACTGTTATATTATTTTTATATTTAAACTGATCTTGCTGTAGATGTAATACTATTTTTGTGAGTAAATATTTTTATCAGAAAATTTTATATGGCATACAGTTCGTGTATGTAATTTTTTACTCGTTTATTAATTTCAATATTTAGCATAATTTCGTTGAAAAGTATATTCGTAATTTTTTGCTCCAGTATCAGCACAAGTATAATATACGTTTAAAAACTCAGCATTAGTGTACACTGTGGTGTGAATTTTTCCATTAAGAGAGCAACAAATCGGTCCAAAAAAGTATCTAATTAAATGATATAAATTTTACATGTATCGCTCTGGTCATGTATACGAAATATGTATTCACATACCTACTCATATTTGATCGTTTTATTGTTAGATGAGTTGCTTGGAAGAACTGGTTTCAAAAATGCAAATTAATTTTTGTGTAGTGCTATTTCTCAAGTATTTTTGGCGTGTTTATTACAATATCAAATATTCTTGCTAAAATAGGATCTATTTGCCTCTGCATTGTGGTCTACACTTTTTAAACTATATATTATTTTTATTTCCATTATATCAAGTAAAAACGTGAGTGGTAATCCCATAGAGGACGAACCATTAGGTTGATATAGACTTTAAACGTTACTTTTTATTAAATAGTTTTTTGTAGCTTCAGACATTGTACTGTTAATGAAGTTCTAATACATCTTCCTACAAAATTAAAATATCTTTAAATTTATTCATGTAAAAAAATACCCCTTAACCAATTTGTCACAACTCAAATGTTTATAATAACTAATTCAAAATGTTTTGTTAACAACCTTTTTAAAAAAAAAATACGAGATAAGTAGCTTTTTAATGCTATTTAATAAAGATAAGAAGCTTTTTTATGCTATTTACTATTTCTTTGAGCTTATTCTTGTAGAATTTAAAACAAGTTAACCAAATCTACCTTAAAATAATAAAGTGCCAATACAATTGAAACTGTTAATCTGACACCGGTCTAAGGGGTGTTTTGTGCTGTTGGAATATTAAAGATAATAGGACTGAAGATATCTAGCGTTAGAGATAGTATTTGTTAAATACAGCAATTAGTTATCTACAGACTGGTAAACATATTTGATATTAGATCGAATTAAATTTGTTATAGTCATAAAAAAATAAAGGTTTTAGTGGCAACAACCTACAGAAACGTTATCAATTATTGTTTATCTATTAAGAAAACTTAACAAGTAGAGAGTTTCTTTGGCAGACTGATTTTAGTAGAAATAACGTATTTTTAAACGGAAATTCTAAAATGTACGGTTAAAAAGTTTATATTTATAGTAAATTATAGTTAATTAAGTTGAAATGCTTAATATAATTTTTTATCAATTCAAATGGCTTTTAAAATTAACATTGAATGTGTGGGTCTCTCCTTTCCTAATTTATTATAACTGAAAATGTACAATAATCTTGTTTTTTTTTTATTTGTTTTGTGATACAATATAATATTAAATATTTAAACTGAATAAGAATAAAACAAAACTAGATATGTACTCATTATTAGTACAAATTTAAAAGTTTCGTTAAAATCAGTTTCTGATAACTGGATAGTGAATTAGTAGCTAGTTACTTATTTTTATTAGTAAGTTTTATGTATATCATTAGTTATATTGTAGGTATTTTTCCTATTTCAAATCAAATACGAGAAATCCTTTGGGAGCTGTAAAGATTTTTTTACAAATTTAAATTATTACATTATCAAAATCCATCGATTTTAAGCTGAAAAACCGTAGGAGTATAAGTCTGGAAGGTTAGGTGGATGTTGTATAAGTTCCTTTTAAGTACGATCCAGGAAATCCTAAAGATGTTATGTTACAGGTAGTCGAGCACAATGGACATAGAAATATCACCACTTGTGGGCTTTTCAGCAGTTTATTATTAATAGTAACAGTTTTGTAGATTAGGATTGATGTCTACATCAGCTTCTTTATAATCTAAGAGTTAAGTCTTTTGGTAAAAGACGTACAGCTTTAAAGATTGGCATTTAGATGTATTTTCCATTTCATATGCCTTTCTTCGACCCGGTGTCTATACTAGAAAGGAGAAAACTGTAACTATTAGTGACGAGAGTGTGTCACTTGTACTATAGAATACCATTTAAACATTGGATTCCTTTAATTCACCATTTACGTTTTTAAAAAGTCAAGTAGTTTTGCTCTATTAAAAGCATATTTTCCTTTTAGCCATGTTATACAGTAAAGTGCAGGAGAAGCTAGTTTATTTTCTGCCTTCTAAAGATGGTATCAGTGGTGCCACCATAAAAAAATTTGTATTTGCGTGGTATCGTGTAAAAAGGACAGTAGTGTCTAACATTATTTTTAATTAAAAAGAGTGTGTTCAAAAATAGATACTTTTTATTTCATACGTAAATATGACTAATGATTATTCCTTATAATATTGTCTTATTTGTTGTAATTGTAATATTATAGATGATGTTAACCTATTTATATGAACAATGGCAAACATTATTTTTGTATTTTATTCACCTTTTTCCTAAAATGTTGACATCCTAAACCTATTAGAATTCGAAGTTACTCATGTGTTGGTTTTTTATAATTATTTTTCAGTAGAATTTATTTATCAATTTATTAACGGACAAGCCAATTATACAATTTTACAAAGAGAAAATATAAAAATACAGAGCACGTACATCTACACAGAAAACTAAAACAAAAATACAAAAGACTAAAAAGAATAAGAAGATAATGATTATAAGTGATCAACAGTTTTTTATCGCTTTCCCGAAAGAACATATTGTTGAATTTCGTACTTAGGAGGTTTTACTATAAATTACTAGTACTGGTGCGATATAGCTATTTTATTTTCAAAATAGTACAATTTAACTACGCTTCTTTTTTGTATACTCCACAGAAGGGTTCTGGGCCGGAAAATTGTTTATTTGCCTCTTGTTTGGCAAGGCAATCTGCTTCTTCGTTACCTTTGACTCCCTTGTGACCTGGAACCCACATCAGAGTAGCCTGATTGTTCACTGCCAGTAGTCTCAGGGATTGTTTACAGTCCCTAGTTAGCTTAGACTCACAAGTGTATAACTTCAGAGCTTTTAGTGCTGCTTGGCTATCTGATAAAATATAGATTTTTGCCATTCGGGTGTTTTTTTCGATGCACTCCTGGGCACATATCTTTATGGCATGTAATTCTGCTTGAAAGATGGTTGCGGTGTTACCATTCATCCATCTTGGATCCATCAGTGTACCACACTACAGCATCCCTTCCTAGTTAAGGTCCGTTCTCTGTGCTAACTTGGTGGTTGTTTATGACCACTTTAAACTGCATTTCGAATTCTAGGGAAATATTTTTCAAAATCTTCAAATGTCTTATCCGATTTCCTGCTTTAAGATTTATTGTCTGGCTCATTCTGAAGGCACTGATTGCTGCATCTTTCATTACACGTAAGTGCAATGGTGGACATAACCAACAAGTAAATGAAATAAATTTTCATCATGTTTGAAATTACTGTATATAACAATCATTAAAAAGAGTAAGAGTGCCAGTCATTTGGTGAAATTAAGCCTACAAATAGTCAAAAAAATATGCATAGGTTTTAAGTGGGGTAGACGAGCTCAGCTTGTCGATCACGCTGAGCCAGAGGAGATCCTCGGTCTAATCACTTTGGAATGGAGCTATTCGTGTTCAGTTTTTATTCAGGAATCCAGTTGTTTTTGCACATAGTAACGGCTACTTGTTGACTGTTTTTATGATCAGAAAGAACGGTGACACCTCTTCTTACACATATTAACCGTTTATTCTTTCGCTTCCAAATTGAAAATTACCCAGAAAGAGCATTTTTTTTTTGGATTCTATGCAGACTTTATTAATGTTAGGTACCTTTTGTGTAGTTGACCAGTACAAGTAGAGGTTGCAGTTTAAAAGACATCCGACTATTAATTATGAAAAGTAATTTTAAGATTATTAGTTTTTGTTGCTATAATAAAATAAAATGTGATATAATCCACTCAATTCTTTCATAATACCTATATCCGCGGCGAAAAGGTTGTTCGATTTTCTCGGCTTGCATTGTGTGTCACCTACCATAGAATCGTTATGAATTATTGCGTATTATATCTCTGTAAAGATTTCAAATCATCGGTGCTTCAGTTATTTTAAAAAATATACTTTATCTAAGGCATGACTGTCCAACTTCAATTGGCCCAAGGGTTGCCCAACTTGGTGTAAATAAAATTGCGGTTGTGAGGTAGGCAAAATAAAATACTTCGTATGCAACATCAGTGATTTATAAGTTATAAAGCACGTATTTGCTTGCATTATTATTTTTATTAAAAAAAAAGTTGGTGGGAAGTTTGGGGGTGTTGGTTATTGCTAACCAGTGCATCAATATTAATGTTTGTCGTTGACAAAGAAGCAACCGAATAAATGACTTACCAGACCTTTATTTTGACTTTATAAATTTTAAGTTGAAAAAGCAGCTTTCGCAAATATGCTTCTCGGCATTAAGCTGATTATGAGGCCCAAGTTTCGCAAGTTGGGGTAACGTTCTTCTGGGAATATAAAAAGTCCAATCCCATTTCGGTTTTCACCAGGTAAAAAGGATCTGACTGCATATCACACAATTCCAGCTGAAAGTTTGTCTGTTCACGTTCTGAACAGAAATAGTAAGTGGCTGAGTAAAAACGGAAATTTCGCCATTTCACCCTATTAACAATGCATGGCCACTCGAATGTTCGAGAGCGGTACAGCGAGATCTCCATTATTCCAGTTGTTGTGGCGTTGTATCCATCGATAGTGGCCTCACATAGCCTATGCATGTGTTGTTTTATTTCATCGCTGGTAAAGAAATACGAGTAACTTGCTTGTGTATATTTTTGTTGATTATGTATATTTCTATGATGGTATAAGGAAAATGGAAAAGTTTTATTTTTACGTTTTGATACATATCCAGAAGCCATATCTCTCGTCTCTGGTTGGACTTGATCTCTTTTGCCATCTTTAAGGTTATTTTTATTTCTAAAGGAGAACATATCTCGATCAGATCAACATTGTTTTGAAGAAAGGACAGGTCAAGAGTACCAACAACCGACGAGCATGTATGAGAGCACTGATGAAAGTAGAGGAAGCAAAAGATGTGTGTAAGAACCGTAGCAAGTGGAAGAAAGTGGTCTCTGCCTACCCCTATGGGAAAAAGGCGTGACTTTGTATGTATGTATGTTTCTAAAATCTATCGGTAGTTAGGAAACATTAACATTTTTATTAGTCGAAAGATCAGATTATACCAACGAAACTAATGTATTAGTTTACATTACATTACAATCTTGCGGTCGGGCCATCGGTACAGGCACCAATGTCACCTATATCTTTTGATCCTCTGTGACTACCGCTGTGTCTTCAGGGCATCACAATTCCAGTCCGCTGGGTTTGGCAAACCGCAGGATTTCTGTTGGCCCCGTCTCATTTAGATCACTTCGTGACAGCTAGTTTAACGAGTTTCAATTAGCTCCATTTACTGACGTCGACAGAAAAATCAGCTTCGTTGTAAATTTTCCGAGAACATTGAAAATTGAATTTTCATGTACTTGATTTTCGAACACGAATATCGCCTGTAATAAAGACTTTTTCGATGAATGAACTCCACGAAAAAACTGCTCCCGATCCAAACTAAATTGCTCCGTGGTCAGATCATCGAAAGGTGCGTGCAAAAATGAAATAATTGTTAAAGAAAAGAATTTTATTTGAAATAGGATTCCCTAATATACAGGTTAGCTAACTTACATATAGTACAATAAACTAAATTTATACTAATAATACAAATATCAATATCTATATACATAAAGTGTTTAAACTAGACAAAAGAAATATTCAATATCGTTCCTGGATATGTTTCAAAAGTTCATTCTTAAAAACATTCAATGATGGAGTAGATTTAATTGAATCAGGCAAATTATTGAATAGGACAAAACCTTTGAAGAATAAACTGCACATACTACTTCTTGCATTTGTTCTATTTATATGAATGTGACTGTTGTGTCTGGTTGAATGGTGATGAATGTCTTTATTGAAAGTTATTAATGATAACAAGTAAGGTGGGGTCATTTTATTTAATATTTTATAGATGAACACCATAGAACAATAGAGTAATTTTTGGGATACTGGGAGCCATTGTAGAGCAGATAGCATGGTAGAAATTGGTGTATACCTGTTACACTTTAAAATTATTCTCATTCCCCGATTTTGTAGTTTTTGCATTTGTTGCACTTTGTTCAAATTAAAAGAGAATAAAATAGATGCACAGTAATCAAAATGGGGTTGGATTATTGATTTAAATACCAAAATTTTTGTATCTGTTGATAAGTTACAGGCGATTCTCGAGAAAAAATATAATTTTTTTGCAATCTTTCTTTCAATATACTTGAAGTGGTCGTCAAAAGTTAAACAATTATCAAGTTGAAACCCCAAATACTTCACTGATGTTACTATTTCTATACGTTCATTTTCCATTTTTATATTTATGTTGTTTGTATTTATTTGATTATATTTGAATTTAGTAGTAATTATCATTGCTTTAGTTTTTCCAACGTTAAGTTTCATTTTATTGATCTTCAGGTATTTTTCGACCATTGCTAACACTGTATTCATTCTGAGGACAGTTTCTTCTAAATTTACTCCAGTACATGCCAATAATGTATCATCTGCAAATAAGTTTATGAACTCACAATCTGTAAATAATTGAATATCATTCAGATATAAAATGAATAAGAGGGGGCCAAGTACACTACCTTGTGGTACTCCCGTATGATTCATTATATATGATGATAAATAATCATTAACACGTACTCTCTGTTTTCTATTTGATAAATAATTACTTAACCATTCATAAACCATCCCCTCAATCCCATACCTTCTCAGCTTACGAAGCAGTATACTTCTATCAATCGTTTCAAATGCCCTTTTTAAATCTAAAAAAACAGCTACAACATATTTACCTTTATCTGTTTCATTAGTAAATTTAGTTAGTGATAATTGTAGCGATGTTTCACAAGAACGTTTCTTTCTAAAACCAGATTGATTGATAAACATAATTTGATTTTCGTCAATAAACTCCAGTAATTGATTGTATACTGCTATTTCTAAAACCTTCTCTATTGGCGGTAAGGTATTTATAGGTCTAAATTCACTTGCTTTTGTAGTGTTTGTAACTTTAGGTATAGGTATGATGGTACTTATTTTTAATAATTCTGGCAATTGACCATTCTGGAGCGATGTATTGATTAAATTGAGAATTGCATGACCAGCTGTTTCCAAAACTTGTTTTAACATTTTAGAATTCAAGGTTTCATGGATACTACATTTATTATCTAATGACCCAATTATATCCTTCAAGTCGTTTAAAGTAATCAGTCTAAAAGTGCTAAAGGGGAAATATAAATTGTTATCCAAATTGAACCATGGTTCAGAATTCTCAATACCCTATACTATATGTTGTATGCTGTTTACAAAGTATTGGTTGAAAGTTTCAGCTATGTCAAGCTCACCCTTTTTAATACTTACAACCCCTTCCTCTTCAAATTGGATTAGGTTTGGAAATGTACGATCATTACTATTAACAAGGGTTTTTAAGGTTTTCCACATTAAATGAGAATTATTCTTATATATGTCTATTTTGTTATAATAATACTGAGCTTTCTTTATTTTCAATGAGTTAACCACATCATTTCTCAATTTTTTAAAATTTTCCCATCTGGTTGTTTTTAGATTTTCATCTCCCACCGTAACAAACAATAGCTGTTGCGAATTGCATTTGAATAAACTTTGCGGGCTGGGGTGGGCACGGTCGCGTATGCGCACTTCTAGCACTGTGTTAGACTTTATTTACAAATACAGATATAAAATCTGCTTTGAGGAATTTTCTTAATTCCCTGTCTATGCTACAACTGACTCTAGATGTATACCCACTTCTACGTGAAAGTTTTCTTTCCACTTCTGACTTCCAGCTCTCCTAGAACCATACTAACAAACTGATACTCACATCCACCACAATAATCCATCTATCCCAAACAATTTAAGAGAAGATAAATCGTTAGGTTCTTTTTTATATTAATTTTAAGGCAAAAAATTAATTGGACTTTGTCACATCTGTTTCCATTTCCAATTTGTGTGGGCATTTAAATCGATTATCGCGTAATAAAAGTACCGCTACTGAAAAGGCAGGAGTAAATAAGCATTAAAGTGAGTCTTGAGCAGTATCGTCACATTTTACTCCGACTCCGCCACGTTGTAGTTATCTATTTGCCTTGGAGCCGATGAATGAACGGTTTTGATGCCTTTATTGCTACTATTACAAACAAAAGGAACATTCCAACACGAATAACTAACTCCATCTTTGTTGTTGGGTTTCCTCCAGTGGAGTAACGCGACGTCTTACTTCCTTCTTTCCCATATCACTCGGTAATGGGATATTTGAGCTATAAATACAGTTAATGTTGTTTAAATAACATCAGTAAATCCGGTAAAGCACAAGATTTATTAGCGTAGAAAGTGATTAAAATTTATAATTTTAATAAAAAGTTTTACTTGTACAAAAAATGTGTGAGAGCTATTGTTACAAAAAAAAAATGTGTGGCAGGGATTAAATAAGAAAATCGGCGAAAAAGATTAGGAGATACTGGATGTCAAAACAGATAACGTCAAAGTAAAAAAAAACTAAAGATTCTAATGTAAACAGCACAAGTACTAACTAGCAAGCAGTCAGATTGAGGAAAGTAAGATTGAGTGTCTGTACTTACACCATCACTTACCGCAGCTGATTGAACAATCGAAAATTGGAAGTGTTTCGTTATTATACGTGACTAAAAACTAAAGCTTCTCCATACTGTCACAAAAGAATATGGCAAGGAACTGAAGACTATACAATGTCTTTTAGGACACCCTTCCAAGATGGATCAATAGTGTTCTTGCTTAGTCGCATATAGTCTCAAATAATCAATGGATCAATGAATGCTAGGCAACATTATGTCTTTTGTGTTATTTTTATAAAAACCCTTAATGTTTCTACACGATAATGCGAGGCTTGTCTGGGAATCACAGGGGCAACATTCACGTGCCCTACTGCAGCCGTAGAGGTAATGCTGAACCTTCCGCCATTGCACTTATGTGTAATGAAAGAAGCAGCGATCAGTGCCTTCAGACTAAGCCAGACAATAATTATTAGAGCAAGAAATCGGAATAGAAATTTGAAGATTTTGGAAAATATTTCCCTAGAATCCATGTCTAAGCCGACAGATATTATGCCAGTTAGGTACGACTTCTAAATACAGTTTGAAGTGGTTATAAACAACCACCAAGTTCGCACAGAGAACGGACCTCAACTAGGAAGGAATGCTTTCGTGTGGTACACTGATGGATCCAAGATGGATGAAAGGGTTGGAATGGTCGTTATAGGGCCGAATTTTAGGCTCTCAAAACCCCTTGGTAACACCGCAACTATCTTTCAAGCAGAATTACATGCCATAAAGATATGTGCCCAGGAGTGCATCGAAAAAAACACCCGAATGGCAAAAATCTATATTTTATCAGATAGCCAAGCAGCACTAAAAGCTCTGAAGTTATACACTTGTAAGTCTAAGCTAGGTTAGGTTAGGTTTCATGTGAGTGGGGCGTGGACGCCCCTCCACCGCGACCCTTAGTAGGTCTATTGTTGCTCACCCCTAGAGGCTACAGTTCACCGCACAATCCAGCCCTTCTTACGAAGTTCATGGTTGTATAGGGTGAGATTTTTTTAAAATCGGTAGGTTCTAGGTTAGTGTAACCAAATATGTTGAACCTTATTCTTCCCAGTCCGGGGCATGAACATAGTATATGTTCAGCAGTTTCGTCTTCCACGCAGCAGAACCGACAGTCCGTTTGTTGGTTCAGATCTATCTTTCTGAGGTGGTATCTTAGACGACAGTGTCCCGTAAGCAGTCCTGTTAGAATACGCAGGTTATTTCTGCTCCATTCTAGGATCTGCTTAGTTGTGTTTCTCGAGGGTTGTAACGGTAAAAACGCCTTCGAGTGGGAAGTCTAAGCTAAATAGGGACTGTAAACAATCCCTGAGACTAATGGCAGCGAACAATCGGGTTACTCTGATGTGGGTTCCAGGTCACAAGGGAGTCAAAGGCAACGAAGAAGCAGATTGCCATATAGTCCCAAAACATCAATGGGTCAATAAATACTGGGCAAAATTATGCCTTTTGTGTTATTTTTATAAAAACCTTTAATGTTTTTACACGATAATGCGAGGCCACACATCGTCAGAAAAGTTCTAGATAACAGTATCACTAAGCTCAAATTTAAATCCAATCAAGTACCCTTGGGATCTTTTATCAGTAGATTTACCTGGTTATGGTAAGATTTAGGAATTGAAACAAGCAGATCTTTAAAAAAATAGCATTCCTCGAGAAGTAATCTGAAATTCAAAAGTGATCTTACTACATCGAATTCAAAGAGTTAGTCAACATTTTTGTAATGCAGGATACTTTAATTAATTTTATTATTTAAATACGATTTGTTTAAATAATTTAATTAATTTATCGTAGTAAATATATATTTAGACCAAAACACCACCTTAAACTCTATTTTGTATGCCGATGACTTAGTACTCTTAGCGGAAACAGAAGACGACCTGTAAATAGAAATATATACTCTACAAATAATCTGTCAAAAATACGACATGAAAATATCAGCAGGCAAAACGAAAACCATGGCTTTCTCAGGTAAAGATCCAGTCAGGACAAAGACAGTCGTAAATGATATAGTACTGGAATAGGTAAAGTACTTTAAATATTTAGGCTGCGATATATCTTATGACCGAAGCAAAGAGATAGAAGAAAAACTTAATAAATTCACGCATATCTGCGGAACTATCAGCAGAACATTAAAGAATAAAACAAGAAAAGATACACAAATAAAATTTTACTAGACGATAGCTGTACCAAACCTTTCATACGGATAGCGAAACATGGACAACAACGAAAAAAGAAGAAGGTAGAATACAAGCACAAGAAATGAAATTGAGTGAAAGGTTGCACAAAAGTGGACAGACTAAGAAACAGAGATATAAGAACGAAATTAAACATCTTTAACATAAACGAGAAAATAAAGGAAAATAAAAGTTGGGTATCGTAACGGGCAAAGTGCCTAAAACCAAAAGTGAAGAAGAAGAAGATGACTTTATCGTAGTTTTTGTCACAATTTGAATTTGCTAGTTTTTTTTTTAAATTTTATATGTAATTTATTAATTTTCATCTAGAAAAATATGAACACTTTTGGCTGCAGTAAGTATAGTACATTTTTCGAAAATGTTTGTTTTAAAAACGACAATGTTTATCCTCCGCCAGTGGTTTTCCGAAGTGCATCACAGCGCGGTCCCAGCTCTCTCTGTTGGCTATTTGTTTCCCTCTTGCCGGTGTTTTTTTTATTCCTTTTCCAACGAGGTATTGATTTTTTTCATGACCTATTTAACTTCATCGGTTGTGTCGTTCTATTTGGCTTCTTCTCCAACTTTGAACGAGAAACGAGATCTTTATTCCCACTTTATGATAATGTTCTTTCGCAACTTTGTTCAAGGGTAGATGGGAATGGTCTTTTAATAGCTGAGCGCAGTCAGTATTGTGTTGGGTTTTTTTTTTTTTTGTATTAACACGTCAATCGACAGCCAACTTGAATCAGCAAACTTTATATAATATCCCACGCGTAGATGATACTTTTTGGGATGTATGAGTGATTTTATTTAACATAGAAATCGTACAATTCCAGTACTTATACAGAAGATCCAAACCCGACACCGATAAGAACACTTTTTTTAATATACCGGAACTGCGTCTCTGTTAATCAAGTTTTACAATAATTACCTTAACATGATAGATACTTCGTGCATGTGTAAACAGGCATAAAAATTATTACGTGTACAACTAGATCCTCAGATAAATAATGTCAGTAATTATCTATCGAAGAAAAAACAACACCCATTAGACCAGAAATATGATACAGGCTAAGAAAGTTTCAGTGTTTTTTTTTAATAAACACAGCTCTTAAAATAATGAATCCATAAGAAAATTATTTTAAAATCCATGTGTTTAAAATGATTCTCTAGTTGCTTTCATGTTTTACTTAACATTAATAAGAATATAGAATGTTTTTACGAGGGGAAAAAATGATCACTGATATTAGCCAAACTTTCAACATCCCAACTTGTTCCATTACTTCTTATTTAGAATCACGGTACTATTTATATATCTTTTTTCATTTTATATCTGTTGCATCTTCATGAATTATGTGTGAAACCATAGAAAATTAAAAAGTTTGTCTCTTCTACAGTCCGCAGTCTTTTTGCACAGTCTCTTACAGATTCTTACTTTAGTACCTCCCATCTGTCTTTAAAAATTAATTTTTCTTCATTGTGAAACCGTAAAAAATTGGAATTCTACAGTCTGCAATACTTTTTCTGTAGATACTTTTTACAGTCCCATTTTAATAGATACTTTGCACGGTTTTTTACAGAAATTTTCCATAGTCCCTTTTCTGTAGATAAGCAGACCCTTTTTTAAGGATATGTACCCTCCACAGTACCTTTTCTAATGATATGTACCGTCCATAGATTCTTTTCATAGATATTTTCCATAATTTCACAGATACAATACGTATTATCTTTTCTATATAAATGTACCTTCGATAAGTTCTTACCTTCTGGTAATATTTATAATGCTTTTTTAACAGATACTTTTTATAGTTCCTTTTCTATAGATATGTGCCTTTCTTAGAATCTTTTTAACAGATACTTTACATTGTTTTTTTTACAGATTTCTTCCATAGCCCCTTTTCTACAGTTACTTTTTATAGTCCCTTTTTAACAGATCAGTACGTTATTATCCCATTTCTATAGGTAGGTTCCTTCCTTAGTCTCGTCTGTACATATAGTCCCATTTCTATTAAAATGTGCCTTTCTTAGTCCCTCTTTTACAGGTACTTTTTATTGTTACTTTTTACACATATTTTTTACAGATAGTTTGCATGGTCCCTCTTATAGATGTAGTTCTTCAATTATCAATATCAATTGCAGAATATAAATACTCGTTCCGAATCCTTACCGACATAATTGTTTGATCTGCCATAACCTCATTTTATGAATTTAATATTTTTAAAAATACCTATGTCTTAATCTTCATTGTTAAAGTCATATATGTCTTTATTCTCACTACACTGTGCAATTTTATTATTTTTATTAGCACATGGTCTCTAAACGCCATATTTCTATTTATTTAATGAAATTTCTAAATTCAACACACCACACTACCCCACTGATATCACAGACTTCTATAGTTTCTTTTCTACAGGTAATTTAAAAAGCTCATTTTCTAGCTGTGCCATTTAGGATCGCAGAGGTCCTACACCTACTGGTGTAAAATTTTACAGAGTTGCTTTATATAGTCATTTATATACATAGCGTTCAGGTGTTGAAACTAATTTAAAAGTGTTTTCATATGACCTACGTTCTTCCCATTAAAAAGACATGCAGGAACAAAGAGGCACGAAGGACAGCCATGTATAAAATATTCAATAAAAAACTGAACATTTATATTAACCTGCAGCAAATAGATAGTTTTGTTTTTGCTCGTAAGCAAAGTACAACAACGTTTTGCATTCGATGGCATTATCGAAAACAATGTGAACAAATGAAATTTTTATATTTAACGGTTTTTGTATTTCTTTCATTTCGACAACGTAACGAAAATAATGAAAACTTTCCTGGCGTTCGATGCAACTGTTACCGAAAATTCTTTGTTTCGCGAAAATAAACACGCAGTTTTTCGAATGTTAATGGATAAGAACCTTTGTTATGTTAAAATTGCGATATTCGCTGCTATTGTCTTTGTGACCGCCACATCGGTACATTTAAAATGAATCATTGGTTTTTCGTCGTATGGCGTATATTTACCGACTCTTGATAAGAACAGCATTCATAATTAGAGATATCTTCTTTTGTCACATACATACATATAGTCACGCCTTTTTCCCGAAGGAGTAGGCAGCACTTCTTTCCACTTCCACCTCCGGTTCTTACACACATCTTTCGCTTCTTCTAATTTCATCTTCATTATAGATGCTCGTCGGCACTCTTGACCTGGCCTTTCTTAAAATAATTAGATCTGATCCATATACGTTCGCCTAGGTCAACCTCTACCGACTTCCGACCGTTCACACTAGCTTTATAAATGTTTCGTCAATCTTATTTAATCCATCTTCTCTTAGCATTCCTTTATCTATCTTTGTAACCACATCTTTCACACCACACTGTCCGCAACCCTAGATTCACTACCATACAGGACAAACACTCCTCTATGCACTCCTCGTGCCTTTTTTGACACGTTCTGGCTGCTCATAAAGTATTACAGGGCGCCATTCATTTGTTTGCGGTCAACACCCTTCGATTAGTATCACAGTCATACTTTAAGTCTCTCGTTAATTTTTAACTCAAATATACAACAAACTCATTCTCTTATTTTTGCAGTTTGTCATGCTATCTTTTTCAAAAACTATTGTCTTGCTTACATTCACTCGCATTCCTTTAACTTTTGTGGCATCATGCACAATATTACCCATCGCCTACAACTCCTCCTTCTTTATATAATGTGGGGATGTTGAAATAGAAAGGAAATGATTGTGGACCCGCTTTTTAAAAAGTTGCAGGTCATAGTTCTCTGGAAAAACTGATTTTGGAAGCTTTTTCCATTCCGTAGCAGCCCTGTAAAAGAAGGATTCTTGATGAAGATTGGTCCTTGTAGTATCAATGGGTGAGACTGATCAGCGTGCCGAGTTCTTCGGCCGAATGTGGCCAATGGTGGTAGAAGAGTTTTTATTTCTCTGGAGCATCTGCCATGGAAATATCTGTAGAGTAAAGACTGGTCTTCAACTCTTCTTCTATGTTTTAGAGGGTGAAGGGTATCTGTGAGAGTTAAGCTGTTTATTCACCGAATGACCCTTTTCTGAATGGAATCTATAAGACGAAGAGAATGCCGTGGTGCTGAACCCCAAATGTGCGAGCAATACTCCAGTAGAGGTCGGATTTGAGCCTTGTACGTCGTCAACAGTTGATCAGGAGTAAAAAACTTTCTAGCTTTCCACAGAAAACCTAGCCTCTGGCTTGCTGACTTTGCGATGTTAGCAACATGGTCATGCCAAGACATATTATTGGACACCGTGACTCCCAAAATCGAGATAGAGGGACTTGATTCAAGGGTATTACCGGACATTGTGATGGAATGATTTGAGTAGTTCACTTTCTTGGAAAACGTGTCGCTTTGTGTTTTCTGGGCGTTGAACTGAACAAGATTGTTGGTTCCCCACTCGACGATTGCTTCAAGATCTCTATTGATGGAATCAACCTGTTCCTGCCTGAATCTATTTGTATCATTCACCGAAAGTGATCGATTGGATGTGAAAGTTGAGACAAGTGTGCTATCGTCTGCGAAACTGTAAATGGGATTCGTGGTGGTTTACAAGAGGTCGTTGATGTGTAAAAGAAATAAGGAGGGGGACAAGATGGAACCCTGGGAAACTCCGGCATTGATTTTAAACTCATCAGAAGAAATACCGTCAACTGCCACATGTAAGGAGCGATCTTGCATAAAGCTCGAGAGCCATTGGCGCAGTTTGGTTGGGAGACCGTAGGCAGATAATTTACTTAACAATGCCTGGTGCCAAACGCGGTCAAAGGCTTTAGATATATCCAAGGCTATTGCACGGGATTCACCAAACTTCTCAATAGTGTTGGTCCAGATTTGAGTGACATAAGCCAGCAAATCTCCAGTAGACCGAAGTTGTCGAAATCCATATTGTCTGTCATGGATTATCTCAAATTTTTTCAGATATTTGATGAGTTCTACGTAAATCTCTTTTTTTTAAAGTTTTCATGAATTAAGAAATGTAAATAGTTATAAAAAGTTCTATAAGTTGTATATCTAGAGTTTTAATCGTCGAACCCACGGAAGAACTAAAAGTCGTAACAATATATTAAAATGTTGTAAGAACTTTTATTAAAAGAGCAGAAAATAAGCTCTGAACGTTGTATATTTAGAAAAACAAGTCGATTATGAGACATGTCAGAAGAAAAGTAAAGTTCATTGAAGGTAATGGTCCATTGTCAGTAATGTGATTAATGGGCATACATATATTGCTATATTTATAATGGGTGTAACATTGAACTAAAGAAATAAGAGTTTTTAAATTGTTATTGACATATAAACATTTTTTACAAATTTAGGACCGCGGACAACCAAAGAGTAACATCAAATACGCACACCTCGTCGAAAGTTAATTGTTTTCGAAGTCATAAGGATACGGAATATGCGAATATGCGTCTACGCCCCTGGAGCTTCTATGCAGCGGGTGGTGCACATAATCTTACATTTATCTTAAGCTGAACAACGTCACAGACTGTTGTTATCGCGGATGAATCTTGGATGAGGAGTGAGGAGGGGGATTCGGGACGGGGGGGACCTGTCTCAACTCTTCGGTGATGATGATAAATGTGCCTGTCTCTGGAGCCCCCGGGGGCATTCTCTGCCGATCTTCTTTGGCTTCAACTTGAAGGGTTGAACACACTCTACACACACACACACATGTACAAGTAAGTTAACGCTATTATTTGACTTTATGGATATGCCAACGTTAAATTTTATTTTACGAAATATTTTATTGCATTATATTACGCGTCACTGGAAAAAATAATTTTTTGATTTTACTTTTATGGAAGAAAAGAGGTCAGTTAGATCACCGGACTTTCTTCCTTCCGGGGTTGTAATAAACGTTAGTTGTCACAAGTACTACGATAAACAATGCCTATTGTGTCCTCTTTATATAAATGAGCCCTTAAGTGGTAGTTCGTACCTTTTTTTTACTAAAAATAGTCGCAAAAAGGGTAAACCTGCGACTATTAAAAGGGGGAGGGATTATAGAAAGGAGATGATCGTTGACCCGCTTTTTGAAAAGTTGCAGGTCATAGTTCTCTGGAAAAACTAATTTTGGAAGCTTGTTCCATTCCGTAGCAGCCCTGTAAAAGAAGGATTCTTGATGGAGATTGGTGCCGAGTTCTTCGGCCGAATGTGGCCAGTGGTGGTATGAGAGTTTTTATTTCTCTGGAGCATCTGCCGTTGAAATATCTGTAGAGTAATGTTTGGTCTGCAACTCTTCTTCTATGTTTTAGTGAGTGAAGGCTACCTGTGAGAGTTGAGCTGTTTATCAACCGAATGGCCCTTTTCTGAATGGAATCTAGAAGACGAAGAGAATGCTTTGGTGCTGAACCCCAAATTTGCGAGCAATACTTCAGTAGAGGTCGGATTTGAGCCTTGTACGGCGTCAACAGTGGATCAGGAGTAAAAAACTTTCTAGTATTTTACAGAAAACCCAGCCTCTGACTTGCTGACTTTGCGATGTAAGCAACGTGGTCATGTCAAGACATATTAGACACCGTGACTACCAAAATCAAGATGGAGTGACTTGATACAAGGGTATTTCCGGACATTGTGATGGAATGATGTGAGGAATTCACTTTCTTGGATAACGTGGCGCTTTGTGTTTTCTGGGCGTTGATCTGAACAAGATTGTTGGTTCCCCACTCGAAGATTGCTTTAAGATCTCTATTGATGGAGTCAACCTGTTCCTGCCTGACTCTATTTGTATCATTTACCGAAAGTGATTGATAGGATGTGAAAGTTGAGATAAGTGTGCTGTCGTCTGCGAAACTATAAATGGGGTTCGTGGTGGTTTTCAAGAAGTCGTTGATGTGTAAAAGAAATAGGGTGGGGGACAGGATGGAACCCTGGGGATCCCGGCATTGGTTTTCAATGCATCAGAAGAAATACCGTTATTTGCCACATGTAAGGAGCGATCTTGCATAAAGGCTATTGCACGGAATTAACCAAACTTCTCAATAGTGTTTGTCCTTTAAACCGTTCTTCGCTCGCAGCAGCATAGACAGTAAAGGGGAGTCTTACCCTGCTCTGTACAGATCCTACAAACAACCCTGTAAAGGTGTTTCTGTCTATTCATGCAATAGTGTTTTTAAACGATCCTTGTTGCATGCATAATTTCCCCCAAATAAGAGATTTCGAATATCTCATACCTGGGCTCTGAACAGTATTTGCGATGGTTGTTTCGTAAACAGCTCTTAGTTTTCTTCCTAGCACTGTAAGCAATACTGCAGGTTGGATAAGAGCCTATCAGATTTTCAGCTGTTGAAGTCTTCTGGCTCTTTCTATCTTTTCTGTCTCTTAGTTTCCCTGGTGTTTTGGTGCCCAGCAACAGTTTCCTATTGCATTTTAATACTAGTTTAGAATCTTCTAGTTATAGAATATCTGCAAGATGATTTGGGGACAAGTAAAAATTGCTGTAAGTCACCGTACTTACTGTTATCCGATTTTTTTTCAATAGGTTACGTTTATTATTAATATACAATTAATGTCGCTTTAGAAACTGCAGTAAAAAGCATATCTTGATGTTATCAGGCTAAATATTTCTTTATGAAATCATAGAAACGAACCATTGCGACCATATTTACAGGCTCTTCAATGATATCACAACTAGAGTTTGCTTTTTAGATATTTTTATTTAAGGTAGATGTGGGATAGCAGCTGAGTTAGTTGTATCATATTTTAGTTTTTGGTACCTAAAATATCTTAAGGGGATCTTACACGTTCACGATCACAATGACATTAATCAGAATGATATTATTAATGATGATAAATGATTAGGTAGATACTAATTACAAAAATAGACACAAAACCACGATTTAAGTACAATATCCTCTTCTTCTTCATCTTACTTTAAATTCCTAATTTAATGTAAGCAAATTGCTTGTTTTTCTTCGTATCCTCTGCCGTTCAATTATTAGAGAGGTTGTCGCTCCATCTCTTGCGGAGTCTTTCAACGCTTCGGCGCCCTAAGGGCGACTTGTCTCTAGTTATTTTGACTATTCTGTCGTTATTCATCCGGTCAATGTGTTCGTTCCGCTCTCTCTTTCTTCCCAGTATCCATTCATTTACTTTGTCTATTTTACATGTTCTTCTAATGTCCTTGCTTCTCTCCCTGTCAAAAAGTGTTTTTCCAGCGATTCTGCGCACTATTTTCATTTCGGTGGTTTCTAATATTCTCTTTGTGTTCGATATATCTGGTCTAGTTTCCGCTGTGTATTTTAATATAGGTCGAATGACCGCCTTGTAGATTCGGGATTTGGTCTCGTTTCCGATATATTTGTTTCGGAGGATTGTATCGTTCAGGTAAGCTGAGGTTCGTGCAGCTTTTGCCGCTTGGTTTCTTACCTCCGCCTCGATATCACCGTATCCTGATATTTCTAAGCCTAGGTATTTAAATTTCATCTCCTGTTGTATAATTTTATCATCCACAAACAGTTTGTAGGATTTTGACGTCCTTGTTCCTCATTTTATATCCTTTCAGGTTACGAGTGCTTTTTATTATTTCGTCCATAACTATGTTGAACAATAAGGGGCTAAGGGAATTTTATTGTCGAATACCACTATTTACAGGAATTTTGGCTTGTATACATCAATGTATTCATCAATGCACCCTACTAGTCGTACATTTACAATTTTTTTTAATTCTGTTTGAGAAGAAAAAGGCTGACATACATGACAATAGTAATAACTGATACAATATCCTCATGACAATATTTTCGATTTTTCGCAATACAATAATATTGGGTTCCCTTCGAGAAAACCCGCCGATGTGCCCTAATATCGGATGCATACTTTATCTAAAAGTGATGTTAATCCTGTTTAAAAATCCTTTGAAGAAAGGTTTTTTATAACTGATAAATTTAACCAAAATGACAATTTACTGATTTTTTTTTTAAAAACAATAAAGACCATAAAGCAACTGCTACAAAGTAATTAGCTAAAAAAAGAGACCAATCTAACGCCGTTGGCTCACAAATTCGATATGAGTATGTGATCCAAGAACATATGTTGCCGTTTCAACTAGAGTTACGTTCTTTTTTTTTGGTGTACATATTCGTGGGGGTTACTATAGCCTATGGAGTATCTGAAACAAAGAGAGAACTAAAGAGGCACCTGCCGTGGCGTGAGAACATTTTACATAAAGGGTTGTGGACCCCAAATGTCAGTGACGGCGTCGAAAATCCTTTTGAAAGTTCTACGAAATAAACACCCACTTGCGAGTGGATTGAATAATTAAAAATTAAACCAATCGGGAATATTTTGTTTTTATACAAATGGTTGTTTCTAAAAAAAGCATGAAGTTTATCATTCATGGTTCCCATAATATAGATAATTACTGCTTCTTATTCGTGTTTGGAAAAGTCTGCACGCCATCTAACGGATAATTTATACAGCAAGTTTGCAAAAAATCATAATTTGTTTATTAGTTTGTTGTAAAATTTAAGGAATAGGATTGTCGTTGATAAATTCCTAAATATTTTGAATTCGTAGAACGGTAATGAAAGGTAAGATCAAATCTTAAAAGACTAATCGACCTTAAATTTAAAATTAAAAAATTGGTTCTTGAATTTCTCAGGTTAGTAAAATATCTGATGGGATATAAAGTTTCAACAAATTTCATACAATTTTCTTTATTTGCGCAAACAACATGCAACATTTAAAATAATTGAAAGCGATTGTTTTAATCAATTGTCTTCGTCCTGGTGCTCGTCGCCCTTCAATTTTTCCCTGTATTGTTAGTTGAAGAAAGCGGTATTTCTTGCCCCTCATAACATGTCCAAAGTATTCCAGTTTTCGTCGCTTCACTGTGTTTAAGATCTCGGTCGTTGTATTTAGACATAATAAGACATCAGTATTGCGTACTCTATCAGTCCAGAAAATCCTAAGTATGCGACGAAAACCCACGTTTTAAAGGCTTTAATCTTTTCGCAATGCCGATCCAACAATGTCCATCCCTCTAGTCCATAAAGCAAGATGGGAAATATGTAGCATTTGGCCAGGCGTAGTCTTAAACTTAGATTTGGCTTTCTACACGTGAGAAGCTATTTCATTTTGATAAATGCACTTCTAGCTTTTTCAAAGCGGATCCATATTTCTTGTCCAATATCCCATTCACTGTTTAGGTAGCATCCGAGGTATTCGTAGTGATCAATTCTTCTATTCAATTTCAATTCTTTCTATTATTTCTATATATGAATCCATAACATCAAATCCTAGATTATCTTTGTATTGTCTAAATCATAATTTAAAAAATAAGCATTGATCTGCAGATTAATATTCTCAACACAACACTATCAACAATCCACTTTTCCTGTAAAATTACTAAAAAACACAACTGAATCATAACAAATCACAAGGAAAGTAACTAGTGGAAGAAACTAAAACATAATTTACCTTGGACATTACTTACAGTTGCCACGTCTTATTCGTTCTCTATAGAGTACTCTGCCAGCGGTCTCTCTACTGGCAAATTATGCCCGAGCTCAGCCCCGTAGAGGGTAGAAGAAAAAAAAAATGTAAAAGTGAGCTGCGCCACCGACTGAGACGGTTCAAGCCGGAAACCCCTAGGTCTTATAGGCACTAGCAGAGCCACACGATAAACAACTGAGATTATGGTGAACTAAATAAATGAAATTATAGCTAAAATATATTGGATACTTTACTCCTACAATAAATCAAAGTACACAGTTCAATAATTAAATTATAACCAATACAGTCAAAATTAACAGCTAACAATAAATCAAAGTACACAGTTCAATAATAAACTTATAACAAATATAGTCAAAATCAACAGCTAACAATAAATCAAAGTACACAGTTCAATAATAAAACTAACAAATATAGTCAAAATTAACAGCTATGGTAAATTTTCTTGCTAAAACAAACCAAAAATTTAAAATTTACAACTTTATAAAGTAACCAAAACAAAAGTAAGAGTAACAGACTTTACCAAGTTACCAAAAAAAAACGTATACAAGTCAACTCCTTAATAATACTAAATCAAACGTTTACATAAGGCTGCTAATTTACTCATGTTTTTACCATTTACATAAAGATTTACACTGCCAAAACAATCTAATTTATTTAAAAATATTTTTACAATGGTTGTCTTTTAAAATATCAATATTGTAGGATATTTACAAATAAGTATGAAGAAAATATTTTTACTTGGACATAAAGAATTATTGAGAAGATTATTTTAATCAAAATTTAGTTTTGGCATATTATCTAATGCAATAAATAGTTTTTAATAATGTATTATATTAATAAATTAAAACAAAACTTAATTGTGGTGTCAAAAATAAGTCACGTCGTTAAATATTCCCTATATATAAATCACTTGTAACCTTTGGGTAAACGCATATTGTAGATCAAATATAAAAAAAAATAACTTTAATCTTGAACACCTTAATACGGAGTTCCTGCTAAAAACACCAAGCAAGTCTTTATAACACTGCAATTTATCGTCGATATGGATGATACGAATGCACTACTCCTGTGGCCGGTTTGGTTATGGAACGGCACCTGCTAATTAACAATGGCTTCCCTCAAATAAATCCCGCATGCGGTTATTTTAACTCGACACCAAAATCCAAAATATCAACAACGGAGGTAAGATAGAATGGTCAAGTTAAAAATTAAATGGTTTTTCTTCAAAATCCAATTAAGATGGCCCAAATACAGCCAGATATGAAAAGAAAACCGTAGAGGTTTTGCACACTTGTTAATATCACACCGTCCCGAAAATTCTCACCACACCCGACTTCGAAGACTCTCACCACACGACTAGCACTACTTCCCAAGCCGGATATCAAGAAAATGACACGGAACCGACGTCAACCAACAATATTCGCAAGTCCATGCTCCACACCAAGAATCGCGCTCGTCCGTGTTGATAGCCAGCCCCATCCACACAGAAATGCAAACCAAACAATAATATAACCGACAACACACAACAATCGAGGCCAAAAACCAAAGCAAAATCTAATAACGAAAACACCCCACTCAATCTCCAGCGATTAATAAAAATGCCACAGCCATTAACAATCGAATCCTATCACAACAAGGTATGCAACACTATTTACAACGAATGATATATTTAAGTTACAAAAAAATACGGTGCGCGACACTATTTACGAGTACCTGAGGAATACAAAACTATCAGAGACACAATTATAATGGAACTGTAGAAGGGAAAAAAAAAGGCACGTTACACAATCCTTCATATTTCTTCACATTTATTCAAAAACGAGACAATTATTAATTACAGGAGAAAACACAAAAAAGAAAACATAGAAATGGACACAGAAAAAATAGAGCAAGTAAAAAAAAATTAAAAATCTAAAAACCATAATAGATGGAAAAGGAATGCAGGAAGTGTATGTTAAAAATGGGTTGTCAGCTCCAGACCACTTTTTGACAGACAGATAAAAGAAGGAGCTATGACGTCACCCATCAGGTGACGCGAAACCATAAGTTTTCCTCCTACCAAAAATAGCTCAACGCACCCAAAGAAGTTTTCACTTCATTAAAAATATCCAAAACCAAACGTGGACCAGTCCTTACTTTTGGTAGTGAACCAAGGCTTTTAACAAAAAAAAAACCAAGATAAATATTTAAAAAACAGTTAGAGGAGTAAATAAAAAATATGGGATAAAAAAAATTATCACAAGAAAATATCCATACTTGAATTTATCAAAGAGAGACAACTAACATACTGGAGACATTTGTTTACACCGATTGAACAAAAATAGACCCGTAAAAAATATATTGTAGGCTTCTTCTTCTTCTTCTTCTACTTGTTAGAGATCTAGATGATCTGTTGATTCCGGACTTGCCTCTGTAATATTTTGTGAGTTGTGGACTGCCAGCTGTCTCTCCATTTCTTTGGTGGTCTTCCGGGTGGACGGGTCCCTGCTGGTTTTTTCACTCTAGTACAATGCGTGGTAGTCTATCGTTGGTCATTCTCTTCACGTGGTTATACCATTCTCTTCTCCTCTGCCTTCCCCATCCCACCACATCCTGTACGTCGCATTGAGCTCTAATGTCACTGTTGCTTAAGTGATCTCTTCTTGTTTTCCCGGCCATTGTTCTCAGTACTGACATTTTGGCGACTCGTAGCATCCTTTTGGTCTTGTTGGTATCCTCTCTCGCTTCTATACCATATGTCATTATTGGCCTGACGCATGTCTTAAATATATTGATTTTACTCTCCTTTCGCATATAAGGATTAGCCCATACAGCCTCCCTTAGACATCCTGATATTATGGCTGTTAATTTGGTTTCTCAGCTCCTTTACCGGGTCGTGAGCGCTGGACATATCTATGCCCAGGTATCTAAATTGCATGACCTGCTCTATGGGTTTGTTATCTATTACCAGCTTGCATCTCATTGTCTCACTGGCGATGGTCATGGTTTTCGTTTTACCTATGGATATAGCTGACTAATTTAAAAGGTTAAAGTAAAAATTACAAAAAGAGAAAGACCAAGAAAGACAGTAAAAGACAGATTGTGTATAAAAGTTTATCAATTTTGTTTTTAAATAAAAAACTATAGTTTTTTTCTCATTTGTCCTCGTCCTTTAATTGTGCCTGTGACCTATTCTGGCAACAGTCCTGATGGATGCTTTGAAGTTAATTTTTGTCCAATCGAGGACTAAAATTCCCTATAAGAAAATTTACCGAATGATTAATATCATCCCGCCGCCCATGAACATTCGGGACCGGTTTTGAATTGAAGATAATGAAAGGGAATGTTGCTATTTTTAAGATTTATATATATACGGGCGGGTCGGACACCTTTAGCCTTTTATTATTGATCGTTTTTATAGAAGTCAATATAGAATACTTACATTATTTTTTTACTATTCTTAACATTATTAGTTGAAATATTACCACAGAACTGATATAAACGCAATAAATAATTAAAGAAAAAACGATTGGCGAGTGTGTAAGAAATAACAATATCCTATTTTATTTCAAAAATACATTTATCGTAAAACGTAGTCCAATCTATTCTAAAGTCTCGTACCAAAGACAGCCAAACTACCTGCCATATCCCGCTCCCCTTATCGTCTTCCTATTTTAGGTACCTAGCAAAACAGATCTTTCTGTTCAAATAACCCTTGTTTATAACACCACCGATGGACCTTGCATACTACTATCTCTAGATAACAAAGATGCGTCTACGTATTGTCGTCCCTTCATAAAGACTACCCCAGCCACCGTATCCCGCAGACCTTCTTGACCTTTCGTTTTTATTGTTTTAAGATTTCTCTGTGCTTCGTAAGTAAACGTTATTCTTGTAATTTCTTTCTGAATTTTTTAACTCTCAGTGACCAAACCTTTTTTAAACTTTGTGAACATTTACTATATACCATTAAACAAGGCAAAGAATGAGTATAAAAGGTGTGGAAAAAAGGAAGGAGAGTGATAAAGACGAATTTGTTAGGTTATCTAACGATTTCCAGAACAATATTAAACTCTTCTGGAAGTCCATAAGAATGGCCAAAGATAAAAATACTACCTTGCAACTGGAAAAAATTAGAAACCAAGATGGTAGTATGGTAAAAGGAGAGGAATGCGTGAATGCGTGAGGAATGAGTGAAAGTTGCATTGAAAGTGAAATTACTACGACAGAAATTGTGGAAGCGTTGAATAGTATGAAATTGGATTTAGGAGTAAGGAGATGTATGGATCAGGTCTTTTCATTTTGAGGTATAGTCGAAAAATTCTTGGCTAGAAGTCAGAAGGTCTACTGCGCTTTTATAGACTTGGAAAAGGCCTATGACAGAGTGGTGAGGAGTGAATTGTGGTCAACATTGTCTATGTATGGGGTGAGCGGTAGTTTAATACGAGCACTGAAATCACTTTACGAGGATTCAGCTGCTTGTGTCAGGATAAACAGAGCTTACACGCACTGGTTTAACATCGAAAAAGGTGTGAGACAGGGATATGTGGCTTCGCCATGACTATTTACCTAATACATAGACGATTATTTAAAATATTTGAAAGATAGTGCGCATGGATTGAAAATGAATGATTTGATCGTCAAATGCCTTCTTTACGCCGATGATCAAGTTATATTAGCGTCTTCTGAAGAGCAGTTATAGGCGATGGTTAATGTTATGCATGGTGCCCTGAAAATCAAGGGATGAAAATAAATGTAAGCGAAACGAAAGAAATGGTTTTGAAAGAGAAAAAGCATGGCAAACTGTGAAGTTCTAATTAAGGGAGAAAGAGTGGAACAAGTAAATGAGTTTGTACTTGGGTTCAAAGATTACGAGAGATGGAAAGTAAGACAATGAAATTGAGCGAAGGGTGTTAGCAGGAAAACAAATAAATGGGGCACTGTATAGCTTTATGAACAGCCAGAAAGTGTCAAAAAACGCACGTCCTGCTGTGCATAGAGGATTGTTGGTTTCTACACTTATGTATGGTAGTGAATTTGGTGTTTGGGGCAGAAGAAGCATTAAAATATTATTAATGCTGTGGAGATGAGTAGTTTGAGAAGTTGAGAACACTAATATTCGCAATATTCATGTATGGTGTAGAAAGCTGGACGATCAAAGAAGCAGACAGGAAATGAATTGAATCCTTTGAGCTCTGGTGCTGGAGAAGACTACTATGCATCGCTTGTACAGCACGGAGGACAAATGTATCAGTTATTCAAAAAATAGGCATAAAAGATCGACTGTCAACAATATGAAGACGATGAATTCTCCAATACTATGGGCATATAAACAGAAGACAAGGAGAAAACATGAAAAATTTGATGATACAATGAAAAATAAAAGGCCAGAGGACAAGGGGTCGCTCTCCCACCAGATGGGTAGACCAGGTAAAGAAAATTACGGGAAGACCCTTACAAAAAACCATTAGAGACACAGAAGATAGATCACTTTGGAAGCAGATCATCAACCACACAAATTAAAAATCATGGAATCATGACCTGTCAGCTCTGAGAGTACGACTGACAGAGAGAGATGGTTTGGACACGTAGAAAGGATGGATGAAGGAAGATTGACGAAACAAATTTATAAGGCGAATGTGAATGGACAAGTCGGTAAAGTCGACCTCGGCGAACATATCTCGATCAGACCAACATTGTTTTGAAGAAAGGCTAGGTCAAGAGTACTAAAAACCGACGAGCGTATATGAGAGCACTGATGAAAGTAGAGGAAGCAAAAGATGTGTGTAAGAACCGTAGCAAGTGGAAAGAAGTGGTCTCTGCCTACCCTTACGGAAAAAGGCGTGACTATATGTATGTATGTATCATTAAAAAAAAAGATGAAAAAAAAATAATTCAATTATCATGCGAGACTTTTTGTGACGAGTGCATTAAAATTTATTGTAATAAATTTTGAGTAACCGTTTATTCGGATGGATGGAAGTTCTCATCATGGGAGGACGATTTCATCTCAACGGAGCGAAACAAATATTCATTGATTTAATAAACGGTTTTTTTATTTATTTTTTGTTTTTTGTTACTTCCTAATTTTCCGCTTCCAAAGCACAAGGGCGATTCTGAAACGTTTTGAGCAATTTTGCACTCTGATTTAATGCATTTCTGATGACTCGGGTCAATTTGATGAGAGCTTAATTCGACCGAAAAAAAAGGTAAATAGCTTTTATACAGGGTGGCATCTAAATGCATATTTTCTGTACACAAAATGTTACCGAGGGTGGCCAATTAAAAACGAAAAATTATTTTCCCATTCAAATGTTTTAACAATCTTTTTTGCAAACCCTTTTTTTATTATAAATATTTAACAATAAGGTATAAAGATATGAAAATGGTTTCCATTTGTGTTCTCGTCCACAAAGTAAGATCTCTCTCACACTCTCTAATGGAGGCATTTGGAGAAGCCATAAAATAACCCAAAACATTAATTTCGTTTACGTCACTGTCCACTAGTGGTTTATTTTTATTAATTTTCTTAAATTGACCAAACTGACGGCAGTTTTTGAGCAATCTTCTTACAATATCACCAGTTGCATTTGGTCGATTCGGATATCTTTCTGAAAAAACACGGCAAGTCCATTCAACAATTCTATAAAATTTAAAAAATCATTATTAGTATATCCTACATTTGCTATTATTTACTATGAAATACAAACTGGTAAAGAAAACTGTCAAAACAACATAAACAATTAACGTTTTAACTATCAAATCTTTGACAGCCAAGGCCTGCCCTTTACTAATGTTAAAAGAATTAACTAAGATAATGAAATATCTCAAAAGTGGTTGGATTTAGGTATAGAGAATACCGATACCAAATGAATTGGCTAAAAAAAATACAGCGGAAAATGTAATAAAATACAGGGTGAAATATGAATAAGTTGGACATATAGAGTTAACGGGCAAGCACTTGTTTTTTAATGATTACAATTTCACTTTGTTATTAATGGAGATATCGTTATTAAATGTGGACTAGGATTTTTTTTTAATTTTGAAAAATAAAAAAAATAAAAAAATAAATATAAAGTTCCATTTAAAATTTTCACTCAAAACGCTTTTGTTGTATCTAGGATGTCAGCCATCTACTGCAATTTCACTTTACAGCTGTCCAATTTAATTTTAATCAAAACTTTTTGTGCCACACCCTGTATAGTCACGCCTTTTTCCCGTAGGGGTAGACAGAGACCACTTCCTTCTACTTGATACGGTTCTTACACACGTCTGTTGCTTCTTCTACTTTCATCAGTACTTTCATAAATGCTCGTTGGTTGTTGGAACTCTTAACACCACAAATTATTGAATCTTTGAAGTACCCTTATAATATTAGTCTAGATAGAAATCCGGTTCGTCCATCACTCATTATATCAATTAAACAGAGAAAACAGAATGTCGTTCAAATGAAACGAAAAATATCCATCATTAGCTCCGTACGAGCCACGCCAAACGACCTTATTTATTCTCTCTCGATATGCTTCTTGTTGTTGTTATTTTTCCTTTAAATCCTGCTATGATGCTTTTGCCTGTAAACTGAACTGCATGCTGATTACACTGCATCTAATCAAAGATGGATTAGCATAATACGTTGTAATTCAGCAGTGGCTCTAAAATAATGCATGCCGTTCACTCAAAATATCGGATCCCGGTTAATACGAGGGTCGTTCGAATGGTATTTTCATATTTTACAGGTGCATTAAATAATAAAATTAATTTAGGTGATTATTTTGCAATAGAATATCAACCCTTTCTTGACGTGCGACATTTCCTCCAGTTTCTTTAAGAGGAAACAGTCGGTGGTTCGACGAAGGATACAATAAATCAGTTCATAAAATAAAAAAGAACGATTACGAAAAAGTACATCGACTTTTATTATCCCGAAGAAATATTTATTTTTAACTGACAGCGCAGTGCGCTTTAATTATACAAAAAACGTTGACAGCTAGAACGAAGTTAATGACATCCAAAAATAGTTTCTCAACTTCGTAGGTCGATCCGTGAGCGCATCCACTAATTACTGTAATTTACATATTTTTAAAATTTTTGTGTCGATCGAAATATTCCGCGTTTAATGCGGAATGCATACATACATACATATAGTCACGCCTTTTTGCCGTAGGGGTAGGCAGAGACCACTTCTTTCCACTTCCGCTACGGTTCTTACACACATCTTGATTGATCTGTGTCCAAACCATTTAAGCATTCCTTTATCTATCTTTGTAACCACATCTTCTTTTACAGCACAGCGTTCTCTTATTTCACTATTCTTTACTTTATCCAACCGAGTCACTCCAGCTATACTTGTCAGACTACTTATCTCAGCAGCATTAATCCTATTTTCATGCTTCTTCTACAGTGCCCTATTCATTTGTTTTCCTGTCAACACCCTTCGCTCAATGTCACTGTGATACTTTCCATCTCTCGTAAACTTTGAACCCAAGTATACAAACTCATTTACTTGTTTTACTCTTTCTTCCTTAATCAGAACTTCACAGTTTGTCATGCTTTCTTCTCTTTCAAAAACCACTACTTTCGTTTTGCTTACATTTATTTTCACCCCTTTGATTTTCAGTGCATCATGCATATCATTAACCATCGCCTGCAACTCCTCTTCAGATGACGCTAAAATGACGTGATCATTGGTGTAAAGAATGCATTTGTCGATCAAATCATTTATTTTTAATCCATACGCACTCTCTTTCAAATCTTTTAAACAATCGTCTATGTATAAGCAAAACAGCCATGGCGAAGCCACACATCCCTGTCTGACACCTTTTTCGTTAAACCAGTCCGTATAAGCTCCGTTTATCCTGACACAAGCAGTGGAATCCACTGATTCACTGATTTTAGTGCTTGTATTAAACTACCGCTCACCCCATACTTGGTCAATGTCAACCACAATTCACTTCTCACCACTCTGTCATAGGCTTTTTCCAAGTCTTTATTATCGCAGTAGACCTTCTGACTTCTAGTCAAGAATTTTTCGACTATACCTCGTAATAAAAAGACCTGATCCATACATCTCCTTTCTCTTCTAAATCCTGCTTGCACATCCCATATTATCTTTTTAGTTTCATTCGTCACTCTTTTAATCAATATCTTTGCATACAGTTTGCTGAGTAAACTAATACCTCGGTAATTCTTACAGTCCTGCTGCGAACCTTTTTCCTTGTAAAGCGGCCCGATAACAGCCTTCCACTAGTCGTCTGGTATGCTACCATTCCTCTAACAAAGGTTAAAAAGAATGAAATGTTAATATTTCACGAATTAATTTGTTAGAAATAATGATCAACTTCCTATAAAAAAGAGTAAAGGAAACAATCGCACCTGAAAGCCTTATCTTACTGAAAAATTGGTAAAATTAAGAATTACCATGGAAACTAGGTTATATTATTGCCTACAAAATAATGGAGCACACTTTGAAAAATTACTGCAAATACATTTAAGGAGCTGTGTTTATAATTTTAGTTTCTGTTGTAATTTCGCTATATATAATGTTATCTGTAAAATAAATCGATAGAATAAATTGTTGTTTATACAGGGTGTTTCATAAAAAGGTGACCCCGTCTCTAGGATAGGTAGAAAACTGAAAAATAATTGGGGTTTGCTTAGTAAAAAACACAGTATCGAGTTTTACCAAAATTACCTTTTTGCTGTAAAATTGATGGTTCACTTGAAATTTTGATTAATAAATCTAACCTTAAAAAACTTAAGTTCAATGCTACTTGGTACGAACCGTGTAACTAGCGCCCTCTATAAGAGTCAGGTATAAAAACAAATTCATGGGATGTATCAGCCTCTAAAACATATTCGTATAAAATTTAATTACAATGTTTTCAGTAGTTTCGGCAAAATCGTAATAAATGTGTATACATTTTTTTTCTTCAACGCCCTTTATCTTGAATACGGATGGCGTTACGAAAAAGTTTTACTAACCAAACCCCAATTATTTTTCAGTTTTCTACCTATCCTAGAACCTTTTTTTTAAAACACCCTGTATGGCTGATTTGCATTTTCTTGGGTTTTCATTTGATGTATCACAAGGTAGGGGTTACTGTTTGACATTTTAAAGAAGGGGTGGAGGATGTTAAAGGGGTGCCACTTGAAAACAGCAGAATAACATTTTTAATTCTCCTCTGGGTCTTAAAATTCGAATTTTTTTTTGTTACAATATATTAGGATTACAAAAAATATTAAACTAAGTGACTTCAATCGAAAATGTCAACTATAGGTTTCCTAATTTCGACCCCAAAACTTTAGAGTTCGCGGTATTTTGAGAAAGGCTTTCCCAATTTTTTCGTAGCTAATGACGCTACGCTAATGAGCTAATGACAATTTTTTGTATATAAATTAATTAATAATTAACTATTATACATTTAAAACAAATGAATGGTAGTCCACCACGATTTTCGAGATCGCCTTACATATTCTTACCAAATGTTTTTTGTCTTTGTTTTCGTACACCGGATGCTGGAGCACCAGACGAATCTAAAATTATAAATACCGAATGAGAATTTTGCTTCCTGCCAGCCGCGTCTTTACACTTGTTACCAACCTTTAAGTGAATTAATTACTGCCACACTGTAGGTCTAAGAGCTGGAGGAACTTGGCATTAAATGAGATACATTTATTTTTGGGAAATATTTAAAACTTATATTCGTGGGATAGTCGGTTACGATTTTGTTTCGAGAAGAATGTCGATACTAGTAGAAGAGAAAAACTTCCTACTTACAAGGACGTATCCTCACTGCCTACACTATTAAAATGATTAAGTGTGGTTCGCAAATAAATTAAAGGTTTTTAAAAAGTCCTTTTGTCCTTTACATTAATACATGTTTTTGTTGCTCTGTAAATTCCAAAAGATAGTTAATTTTGTCGTTTTTCAATCATATTCATTTTTTATAGTATATTTCAAAAATAACGTAGAGTAATAATTTTTTAAAATGTATTTGTCTGCTATTGTTAGAATAATAGGCTACCGAGTATTCAGCAGGTCATAGGTGTTCTTGAATGAAGGTAACCAAACAAATAATTTAATTTATGGAAGTACGCCTATTATTCTAACAATAAAAGGTAAATACATTTTAAGGATTTATTATTGTACGTCAGGACTGGGCAACATTTGACTTTAAAAAAGATCCCAAAAGTCACTGCCAGGTAGGAAGGATATCCAAAATGAGTATGAGCGAGAGGTCTCTTGACTTCATATACCTGGCTCTTTTTAAAAGACAGAGGTACGTCGATGTCTCTTTCTAGTAAACATGAAAGACACAGGGAGGATCATTGAGGGTATGGAAAATAAAAAATGAAAAATTTAACTAGTGATAATTAATTTATTATTTATAAAAATCCCATATTTCTTATGTTACCTTTTTTTTCCTAAACCGATTCCTTTTCCATATCCTTTCCTAATGGAAGAGGCCTGCCACCTTCCCGTGGTTTTCATCGAGCAGTATATTGATTATACTGGCCAAGAGTAGGCATTTCTTTTTTCTTTAAGAAAATATTTATTATGAAAATGCATTGTCGCTGATTCATTTCTATAATAAGTATCTTTTATATTTCAGTATGTCCCGCCCTTTTTTCTTTGTTGGCTAAAATCTTTTTAAAAATCAGCTAATTCTGCTGTATGTCACCTATATTATAGGTTCATGTGGGTCGATTATGTATCAAAAACAACTACTCCTCTGGCTATATTCCGCGACAGGAATTGAATTACAACTGATACATAATCGTGTATAATACCCCATTTCGGGTAACAATATGCAGATGCTTATTAAGTAAGAGAATTGACCACTTATGGACCGGTTTATAGAAAACTATAATATTATTAAAGTAAACTATAAACATTTTTCGACAGCGTCAATAGATGGGAAAAAATGTATAACTGATTTTTAAAAATCAGCTAATTCTGCTGTATGTCACCTATATTGTAGGTTCATGTGGGTCGATTATGTATCAAAAAACAACTACTTCTCTGGCTATATGCCGCGACAGTTATTGAATTACATCTGTTTATAGTTTACCATAATAATATTAAAGTTTTCTAAAATTTTGCAGATATATATATATATATATATATATATATATATATATATATATATAATCTTTTTTCATCCATCGTATTCTACATGTGCAAACGATCTAAGCATTTCTTTATCTATCTTTGTTATTCAATTTTCTTTCACACTACAGCGTGCCCTTATCGCACTATTTCTCACTTTATCCATCATTCACTCCAGTTATACTTCTCAGACTACATTTATCTATTTATCTTACTTTAATGCTTCTTCTGCCAAACCCAACATTCACTACTATATATACATAAGTGTAGAGACCATCACTCCTTATTCATTTGTTTCCCTGCCAACATCCTTTGCTCAATATCACAGTTATAATTTCCGTCTCTCGTAAACTTTGAACACAAGTATACAAACTCTTTTACTGGTCCCACTTTTTTTCCTTCAAAATATTAAGGGTTGGTTTAATGCGAGCAATTTCTTTTGCCGGTCATTGTTGCCCAGATTACTGTTTGTTTGATGATAGTTGGAATAGGCGACATAACTGTGTTTTTAGACAATAGCCATGTAATACGCGCCCGCAATAATTATTATTAACTTCGCCCTGTACAAAATTTCGCCAATAGTTGCGATGTTTAAAAAACAAACAAACTGTCTATTTGAATACGTTCAAACCATTTTCAATGATCCATTGTGCCATGCAAAAAACCTTAAATTAGCATAAAATGTAAGGTTTTATGCGTTCTATCAAATAAATGAACTGTATCGAATAGCTTTTGAGTGATAATATTAACCGTTCGGTAACTGTAGAAAAAGCTCGTCGGAATCGAGTCGGAATTAAACAAATTGCAGGAAACACGAAATCCCTTTATTTATTCCGTAATTCTCTATCTTCCATTCATCAAATCCACTTGGAAATTATTCTCGAGCTACAACACAAGTGAACTGACAAAAAAATGGAATTTATCATTTAGACTAAAATAGTTGTAATTTCCGGGACAATAACGAGAATATTTTTAACGGGTGGTGTGTGTACAAATACATTTTCGAACGGATGTATTTGTACAGTTGCGGACTCGCTCAAGAAATCCGATCCGATCTGCAAAAAAAATATGTTTAACCTATTGGAATTAAAGCTTTGTGGGGAATAAGCGATGGAGATTTAAAAAATAATTAGCTGCAAATGCTTAAAACAATGGTTCTTATAGAGAAGTTGAATTTAAAACCTCTAACTTCAACTAACTACTGGAGCAGTATTTGCTAATTTAGTAGCAAGAGAAATTGCATAAAAATACTTTTTATGGGTCATAAAAAACTCATGAATAAATATAAAAGATGGATCGCTAGAAAAAATTGGAATGTAATATCTGTATAAAGTAAGACATTTTCCGTTTTTCAGATTGAGGACTAACAAAGAATATATTTTCAGAAAAGTGTAATTCGTTTATGAGAAATATATAGCGCCCCAAAAAAGATGCATGTAAATCCACTTTTAAGTCCAATCCTGCTATCCCACAACGGAAATAAATATAGATATACCTTTTTTTGTTACTCTAACTAAATTTCCAATTTTCTAACGTTAGTTTATTCTTTCCTGAATGAGCAAAGCGGGAAACTAATTAGAATTGAATGTTTTTAAATTTTGATATATGTATCTTTTGGTCGCGTGCTAGGGATTGATTATCCTCTTTAATTTTTTTTTATACGAGGTTTGCTGCTAAAGTTTTTGTATGTGGAACAGTGTAGTCATTAAATTTTGACAAATAGAGTCACGAAATATTGAGCAGCTTGAAATAAATAAATAATTTTATTTTATATTCTACTTTCGGCGGTAACAAGAAATGTTAGTTGGTCGTAGTAACTTTAAAGCGAATTGTTATAAATGATGTTGTCGCATTGACTTTGTGTTCGAATCCATCCTAAAAATGATATGCACACTTATTTTTTACCTTCGAAGCACACGGATGTCCGGAGAAAACAAAATCTGCCTGATTTAGTCACTATTCAGGCATTCCGGGCAATGAAAAATCCAATGAATTGGCAAAAAGAGGCAATAGCTCCAGAACCATTCTGTGGAATACGAAAAATTCTTCTTATCCTGAAGATGTCAAAATAAATTGACAAAACGGTGGAATTTAAGAAATATAGTTTTCTTTAATTTCAGACCTAAATCCCAAAAACAACATAGCAGTCATACGAAACAATATATTAAAGCAGCAACCAGAAAAGCTTAACTTAATTTTGTAAAAGATGATACTGGAAGGCTGCTGACCTCTGAGGATGATGTAATACAAAGATAGATACAGACAGATAAATAAAAATGACCAAAATGCATGTTTCTATACGGCAGAGCTGAATTTGGAACCACCTTCACTAGTGGAAGTCAAAATGGCCATCAGCAAGTTAAAAAATCACAAATTACCTGGTGAAGAAGAAATAAATGCGGAACTTCTAAAAAACGGAGGAAATGGGTTACACCAAAAAATACGAAATATCGTAACGGACATATGGAACCATGAAAAGATGCCAGGCAAATGAAACAGCAGCATAATAATACCCATTCATAAAAAAGGGAAGAAAAACGGACTGTCGGAATTATACGTTAGTAAACACCGCTTATAAGATAGTATCGTTGATCCTAGTGCAAAAGCTAATACCATATGCTAAGGAAATACTGGGCGATTATCAGTTTTTTTTTTTTTTTTTTTTTTTTTTTTTTTTTTTTTTTATGAAAATAGTCGCAAAAAGGGTAGACCTATCGTGTGGGCCGCGGACGGCCCGCACTGCGACCATTAGAAGGGGAAGGGATTATAGAAAGGAAATGATTGTGGACACGCTTTTTAAAAAGTTGCAAGTCATAGTTCTCTGGAAAAACTGATTTTGGAAGCTTATTCCATTCCGTAGCAGCCCTGTAAAAGAAGGATTCTTGATGAAGATTGGTCCTTGTAGTGTCAATCTTGAGAGTAAATGGGTGAGACTGATCAGCGTGCCGAGTTCTTCGGCCGAATGTGGCCAATGGTGGTACAAGAGTTTTTATTTCTCTGGAGCATCTGCCATGGAAATATCTGTAGAGCAATGACTGGTCTGCAACTCTTCTTCTATGTTCTAGAGGGTGAAGGGTATCTGTGAGAGTTGAGCTGTTTATCAAGCGAATGGCTCTTTTCTGAATGGAATCTAGAAGACGAAGAGAATGCCTTGGTGCTGAACCCCAAGAGGTCGGATTTGAGCCTTGTACGGTTCGGTTTTCGACCAGGCAGGTCCACTAAAGACCAAATTTTTACAGTCTGACAGATCATGGAGAAATGATGGGAGTACAATAAAGATATACGTCAAATATTTGTGGATTTCCAACAGGCGTACGACTCGATCAACCGGGATCAGCTCTGGTATGCAATGAGGAAGATGGGATTACCATTAAAGTTAATAAACATAAGCAGAATATGCGTTAAAAACTCGAAAGCAAAGATGCGAGGGATTAAAGATCAACGAGGCCAAAACAAAATACATGGCACCCTCTAAGAATCAGAGGCAAAGGATAAGACAAAATATAACTATTAATGACTACAATTTTGAAGTCAAATATTTAGGAGCAACAATAACAGATGACAACAGAAATGAAAAAGACGTAGCTGCTCGTACTGCATCGTAAAACAGAGCCTTTTATGCACTATCTACATTCTTTAGATCGTAACTACTTGCAAGCGGAACTAAGGTAACAACTAAGATCTTAATACTTAATAGCTGTTACAGCATATGGTAGCGAGATAAACAGGAGAGTGGAGACGCCGAAAAAATAACGAGCTGAGAGAACTATACGGCATGAAAAAAAAAGGTGGATGAAGTCCAGCCGGTTTAGATGGGCGGGACATGTTCTTAGAAGTGATGACCAAAGGCTTTTAAACATCATATGCCATGAAAGGCCAGAGGGAAGAAGATCTGTTGGCCAGCATAGGTGGAGATGGAAGGACGCAATTGCGGAGGATCTGACAAAAATGGGTATAGCACAATGGAAAATAGAAGCACAAGATAGATAGAGCTGGAGGGTAATAGTGGATGCGGCCAAGACTCACGCGGAGTTGTAGTGCCAACGAGAGAGAGAAACCAGAAAATGGGAATAAGGGCTGAAATCCTTAATCTGGAATAATTTAAAACAGACCAAACGAGTGTTGAACTATTAATTCTGTGGAGACAACGATCTTTTACTCCTAAAACTGCTTGCAGAAATCACTGGCTACGACCAAGTCAATGAACCTCAAATAAGAAAACAAAGTGGAAATTCATAAAGAATTTGCAGTAAGAACAAAAAATATGTTCAACACCTTATAAAAGAATGTGAAACACTACCACAAAAAGAATAAGATCGCTCGGTAAGGCACTTCCCACCATCAAAGATCCCTGATCTTGTACTTTAAATAGTTTACAATATTTTTGAATGTGTGTTTTAATTTTATAAAACCAAACTTAATAAATTGAAAGCCTCTAATAAAGTTGTAGCCTACACAACCATGTTTACTTACTATTTTAAATCAGTTTCTTAGTCATATTTGCATTAGATTAGAGTTAATAAGGATATAAATCGATATAAAGATGGATATGGTCAAACGGTCTAGATATTAAGATTGATTGATAGCAAACGCTATAATTGATTACTTACTATGCTATTCTCTATTCTGGCATTTGTTATCGAGTAGCTGAAGGAAGAAGACTATTAGTCTTCTCTGTGTATACCTAACGAACGCAAAACTACATATTTTATAAGATACATTCAGTTACGAAGAAATATTTTAATGAAAACGATATTATCTGTAATGAGTACGAAAATTGTTGGCAATAGATTTACGGTTTGCTAGGTTATTTTTTTTCGTGGGGTGTCTTTCAATTTATTGCGTAGGTGTTGTTGTCTTAGATTTATCTTAATTTGGTGGTGAAGTCCTTAAAAGTTTGAAAATTCTTTTTAATTTTTAAAATTTCTCCACATTAGTTTTTTTTTTATCCACTTTTGATCTCACTTTGAAGGATTAGGTATATCCCGAAAAATTCGACCATATAGTCACGCCTTTTTCCCATAGGGGTAGGCAGGGATCACTTTCTTCCACTTGCTACGGTTCTTACACACATCTTTTGCTTCCTCTACTTTCATCGGTGCTCTCATACATGCTCGTCGGTTGTTGGTACTATTGACCTGGCCTTTCTTCAAAACAATGTTGATCTGATCGAGATATGTTCTCCGAGGTCGACCTCTACTATTTATTTTGTTCATGTTTAAAACTTTTTACCTAAAACAGATAACAATAGAAATTCCGTTCATTAATATTGTAGGTTATAAGATTTAATTCATTTTAAATGCATATAAAACAGAAGAAGAGTATGAAACATGTTTAAAATTTAACCCATAACTTAATCAAGTACTATTTATTTACATACTTATTTAATTCGAACTTTCCATTACATACATACATACATATAGTCACGCCTTTTTCCCGTAAGGGTAGGCAGAGACCACTTGCTACGGTTCTTACACACATCTTTTGCTTCCTCTACTTTTATCAGGGCTCTCATGCATGCTCGTAGGTTGTTGGTACTCTTGACCTGGCCTTTGTTCAAAACAATGTTGATCTGATCGAAATATGTTCGCCGAAGTCGACCTCTACCGACTTCCGTCCATTCACACTCGCCTTATAAATTTGTTTTGTCAATTTTCCTTCATCCATTCTTTTTACGTGTCCAGACCATCTAAGCATTCCTTTGTCTATCTTTGTAACCACATCTTCTTTTACACCACAGCGTTCTCCTATCTCACTATTCTTTAGTTTATCCAACCGAGTTACTCCGGCTATACTTCTCAGACTACTTATCTCCGCAGCATTAATCCTTTTTTCATGCTTCTTCTACCAAACCCAACATTCACTACCATACATGAGGTAGGAACCAACACACCTCTATTGGTGGTAAAGGTCCAACTGAGGCAAATTTCGGATCCAGTTTCTGCAACAATTAGTTAGGTTTAGTAAGTATTTAATTGTCAATTTTGGAGCAACACATTTATTTTACTCAAGTAATTACCCATGTTATTGTAGATATTATTAACAAGTAAACAACTGTTCATTAATTTTTCAGTAAATAAACATGAATTAGAAAAAAATATAAACCCTGTTTGTTACTAAAACATTTCAATTTGTAATATTTAATAAATGTATCTTAATTACCAAGTATTTTCAACTCATATTTTAGTCTGAAATAAATTTTAAATTTTTTTATTATTTTGGAACATCTGTTATCAGAGTTCTGAAGTACCGCTACATAATAACTAGACTCTGTTTACTAACCTGTCAATTAATTCATTTTTTCTGCCTTTCTTCAAATTACGACAAGCTACATTATTGTTCTTGACATTTGCGAATTTTAATTTTGCTCCCGGATCGTCGTCTTCTGTTAAAAACATTTTTCTGATAGGTACTTTTACATGTATGCAAATGGGGAGTAGGTAATGTTTGTTCCTACTGTACCAATAGCGCTGCTAGTGAGAAATTTTTCGTACTTGAGGAAAAAGGCTTATTTTCTACACATACATACATATAGTCATGCCTTTTTCCCGTAGGGGTAGGGAGAGACCACTTTCTTCCACTTGCTACGGTTCTTACACACACCTTTTGCTTCCTCTACTGTCATCGGTGCTCTCATACATGCTCGTCGGATTTTCTACACTTATACATCAAAAGAGAGTACATCTTCCTATGGTGCTTAAACACGTGTTTCGCTTCTCCTTCTTTCATCAGCGCTTTCATATATGCTCGTCGGTTGCTGGTATTTTTGCCTGGCCTTTTTTTTTAAATAATTTGATCAAGATACGTTCGCATATGTCGATCTCTACCGAATTGCCCAGTCAAGCTCGCCTTATAAATCTGTCCTGTCTATTTTCATTATCCATCGTGTCCAAACCATCTAAGCCTTCCTGTATCTATCTTTGTAACCACATCTTCTTTTACACCATAGCGTTCCCTTATCACGCTTTTCCTCACTTTATTCATCGGAGTCACTCCAGCTATACTTCTCAGACTACTCATCTCTGCAGCATTGATCTTGCTGTCATGCTTCTGCCAAACTCAACCGAACACTCACTACCGTACATAACTGTAAGGTCTATGCACAGTCAGTCGTGTCTTTTTTGACACGTTATGGCTGTTCATAAAGTTATACAGTTCCCTTTTAATTTGTTTTCCTGCCAACACTTTTCACTTATTATCACAGTCATACTTTCCGTCTCTCGTAAACTTTGAGCCCACGTATACAAACTCTTTAAATTATTCGTTTTTTTCTCATTCAATCAGCACTTTGCAGTTTTGTCATGCTTTTTTCTTTTTCAAAAACCATTACTGTCGTCTTGCTTACGTTTATGGAAAATGTTAACAATATAGAAAAAAAGCTAACGGGTGAACACACGGTGGGTTTGATTACTTGGATGGTAGCTTTTTTAGGAACATGTTTGCACTTTAATGTTCTATCGAGTGCTGTTACAAGCACTATCATTGCTTGTTTTTCTGTATCTAAATTCGGTCAAGTATATATCGTTCCTAAGTTCTATCCAACGTGTAAGGTGTGTCCTGTTAACTTTGTTCATATACGACTTGTAAAAATTCGTGACATTTTAAATGGTTGAAGACATCCATTATTTTAATCTTTGTCTCCGTTGTAATTGTAATTTTGGCATACATTCTTGAATAGGCCTTATAAAAATGTTTTTTGTACGCGTTTATTAAGTATATTTTTTTGAATATTTGAAGCAAACTGAATATCTCCGAATTTTTATAAACCTATTACTTTGTTACAGTTTTTTTTTAATTATAATAGAATATTTAACACATTTTCCAAGATCTCACTATTATCGGCATTTTGTTATACCTAATTAGCGGTAAACGTTGACTTCCTTTAACGCTTAAATACAAATAATTACAATAATAATTACTTGAAAACACGAAACAATTTTAGTATTTGTAATTTATTCTGCCTTTACATACATATACACTCTGTTCATTTAAAAAGCACCCACCCTTAATATTTCAGAAATGTGACATATAGAATGAAATTCCGAAACACCTCAACTTTTAACTTTTTATCGCTAATAAACGTCAGATTCACCCCCTCCCTACCGGAGGTTTACATTTTTTCAAATGGCGTTAGGTATCAAGTCATTTAAAAGTTCTGGTAAATCTCTATTCATTTATATTGTTTTGCCTCTAATACCAGCCTTCGAGAAGACAGAAGCATAAACTTGTGAGTCTAAGCTGACTTGGGACTGTAAACAGTCCCTGAGACAACTGGCGAACAATCAGGTTACTCTGATGCGGGTTTCAGGTCACAAGGGAGTTAAAGGCAACGAAGAAGCAGATCGCCTTCTCAAAGAAGGGGCAAATACAAAATTTTCCGGCTCAGAACCCTTCTGTGGACTTTCCAAAGCCCACTTGAAAGAAGAGGTTCGACGCTGGAAAACAGATGAAATAAAATCTCACTGGCAAAAAGTGCCAGAACAAAGACAAGCGAAAAGGCTTGTAAGCCTTTCGCCAATGAAAGCTAAACACTTCAAGTTGGACAAGAAAGACGTGAAACTGGTAAAGGGGTTCCTCACTAGACACTGCCATTTAAGGTATCACCTTAAAAATATGGGCAAAACAGAGAGTGATAGTTGCCGCTACTGCGAGAACTTCGCTGAAACTGCAGAACATTTGCTTTGCGAATTTCCAGCGCTTTTCTGCAAGAGGTTTAAGTTTCTGGAAGGGGCCTTCCTAAAGCCCTTCGATGTTAGAAACTTAGCCCCAAGGAAACTAATAAATTTTGCTCGAAGTCTTGGAATCCCAAGCCTCGAATAGATTAAGATTTATGCACAAAAGATCTGTTACGTCGAGGTGCTTGAGAGGTTGCATAGCCTTCACGACCCCCCCTACAATCTACAATCTACAAGCAGCATGTATGAATGTGATCATTCTATGTAAATTAGCTATAGCATAGTCAATTTTCTAAAATCTTTAGTGATGGACCACTACCGTTATAAATTTTGGAATAAACGTTATACAACTTTTTAAACTTAATTTTATGCTCTATTTAAAAAATTTAAGGAGTGGTTGTTACATTAAGAGGGTTAAAAATCGTAGATTCATTGTTTTTGTATATTCATTAAAATAAAGGGGTTGATAATGGGGGGACGTGGGTAAAACTAACTAGAACAATGGAAGTGTTTTTGATCTTGAAAATGAATTATTAAAAAAGAAAATTATTAAATAACTGACATTCCGATTGCTCCTTATATGTGTGTATGTCATTAAGTGTATATTATAACAGTAGTAGTTCAGCTACGGCAGATTCATTATCTAGATTCCTCTATTAGAATATAAAGAAACTATTTTCCTATTCCTCTCTCTCGATACTGTTATAGTTGATTAACGATATCTGAGCAAAACCATAGATTGCCTTTGGCGAAACCATGGTCGTCCTTTTAAATAGCAATAAAACTATGAAGCGAATTAAATAGTGTTATTATTCTCCTTTCGATAGCGTCATTTACACCATAATGTTTGTTAAGAATAGCAATCAACTCGCGTATCATAATTTTATCTGTATAAACATTATTGGAATATTTACTTATGTTCAATAAGCAAAAATTAAATGATTGAAAACATTACTTCTGGATTAAAGATGTTGTTGGAACAGTGTTCACCTAATAGGAAAGATGCAAATATAATATTTATGGAGACTTTTTGAATAAAATGTTAAAAATGTACATTAAGGACTATTGTAACTTTTTTATTTAAATAGTATTAATTTTTAACAATAACTACGACTTAAAAATACATTACATTTTCGCGGTATAGGCACCTATGTCACCTAGATCTTTGATCCTCTGTGACTACCGCTGTGTCTTCAGGGCACCAGAATTCCAGTCCGCTGGTTTGACAAACCGCAGGATTTCTGTTGGCCCCGTCTCATTTAGATCACTTCGATCCATTATCATGCGGCCCCAGGTTTGATACCTGTACACCGCTAGCATCGGGCAGCAATACAAAATGTGTATGCTGCTCTCTTCCTCTTCGCCGCATAGTCGGCAGTTTTTCTCAGCCACCAGCTTAAGTTTAAAGAGGTGCACCCTTAGTGCGATGTGGCCAGTGAGCAGGCCAAGCGTGCTGCTTAGCCTACTCCGGTTCATCGTCCAGAGTGCGTCTGCTCTCTTCTGGAGAGGTTTTTTCATCAGCTGTCTTGATGTTCTGCAGCCAGTATTTGCATTTCACTTGGCAATACGTTCTTGCTTAAGGGTTAGTTTCAATTCATGTTTCGCTTCGGCAGTTGCCAATCCGAACAACTGGTTTCTTGGTTCCACCAAGTTCCCATTTCTTAAAAATAACTTGAAACGGAACGTATTTTATCCACCAATCAGCGTCTAGTGACGTCACTCCTGTTATGACAACTTATATGAGGTTATGGGTTATGTTGCGAAAAATGAAAGTCGGGTTCATCAAAGCAGACTGCAGGAATCTACCAAATATTAGTGTCGACATGGTCATAACTTTTTTGTTGAAAGTGCAAATGTTTCGAGTGTAGAAATTAAAGGTACAAACCAGTTAAACTATGTTTTTCATTCAACAGATTCTACATATAGCAATTATTTCAGTTATTGGTGATGTTTTACGATTCCTAACATCGACTAGCTTATGCGATAAAGGTACAGTCTTTTGGAGTATTTTTATTTCTACTTGAACTTTTTTCGATTGTTTTAAGGATATATAGTCACTCGTATAGTTCTTCCAAAGTCAGTTTAAAAATATATAAAAAAACATCTCATTAAAATCCACAAAATCTTCAAAAAAAAACGACCAGTGGCGTAGCAATTTTATTTTTAAATCGGATATATTTTTGAAAATTATTTAGTTATTTATTGAACGACATCGTGTGTGTCAAAACCATGTTTCATGTAAATAAAAATAATAGGACTATACAAATGAGTTTACCTATTGACTTATTAAAAAGTTTGCTCTGAAGCATCTGGCATGGACATGTCTGTAGAGTAATGTCTGGTCTGCAACTCTTCTTCTATGTTCTAGTGGGTGAAGGGTATCTCTGAGAGTTGAGCTGTTTATTAACCGAATGGCTCTTTTCTAAATGGAACCCCAAATGTGCGAGCAATACTCCGGTAGAGGTGATCAGGAGTAAAAGACTTTCTAGCTTTCCACAGAAAACCTAGCCTCTGGCTTGCTGAATTTGCGATGTTAGCAACATGGTCATGCCAAGATTTGAGGAATTTACTTTCTTGGAAAACGTGGCGCTTTGTGTTTTCTGTGCGTTGAACTGAACAAGATTGTTGGTTCCCCACTCGACGATTGCTTCAAGATCTCTATTGATAGAATCAACCTGTTCCTACCTGAGTCTATTTGTATCATTCACCGAAAGTGATGGGATGTGAAAGTTAAGACAAGTGTGCTGTCGTCTGCGAAACTGTAAATGGGGTTAGTGGTGGTTTTCAAGAGGTCGTTTATGTGTAAAAGAAATAGGGTGGGGGACAGGATGGAACCCTGGGGGACCCCAGCATTGGTTTTTAACGCATCAGAAGAAATACCGTCAACTGCCACATGTAAGGAGCGATCTTGCATGAAGCTCATGAGCCATTGGCGCAGTTTGGTTAGGAGACCGTAGGCAGATAAATTGCTTAACAATGCCTGGTGCCTTATTTTTTTCGTTTCAACGATGTCGCCATCAACGATGTCGTCTATATATCCCCTTCTCAACATCTAATAGCGTTAAATACCACACCGAAACCACCTTAACTCATTTTCACTACATTAGTCTGTCTCTCGTGCAAAAACTTCTCGAAGTTCAGAAGAGACCGAAGACGTCAACGCTGGTGATCCCAATAGACGTCTGTATCTGTCCATCCCTCGTCCAAAAACTCTCCGAGTGAGGTTGAGATGAGTCAGCGTTCAAGATAACCTAACGCATTGCGCGGGATACTGCTAGCTATAAGCAGCACCTGGTATGGCAGTAATCTGCGATATTTAAATATTGTTGATAAAACGTTTGTTGTATGCATTTTACACCGTTAGTTGTATCACATCATCCCATTAAAATCGAGCTCGACCGTATATGTATACAACAAGTAATAAATAAAATCGAAAAAACAAACAAAAAGAAAACTTAATATTGGTATGACATGCAGAGGATACGGCCTTCAGCTCATTTTGTTTAACATTCTTGAACTTGCATTACATATAATTGTTCGGTAGTGACTACTTTACCGCTTAGTTCTCTTTTAGCAGTACTCGAACATTTTTTTATTGATACACACGTACGTTTACAATCTACCATGTCCTTCTAGAACGTTGGTCACCAACAAGGCTATCCTTACTCTGTCGACGCAAGTCTGAACAGAGAGCTTGAGTTGAGTTTATACCAGTCACGTAGATTCTTGAGCCATCATGCTTTTCTGCGGCCCGGCTTTCTTTTACCATACATTTTTTTCCCGCATGATGTTCTGCAGTAATCGGTATTTTTGCCTCTCATAACATGCCCGAAATATTGCAGTTTCCTTCTTTTGATGGTGGTAAGAATTTCGGTGCATTTATTCAGACGTTGGAGTATTACCAAGTTGGATACTTTTTCCGTCCATGAAACTTTTAATATTTTCCTGTAAGCCCACATCTCAAAGGCTTCAAGTCGTCTTTCTTCGTACTTGTTTATAGTCCAGGCTTCCATACCGTACAGCAGGGTGGAGAAGACATAACATCTGAGAAGTCGGATACTTAGAGTTAACTTCAGATCTCTACAGCACAAGAGACCCTACTCATGTTTTTAAATGCTGCTCAATCCTTGATTTCACTTTAGTTTGACTATCCGCGCTGTTAGTTATTATGCTGCCTAGATATTTTATTTGGTTTACTTGCTTCAATAGTTTACCCCCAACTGTTATGTTAGCTATGATATTAGGTTGCTTGCTAATTACTAATACTTTGGTCTTTTTTGCATTTAATCCCAGTCCAGCCATTGCGCATTTTTCGACGACTGCATCCAGTATCCGTTGTAAATCTTCCTGACTGGAGGCCAACGTATCGTCTGCGTAGCGAAGGTTGTTTATGATTTCGCCATTTATAATAATGCCAGCTTGTATATCAGTTAGTGCTTTCCTAAATATTCTTTCAGAGTATACAATTACTCTGGAAACTTCCAACATTAATATTGAACTGATAAAAGGAGTAAAGTCATTATACAATAAAACCAAATCAAGAATTAAAGTTGGACAAAACCTAACAACAGGGTTTAATATCACAAAAGGGCTGAAACAAGGGTGTTGCTTGTCACCAACATTATTTAAAATATATTTGGAACGGGCACTAGCGAATTGGAAACGGAAATGCCAAAACATGGGCATACCTTTAGATGAGGACACAACATTATACACACTCTCATTCGCAGACGATCAAATTATAGTCGGCCAAGACATAGACGACACAGAGTATATGACACGAAAACTTATAGAAGAATATAAAATTAGGGGACTAGAGGTTGATGTAGAAAAAACGGAATATATGTGTATTGGGGGAGTGCAACAGGACTTACAATTATCAAATAGACAAAAAATCAAACACACGTCAGCTTACAATTACTTAGGAATGAGAATATCAAAGGATGGGACACTCGAAGAAGCAATATTGGACAGAAATATGAAAGGAAGAAGAGCAATATCAATGTTAAACGGAGTACTGTGGGATAGAACAATAAGCAACAACAACAAAAAAAGAATTTACGACACGATAGTGAAGAGCATAATAATGTACGGTTGCGAAGTATGGCCTTTGAAAGAAAAGATCGAAAGAAAAATTAGAGCCACAGAAATGGATTACTGGAGACGAGCAGCGGGGAAATCAAGACTAGAAAGAGTTACAAATGAGAGGATAAAACAAATAATGGGAGTACAGCACGACATCACAGATGAAATAAGAACTAAACAGTTGATATGGTACGGGCATGTTCAAAGAATGCCACCAGACAGAATCCCAAAGAAAATATTACAGTGGAACCCCAGAGGAAGAAGAAGAAGAGGAAGACCACGAAAGAGCTGGAGAGAAGGCATACAAAAAGAGATGGAAGAGAGAGATCTGATATATATATATATATATATATATATATATATATATACAATTACGAGCAATGGCGAAAAAATGCAACATTGCCTTACTCCACGTTTGATCTTTATTTCCGGTGTATCATCACCATCTATTCTAATCACCGAAGTTTGGTTCCAATATAAATTTTCAATTACCCTAATACTCTACTCTATGCTCAAAGTAATAAGTAAATAGGCTATTAGTCACGGAGGTGAGATAGGTAACATTTATTGTCTCCAAGAATATTTGTTGGCCATAGCACAGATTACGGACAGACAGATGCGAAAGTTGAGGGAGAAAGTCTTACGGCGAGAAAGATAAACAATCAAACCGATTAAAATGCCCTCGTGTTTCTTTAAAGAGCTATCGTGTGCGTTCGGGATGTTCGGCCGTAAGCTCATCACTTAGTGGTCTTCCTCATCGTCATGTTTTGTAGACGTTCATTCGAATTTAGTCAAGTGAAGTCCCTATCAATAGTTATTTATTTTTAAATGCTCTCCACATTAGAAGTACTCCGTATAATTGGTACGACAACGACAACAGCCAGAGATAAAAATATTACCTCACAACTGAAAAAAAAGGTACCAAGATGAAAGTATAGTAAAAGGAAAGAAATGCCTTTTAAAGAGATGGAAGGAATACTTCGAAAGTTAATTTGAGAAAGAGGATACACAAGCACAGGCTCCATTCGGAGACATGAGTGAAAGTTGCAATGAAATTGAAATTAGTACGACAGAAATTGTGGAAGCGTTGAACAGTATGAAATTGGGTAAAGCTGCTGGATACGACAGGATAACTGTTGAAATGCTGAAGGCTGGACAAAGCGTGGTAACTAGTCTGCTGTACCGCCTTTTTAACCTTTGTTGGAGAAGTGGTAGCGTACCAGACGACTGGTGCAATGCCGTTATCGTACCGCTTTACAAGGGAAAAGGTTCGCAGCAGGACTGTAAAAATACCGAGGTATTAGTTTACTCAGCATAGTCGGCAAACTGTATGCAAAGATATTGATTAATAGAGTAACGAATGAAACTGAGAAGATGATATGGGATGAGCAAGCAGGATTTAAAAGAGGAAGGAGATGTATGGATCAGATCTTTTCATTACAAAGTATAGTCGAAAAATTTTTGGTTAAAAGCCAGAAGGTCTACTGCGCTTTTATAGACTTGAAAAAGGCCTATGACAGAGTGGTGAGGAGTGAATTGTGGTTGACATTGTCTATGTATGGGGTGAGCGGTAGTTTAATACGAGCACTAAAATCACGTTACGGGGATTCCACTGCTTGTGTCAGGATAAATGGAGCTTACATGGACTGGTTTAACATCGAAAAAGGTGTGGGACAGGTATGTGTTGCTTCGCCATGGCTGTTTAACTTATACATAGACGATTGTTTAAAAGATTTAAAAGAAAGTGCGTATGGATTAAAAATGAATGATTTTATCGTCAAATGCCTTCTTTACGCCGATGATCAAGTTATATTAGCGTCATCTAAAGAGAAGCTGCAGGCGATGGTTAATGTTATGCATGATGGCCTAAAAATAAAAGAGATGAAAATAAATGTAAACAAAACGAAAGTAATGGGAAAAAGAGTGGAACAAGTAAATGAGTTTGTATAGTTTAACATCGAACAAGTAAATGAGTTTGTATACTTGGGTTCAAAGTTTACGAGAGATGGAAAGTATGACAGTGACATTAAGTAAAGGATGTTGGCAGGAAAACATATAAATGGGTCACTGCATAGCTTTAGTCAGAAAGTGTCAAAAAAGGCCCGCCTGGCTGTGCATAGAGTGTTGGTTCCTACACTTATGTATGGTAGTAAATGTTGGGTTTGGCAAAAGAAGCATGAAAATAGGACTATTGCTGTAAAGATGAGTAGTCTGAGAAGTCTAGCCGGAGGACGAGGTTGGATAAAGTGAAGAATAGTGAGGTAGGGAAACGCTGTGGTGTAAAAGATGTGGTTACAAAGATAGATAAGGGAATGCTTAAATGGTTTGGACACGGAGAATTGATGGATGAAGGAAGATTGACGAAACAAATTTATAAGGCGAGTGTGAATGGACGGAAGTCGGTAGAGGTCGACATTGTTTTGAAGAAAGGCCAGGTCAGGAGTACCAACAACCAACGAGCATGTATGAGTGCACTGATGAAAGTAAAGGAAGCAAAAGAGGTATGTAAGAACCGAAGTGGCAGGAAGTGGTCTGTGCCTACCCCTACGGTAAAAAGGCGTGACTATATATATGTACGTATGACAACGTCGTAAAGATTGGTACGATTTGCGAATATTTTGTTGGCACATAAAATTCAAGTTTGAAGAGCCTTAAAATATCCAGTTCGCTATAATAACGACGAAAATTCCCTATAGGCGGGCGAGTTGAATTAGCGAACGATAATTTTCTTTTAGACGAATGAATAAGATCCCCAAAAGGAAGTACGGTTAGTCACTCCGACAAAATAATTCAGCCTGAATACAATGTTTGTTACTTGGAAATGAACAAGTGCACTTTTTGTTTTATTTCATATTTAATTAGTTCGATACGGATTGTTAATACATGGAGTAACCATATTAATATTCCTTTTATTTTCTTCGTAAGCAGCTACTTTTATTAATATGTAAATGTGCAGTTAGGATGCGATATTAATAAATATGAACCTCCCGTTTTTATTTGTCGATGCAGTTATCTACATATTTCTGTGTTATTTTAATGGATATGCATGATTTATTTATCCTCTTTTAAACAATTTTTTAATTCGCCGAGGAAAGAAGGTTACAATGAGGATTTCGAAGAATATTTAAAGGATTAGTCGAGAATGGTTTGAATCGAAGACGAAACGAAGTAGGTATTTGCAAAAAAAAACAGTAAAATCCCTGTAGCGACCACCTGCATAAAACAGACCACCCCTATTACGAACAATTTTGAATTCCGCGAATTTTATTTGGATCATGTACCTGTCTAAACCGACCCTTCTTTGAAACGACGCTCGGGCACAACACATACAACAATATGGGAAAACTCCCTCAATAAAGGAGAATAAAATTCGACAAAAGGCCTTCCACAACAATTCTAACAAAGCTCATGAAATCCAAATTTAATACATATAAGTTGTAAGATATATTTGGATCCACCCTGTATGTAAGGCGAGCTTTTTGGGCACACGAACACATCTGGAGAGCATCTGGAGTGAGCACCGTCAAATCCTAGGGCCTTACCGGGTTTAGTTTCTCTCAATGCAGACAATATTTTTTCTTCAAAAGTGAAAGGTTAAGAGTATGTTATTGTTACTTTGTCGTGCGCCTAAATACGAAATATTTAGGCACACGACAAACTAACAGTAGCCATTTTTGACTCATTAATTCATTTCTTGAGGTTTGTAGGTATGACGTCAGGGTGAAGGTCAATTTGTTCTACTGTACATTTAATGAATTAATTTAGTTGATATAAATAATAATTTTGGATTTTTTAATGTGTGTATTTTAACCAACATTTTCGATGTTTTATAACCCAAAGACGGTACAAGGTAGGGGTAACACATGGTTTGTTTTTAAAATAAAGAACAAGAAATCATTCTGAAAATTTAAAAATATAAGTACATGGTATCCTATTTATTTATTTTATTTTATATGGTTGAGGGTGCGCTCGTGGAAAATTTCTCCGCATAGGCAATTAGACTTTGAGTCCATTTTGCCGCCCCCCCTTTATTTTCTCTCCATGAGCTTCTTGCTCTCTATGTAGAGAGCTAATGCGCTTATAGGGATCTTCATAACCTCCTCTGGTTCGCAAAATAGCACTCCGATGAATTTATATCCCAGCCAGGCTAGTCCCGTGCAATTGCACAGTACATGTTTTGACGTTTCTGTGGTCCCCTCATTAAACCTGTGACAGCTGTCGTCTTCTACGAGGCCCAATGTATTCAAGTGACCCATAATCCGGCAGTGCCCTGTAATCAGACCCAATACCATCCCTAGTTATCCCATGTTAAGTCCCATCAGTTGTTGGGCTATTTTCTTGTCAGGTCTCCCCAAGAAGCTGTGGGCTCGACGTGCCTTGGGTTCGTTTCTCCACAGCTTTCTGTGCTCCCTGTCGTGATATGAGCGGATTTCCGCTTTAACGTAGCATTCTGCTACTCCAACTGCGGGTTCTGGCCCATAGAGTGTCTGTGACGACCCTTCTCGTGCCAGTTTATCTGCCCTTTCATTTTCTTTAAATGGTATCCTATCAAAAGTATATTTAATTTTTTTTGTTTTTTTTTTACTGAAATTAGTCGCAAAAAGGATAGAGACCTATTGTGTGGCCCGCGGACGGCCCGCACTGCGACTGTTAGAAGGGGAAGAAAATGATTGTGGACCCGCTTTTTAAAAAGTTGCAGGTCATAGTTCTCTGGAAAAACTGATTTTTGAAGCTTGTTCCATTCTATAGCGGACCTGTAAAAGAATGATTCTTAATGGAAACTGGTTCTTGTAGTGTCAATCCTGAGATTAAATGGGTGAGACTGATCAGCGTGCCGAGTTCTTCGGCCGAATGTGGCCAGTGTTAGCACAAGAGTTTTTATTTCTCTGGAGCATCTGCCACGAAAATATCTGTAAAGTAATGTCTGGTCTGCAACTCTTCTATGTTCTAGTGGGTAGAGGGTATCTGAGAGACATAAAATTAGACACCGTGACTCCCAAAATCGAGATGAAGGGACTTGATTCAAGGGTATTTCTGGATATTGTGATGGAATGATTTGAAGATTTTACTTTTTTGGAAAACGTGGCGCTTTGTGTTTTCTGGGCGTGAACTGAACAAGATTGTTGGTTTCCCACTCGACGATTGCTTTATGATACCTATTGATGGAATCAACCTGTTCCTACCTGCGTCTATTTGTATCATTCACGAAAGTGATTGATAGGATATGAAAGTTGAGACAAGTATGTTGTCGTCTGCAAAACTGTAAATGGGGTTCGTGGTGGTTTTCAAGAGGTCGTTGATATGTAAAAGAAATAGGGTGGCAGACAGGATGGAACCCTGGGAGACCCCGGCATTGGTTTTTAACGCATCAAAAGAAATACCGTCAACTCTTGAGCACAGGTCTTCAGGACAATTGTCGGAATTTAATCTGGTCCTACTGCCTTATTAGAGTTAAGATTTCTTAGGATTTTCCTGATATTGCGATGGCAGATAGCGACCTCAGGCATTGATGAGTTTATTCTAGGTATCGTTGGGGGTTGTTTACCATTGGTATCGAGGGTTGAGTTAGAACTGAACATTCCCTAAAATCTGCACGTTACTGTACATTTGACAACTTTTTAACAAAATCCAGTCACAATCACAATTTTTATGTAAAACTTTTTTTTTCCAAAGGCAATATTAACAAAGATAAGTCGTGGTTCATTTTTAGTGAATAACTTTCTACAGATATTTATAATAAAAAAAAGTCCTAATAGCTAGTTCGAATGAATGCAGAATTGTATTATTTTTTAATTAATACATGTAAATAGATTAACTACAAATTTTTTTAAATACAAATAAAAATTAATAAACAAAAAATTATAATAATAGGTTTAGATAGTTTTTGTATACATGGTAAAACTAACTGGGTTTTTGTTAGCATTTTTGTTCGTGTTACTTGGTATCTCGTTACTTCGCTGTCAGTTCGTAATGTTGGCAAATATTTTTAATTTCATCACCGTTCTTATTATTTATTTTATTGGAAAAGATCGACATCTTTGATGAACGCTCGCGATATTACAACACCATTAATTTTCGTTGTGATCGTCAGCTAGTACACAGCCAACAAGGATGAAAGGTGGGTACATCTGCCTACCTCTCTCTCTCTGCCTACTCGTTTTCTTCCTCGAGGGTCGGCGTATACTATACTGCGACTACTGCTGCTTTGACTAAGATCGTTGTTTCTGCCTAGTAAACGTAAAATTACACGTCGAACACGTTTGAAATTAGTAAGGAAATTATGAAGTAGGTAGTCGTCGGTCAGATTATACGAGACGAGGCGGGTTGTTTTTTACACTGAGAACCGAGTCTACCATTACAAATTCTTCAAAATGAGTAAGTAGTACCGAAAACTTTTTATCCGATATAAAATTTTTTCGATGTAATTTGATTAATTATAACAGGTGGTCGAAGGACCGAGTAGGAGGAAACCGTTCGAAATCCTGTAGTAGACAGCCTTAGTCCTGTGCAAGGGGCATCTCAGGGCCGGACCACCCCTTTCCCCATAATCGTTGACAGCAAAGAAAAACTGATAACGCTGGTAGACCGTAATCACGTCAAACTGATTCGGGTTTCAGGATGCCAGTAAGTTGCAGGTAATGAGGAAGTAGACGAACTTACAAGAAGAGGTTTGGAAAAACACAAAAACTAGGTGAAAAGTATACCAGGAAAAAAAACACGGGAAATAATATATCAAAGGACCGTGCCATAAAAGGACGGCAGAACTGTTACCGATAAACAGGAATCAGCTAAGACTGTATAATGGAGGCCTGGCCTGCGGGTTGTGCGGCGGGGATCCGGGGGTGGTGTAGCGCTTGCTGTGCTGCTGCCGTGCGCTGGGGAGAATGGGCGGTTCTTGGGTGACTACAATTTTTCCACCCAGTAAACTTGTACAAGGTACGAAGGTACTGGATTGGGTGCATCGTGGTTCTAGGTCCCGGGAACTGCCTGTCTTCTTCGGACCAGTGCCTCGCGGCGGCGCAGTGTGTGTTTTGGTTTTTTGGGTCCTTGCCGGGCGGTCTGCTGGTCGGATCTTCATTATACAATGATACAAAAACACATAGGCAAGATACAATGGGCCAACAGGCTTAAGTGTCACCAAAGGCAATAGCCAGACGGACCTAAATAGGGGTGGGTTTTTAGTAAGTAGTTCTGACACTAGTCAGTGGTGAAGTCTCACAGTAGAACTTGAGCTTTCGGACTCATAACCTCTCCATAAAGGATTTTATTCACCTCTGCAAAAAAAAACTCACTTGGTTCGATTCCTATCCTCTCCTCCACGTGGTGACCACCGGGCAACGTAAGCAACTCTTTCGATAGATTGGGTGTCTGTGGTAAATAGGCCGATGCATAAGGGTGTGATTGAATTAATAACAAATATTTTTAACTGGAATGATTTAATATACAGTTTTGGCAGGAGGAAGATACGTTGTCACCCGATGGTGTCTGTTAATCGACTGATGTTTTTAGTAGCTAAGCTACGGATATACTGCCCTGTCAGGTCTGCAACTATTTTACCTGCGAAGGGTTTTCCATTATCGGTCGGCCCGTTACAAAGGCTGCATGCCTTATATTTTTACAGCGCCTACCGACCGAAGGATTACTTTCTTATCACTATCTGCTTCACAAATAAATTTTAGGGTTTTTATTGCACCTCCAATTGGGCGGTATGTTCGCCACAATACCCAATCCCACGGCTAACAACGAAGGAATTTGGCTCTCCTAAAGGGGATTGATTGGTTCAGGCTTCAGGCCGAACAAATTTAAAAAAACCTCAATCACGAGAACTTTTGATTCTTTGGAACCCAGAACCTTGACCTCCTACAAGGTCCAGTCTGGGGTAGAGCATCGAGTAATGATGATGGTAGCGTTAACATTGGATCTGTAACTGTCGCAGGAATAAAATTCCAATCATACTGATAAGTATAACTTAGGTATAGATGGTGCAGTAATGACTTCTATAAGTATGGGATGAGCGGTAGTTTGATACGAGCGCTGAAATTACTTACGAGGATTCCATAGGGATGTGTGACTTTTAAACTTACACAAAAACGGTTGTTTAAATATCTGTTGTGCATAAATTTTAAAAAAATTAATTAACTCTTACTGGGTATGAGGTTTTTTTAAAAGTCAGCATTTTTATTTAAAAAATATGTCATAAAATCAAAAAACTAACTGCAAATGCAAGATCTGGTCCACCATACTGTTACTAGACGGCCCTGTGTCGGTCGGCGTCAGCGAGTTGACCACAATTAGGGAACTGCCTTATTATGCCGGCCGGCGCGACGATTGTAACAAAAGAAAAGACTAGCAAACCCTAGAATACGACGGCTAATAATTCCGAAACAGAGTGAAAAACTTTTTTTTTTTTTGAAATTTAATTAGTCGGAGTGAAGTATTGTAATTGTAAAGTGAATATCTAAGTGATTTGTAAAAGTAAAATTTATTGTGAAGAAATACTATAATAAAAGTTGTTAGTTATTGTACTGAGAGTTTTGAATTACCGAACCCAAAAGGTAAATATCGTAACAATACAGTTAATCCTATTGATAAATTCGAACAAATCAAACGAGCGATAAAGGAAAAATAAGAAACGCCAAGTGCAAAACGGTTATAAAAAGAAGAAAAAGTTTCTCGTAACTGAAAAGGTCTCTTGACCGATAAACAAGAAAACAAAATGAACCAAAACACGAGGAAATTATGGATGATGACATAAGCCGCGAACCTCCAAAAAACAAAGAAGTTAAATGCCCGATTCTACGGCCTTCTTACATTAAATTAGTATGTAGTCAGCACTAAAAAATAAAAAAAAGAAGCGCATTATTTGTTTTTGTTGTGTACTGACCTGCCGTACTTTTTTTTATTCGATAAGACAAATATAGATGTAATGAAACTCAGTGGCGTAACGAAACTTTGTATCCCGTCCATTTGAACTATACATTTATCTAAAATGTGGAAAAAACACAAAAATTTTCCTCGTCATCGTCATCAATTTTAAATGGATTTTAAAATCAAACAATCAAGCGGCGATGAAGGAGAAGACTACAGGTACAGCCTGGACATAAAAATTATAAACTTTTTGAGTACCTACCTACCCCAAATACTATAAAGATGATACTTCCGTATTTGCCCATCATTGTATGGAGGCGGCCTCCCATGGGGATCGATTGGGCGTGGGTTTGGGAGTTCATACATGCATGTACATGGTTTGCCTCAAAAAGGTACTGGTAAAAAAGTAAAGGTACTTGAATAGGCACCTGAATTCCCCAAGTTTAAGTACATAAAAAAATATTCATTATTTTTATGCATATAAATTGGTTATTTATTCACATTATTTAGTTAGATACATAACCGTAAGGGTTTTTTAAGGAGTTTTTCTGGCATAAATAAAACGCCGCGCTTGCCTTGCGTGTTGGCGAGTTTGAGGTCAGCCGCCTATTGTGTGCCCGACGCTGTTTTGCAGCAGCTCGTTTCGAGTCAGACGCTGCTTTGCTAGTTTTGGTCCGCTCCGGGTATTTCATTTCCTCGGTACCACCCATATTTGGGAGACATCTCAGGAGGCGCCCGGTAGAGGACTAGCAACCCCCTTCTATAAGTCTAAAAAGACTCACATATGTGGCAGAAACCCCAACGCTTACTAAGGCTTCAGCAAGGAAATTGAGTGTCACACAAAGAAAGATGGAAAGATCTATGCTGGGGATATCACCCAGAGACAAAGTAAGAAATGAGGAGATTCGTAGAAGAACAAATGTAGAAGACATAATTAAAAAGATCTCAAAGTCGAAAGGGAGGTCATGTAGCACGACAAACAGATCAGATATGGACGAAAAAACTTCTGGAATGGCGGCCAGACAAACGAAATCCCGGAAGACCACCCACCAGATAGACAAATGATTTAAAAAAAATCAACACCAACTGGATTGCAGCGGCACAGAACTGACATTCGCTCAATGTCACCGTCATACTTTCCATCTCTCGTAAACTTTGAACCCAAGTACACAAATTCATTAACTTGTTCCACTCTTTCTCCCTCAAACGAAACTTCACAGTTTGTCATGCTTTCTTCTCTTTCAAAAACCATTACTTTCGTTTTGCTTGCATTTATTTGCATTCCTTTGATTTTTAGGGCATCATGCATAACATTAACCGTCGCCTGCAACTCCTCTTCAGATGACGCTAATATGACTTGATCATCGGCGTAAAGAAGGCATTTGACGATCATTAATTTTCAATCCATACGCACTCTCTTTCAAATCTTTTAAACAATCGTCTATCTATAAGTTAAACAGCAATGGCGAAGCCACACATCCCTGTCTCACACCTTTTTGGATGTTAAACCAGTCCGTGTAAGCTACTTTTATCCTGACACAAGCAGTGGAATCCTCGTAAAGTGATTCAAGTGCTCGTATTAAACTACCACTCACCCCATACTCTGATAATGTCGAGCACCATTCATTCCTCACCACTCTGTCATAGGCCTTTTCCAAGTCTATAAAAGCGCAATAGACCTTCCGACTTCTAGCCAAGAATTTTTCGACGTTTTCACGTTAAAATATTTTCATAAAGCATGGCATTTTTATTAATAATTTTCACTTATTTTTACTGAACGTGAGAATGATTCAACAAAATTTTCTCCGTAACGACCGATTCAGTTGTCCCCAACTTATACTTTGCTCCCTACCAATAGGGAGTTTCTCATAATTTTGGTTGACAAACACGGAAATATAGCTCATTTAAAATTAAAATGTAGCAGACTATTACTTGCTACCATAATACGCCAACTACCAGAAGCAAAATTAGGAACCGGAAGAGCCCACATGGGAATCAAAGTAAAACAGGCCATAACATTTCTGTCACCTGTATTGCAAAGTTTTTTAATTTTTCAGTGAAACCAAAAAATATTACTCACAAAGATAAATGAATGAGTTAACAGTTAAGAATTGTGTTACTAAATAATGTTTGTTCTTTGTATTTCTTGTTCTTCTTTCTTTTTCTTTAAATAAGACCTGTTCTTTCATCGAATTTTTTATCATTTTGAATCTAAATTATAGCTCCGTCTGTTTTTTGTGCTTCTCTTGCTGTCTTCTGGTGTTCTTAAAATTTTGCTAGTTAGTCGTAAAGTTAATAAAAACTGGTACAATGTTTGTTTTTTTAAATTATTCGACGAAGATTAATAGATAGACCGGATGAAGTAATTACGCAAGATAATAATGTTACACTGTTGCACTACATTCCTTATCTTGGAATACTGTGAAGATAACAGTTTTTGAGTTGTTTATAATTAGTAACCTATAATTGATGATGTTTAACACATATCTTTTTAATGCGATAAATCGTTTTAGTTGCTTTAAATACAAGGTGAGCCATAAGTCAGTTGTAAAAATACAAATTTATCATCACCAATTTTATTATCAACACACAAACACTAGTATAGTTTAATGAACCAACAAAAGATGCTCAGTGTTTTCCATGCTGTTCTAAGCAAGCATCGCATCTTTTGAGCACTGATGCACAAATTGTGTCGCAAATCTTCCAGGACTGTAGTTTTTCTTTAAATGATACCTCTTCTCCTAAACCATTCTTCAACATTTTTAAGAAAATGTCTCAACAACATAGATTATAGAAGAACCAAAAACACTAGAAATCCTAAAGAAGCTTAAGGAACTGTTGGAAATGACCCTACAATGCACTAAGGGAAAATAAAATTCTACGGTGAGTTATCGAAGGATTCTAAGAAGAACAAAGGAGTAAAATACGAAGATTCAATTTCTCCAACTCTGTCTAATCTTGTAAGTACTTGAAACCATTTCAAGAAATTTTAAAATGGCATTGGGGGTCGAATAAAATGTCTTTTGAAAGCTCTGACAATTCTCTTTACTAGGAAAGACAAGATAAAAGAAAGAAGGAAACCAAACTCTTGGCCCCAAATAAAAAATTATTAAAATCTTAATGGATCAGCAAAAAAACAAAGATTTATAATCTATAACGCTTTGATCTGGCCAGCCATTACTTGCTCCCTAGAAACAAAAACAATAAATAAAAAAAGATGATCTAAAAATACTAGAAAAAAGAATATTAAGAACAATACTTAGACCAAACATGACAAAAGATGGAGGAATAAGATTAAAAAAAACATAGAAATAGACAAGGAACTAAATGGAGGAAATATAGTCCAATACATAAAAGCAGGGATACTGGATGGGACACATTATGAGAAGAGCACTAACATAAATCTTAAAGAGATTGACGACATAAGTTTCATTAAGAACGAGAACAAGAGGGAGGTAGATGGTGGGATCAAGTAGAAGAAGATATTATTACGATTTTTTGGGTCCGTCTCTTTGGCCCTTTCCTCGAGGCGACAGCGCATCGACCACAATTAGGGTGAATACATAATGAGCTGCTAGTAATGGAAGACACTGAATAATTCTCGAAAATAAGGTCCAATAATTTTTTCGAATAGTGTCGATTTTTTGAAAACATTGATTTGGAGGTATTTAAACGGAATCATAGATCACAGTACCGTTAAAAAGCAGGCCTAAACGCCAAGAGAATTAAACTCTGTCTCCATCGCCACATGAGGATTCGTAGAATACCAGTAGACGTAGTTGTGTCTCTTCACTCTGCCATTCACTCACTTCGTCGCTCTAAAAATGGTTTTGTAAAAAATTGGGATCGGCTGCTTGTCGCATTGTGTACAACTCGCAGAATTAAAGTAAATTGAGCCTATCCTGTCCCCCACCCTATTTATTTTACACATCAGCGACCTCTTAAAAACCACCACTAACCCCATTTACAATTTCGCAGACGATAGTGGACGTATCAGCTTGGGAGACGATGAACGTTCGAAACGTCCAAAAACTGTAACTACCGACGATAACATCACTTAAGTTCACCCTATTTCTTTTACACATCACCGACCTCTTGAAAACCACCACGAACCCCATTTACAGTTTCGCAGACGATAGTGGACGTATCAGCTTGGGAGACGATGAACGTTCGAAACGTCCAAAAACTGTAACTACCGACGATAACATCACTTAAGTTCACCCCATTTCTTTTACACATCAACGACCTCTTGAAAACCACCACGAACCCCATTTACAGTTTCGCAGACGATAGTGGACGTATCAGCTTGGGAGACGATGAACGTTCGAAACGTCCAAAAACTGTAACTACCGACGATAACATCACTTAAGTTCACCCCATTTCTTTTACACATCAACGACCTCTTGAAAACCACCACGAACCCCATTTACAGTTTCGCAGACGATAGTGGACGTATCAGCTTGGGAGATGATGAACGTTCGAAACGTCCAAAAACTGTAACTACCGACGATAACATCACTTAAGTTCACCCTATTTCTTTTACACATCAACGACCTCTTGAAAACCACCACGAACCCCATTAACAGTTTTGCAGACGATAGCACACTTGTCTCAACTTTCACATCCTATCGATCACTTTCGGTGAATGATACAAATAGACTCAGACAGGAACAGGTTGATTCCATCAAAAGAGATCTTAAAGCAATCGTCGAGTGGGGAACCAACAAACTTGTTCAGTTCAACGCCCAGAAAACACAAAGCGCCACGTTTTTCAAAAAAGTGAATTACTCAAATCATTCCATCACAATGTCCGGAAATACCCTTGAATCAAGTCCCTCCATCTCGATTTTGGGAGTCACGGTGTCCAATAATATGTCTTGGCATGACCATGTTGCTAACATCGCAAAATCGGCAAGCCAGAGGCTAGGTTTTCTGTGGAAAGCTAGAAAGTTTTTTACTTCCGATAAACTGTCGACGACGTAAAAGGCTCAAATCCGACCTCTACTGGAGTATTGCTCGTACATATGGGGTTCAGCACCAAGGCATTCTCTTTGTCTTCCAGATTCCATCTAGAAAAGGGCCATTCGGTCGATAAACAGCTCAACTCATACATATACCCTTCACCCACTAGAACATAAAAGAAGAGTTGCAGACCAGACATTACTCTACATATATTTCCACGGCAGATGCTTCAGAGAAATTAAAAATACTTGTACCACCAGTGGCCACATTCGGTTGAAAAACTCGGCACGCTGATCAGTCTCACCCATTTGCTCTTAAGATTGACACTTCAAGGACCAATCTCCATCAAGAATCCTTTATTTACAGGGCTGCGATAGAATGGAACCAGCTTTTCAGTTTTTTCAGAGAACTATGACCTGCAACTTTTTAAAAAGCGGGTCCACAATAATCTTCTTTTTATAATCCCTTCTTCTAATAGTCGCAGTGCGGGCCGTCCGCGGCCTACACGATAGGTCTACCCAATTTGCGACTATTTTTAGCTAAAAAAATATGGTCTCAATTGCAGGCCTTTCTGAATCCTTTGTAGACTTGTTGTTGCAATTCCATACTTCTTGGACGCTTTTATTTCAGAGTTAGTCGGTGATTGCACAAAACGTTATGCGACAACATTAGGATTCGCTTCTGTAGTAACAGACTTTGACCTACCTGCAGCTCTGGTAGGAAGCTCTGCTACCTACCGAGTCTCTTTAAATCTGAAATATAATTTGTCAAGAAGAAGGTTGTATATTTAAAAAACGTTTCGCAAACAAATCTCAAACATCACTGTAATTATGATCATGTTTATCGTTCTCAAATAACAACAAACAACATAACTTTACACTGCTATTGTCAACTGACTTATAGGTGCTACACGATAGTCAAGTTCACACTACCGCTGCGAAAGACCAGATCAAGAGTACCAACAACCGACGAGCATGTATGAGAGCACTGATGAAAGTAGAGGAAGCAAAAGATGTGTGTAAGAACCGTAGCGGAAGTGGGCTCTGCCTACCCCTACGGGAAAAAGGCGTAACTTGTCACGTGCCTATTTTTTCCTTCTACAGTTCCATTATTAATTGGGTCTCTTCTGATAGTTTCGTATTCCTTAGTTACTCGTAAGTAGGGTTGCATACCGTATTTTGTTGTAACTTGAATATATCATTCGTTGTAAATAGTGTTGCATACCTAGTAGTGATAGGATTATTGTTTGGTTTGCATTTCTGTGTGGATGGGGCTGGCTAACAGCACGGACGAGGCGATTGTGGAGCCCGGACTGAAGAAGATTGTGGGTTGACGTTTATTCCGTGTCATTTCTTGATTTCCGGCCTAGGAGTGTCAGTCGTGTGTTGAGAGTCTTCGAAGTCAGGTGTGGGTGAGAGTTTTTGGGACGGTGTGTTATTAGCACGTGTGCAGAACCTCTATGGGATTTCTTTCATATCTGGCTGTATTTGGGCCATCTTAATTGGATTTTGAAGAAAAACCACTTAATTTTTAACTTGACCATTCTATCTTACCTTCGTTGTTGATATTTTGGATTTTGGCGTTGAGTTAAAATATCCGCAAGCGGGATTTATTTGAGGGAAGCCATTGTTAATTAGCAGGTGCCGTCCCATAATCAAACCGGCCCCAGGAGTAGGCCACAGGAGTAGGCCACAGTAGTACATGTGAATTCGTATACCCAAAGCTTATCAGTGATTTATTTTTAAATATATAACGCCGTGTCTCATTTTGACACCACGATCAAGTTTTGTTTTAGTTTATCAATATAGTACTTTGTGAATTCGTATACCCAAAGGTTATAAGTGATTTATTTTTAAATATATAACGCCGTGACTTATTTTGACACCACGATTAAGTTTTGTTTTAGTTTATTAATATAGTACATTGTTGGAAACTATTTATTGCATTAGATAATATGCCAAAACTAAACTTGGATTAAAATAACCTTCTCAATAATTCTTTATGTCCAAGTAAAAATATATTTTCTTCCTACTTATTTGTAAATATCCTACAATCTTGATATTTTAAACGACAACCATTGTAAAAATATTTTTAAATAAACTCGGTTGTTTTGGCAGTGAAAATCTTTATGTAAATGGTTAAAACGAGTAAATTAGCAGCCTTATGTAAACGTTTGAATTAGTGTTATTAATGAGTTAATTTATATATGTTTTACTTTTTTTGGTAACTTGGAAAAGTCTGTTACTCTTACTTCTGTTATGGTTATTTTATAAAGTTGTAAATTCTAAATTTTTGGTTTGTTTTAGCAAGAAAATTTACCATAGCTGTTAATTTTTGACTATATGTGTTATAATTTTATTATTGAACTGTGTACTTCGATTTATTGTGTGAGTAAAGTATTCAATATATTTTAGCTATAATTTTATTTATTTGGTTCACCATAATCTTAGTTGTTTATCGTGTGGCTCTGCTAGTGCCTATAAGACCTAGGGGTTTCCGGCTTGAACCGTCTAAGTCGGTGGCGCGGCTCACTTTTATATTTTTTTTCTTCTACCCCCTACGGCTGAGCTCGGGCATAATTTGCCAGTAGAGAGACCGCTGGCAGAGTACTCTTTAGAGAACGAAAAAGACGTGGCAAACTATAGGTATGTATGCCGTAGGCAAAACGAAGTCTGAGAATTTTTAGACAACTGACTTATTGTACTGACCTTGTAGTTTGGTTGTTTTAAGTCTTTGTTTAGGACATTTTAGTCGGGAGAAATGTGAAGTTATTGTGGATTCGTACGAGTTGGGAAAATTTGGTAAAAAAGACAACAGCGCGCAAACAGCATCAGCATGATGATCATCATCGTCATCGGCAGCAGCAAACTGTTTGGCGGGCGGCGCATCGGTGAAGGTCATATCAGCAATCGCATGCATATATTCCTCCCGCCGTTCGCCGCACCAAAACTGTGTAAGCGCAATCTGCTCTTTTTTATCTCTTGTGCATCTCGTGAGAGGACGACGTTGCGATGTAAACCGCCTCGGCGAGCACGGAGACAGCCGGGAGGATGCCAGCTGATGATGACGACGGTGAACCGTTGGAATTACGAATGGATTTTTTAAATAAATATTAACAAACGAAATGACCGCCAAAATTATAATAATTTACAATGACATTTGGTACCTTTTACAGAGAATTGAACTCAAAAAAGGTTTCAAATAAGAACAAATTTATTTGTTGATATATTTTGTTCCATCTCCTCTCCGGCTGTCAGAAAATGGTGAAAATCGATATTCAAAATTCAGCTATTCAGCTTCTTTTGACAGTAAGAAATAAAATTAGCAACAGTTTGGTATTACTACAGATGATGCACCAGTCAATTTCACGTATACCAAAAATTTTATGAAACCAGTCAAATTCCAGAGAGCTGGCAGACCCAATTTTGAAGTAAAATTTTTGCAACGCTTCTCACAGAAAACCTATATGTCTTTGCTATATCCTTTACCGTAATTATTCTGTGATTTAATACCACTTCACGGACTAAATTCACATTTTCTTTGGTCACCACAGTTTTCGAGATTCCTGCACCTGGTGCATGTTGGCAGAATTATCTTTTCAGTTTTAAATTTTGTGACCGGTTCTTAATTACCTGGTATGAAGGAGCAGAGTCACCCAATATTTCTACCATGTCCTTATAAATTTCTTGCGGTAATAACCTCTTTGTACTTGTACTTTATAGCACTTCTTATTTCAATTTTGTCAATTTTTATAAAATCACGCACACCTCAAAGGAAAAATTTAATATTTAACATACACGAACTGATGCTAATTGGCACACAATAATGTCATGCAATTGCTTTTGCCTGACACTTTATTTGCATTTGTCATTCAACGCCAACTATGTTAGAACCAACAATTCGTGAAAAATTAACTTATTTTAATTTAGCAACCGCAAAACCTCAATTTTCACCTCAAAAGGGAATATTCTTAGATATGTTTTCATTTTTGTTGGCAGTTCCAGTTTCTAATAAAGGTTGAGGTTTGACTATACCAAATATATACCAAATATAGCCAAATTTACTTAGTAGGTATCGAATTGCATTTCAAAAACTTAAACTGCGATTAGGTGCATCAAATTCGAAACACTAATTAAAAAAATAGTTGCAAGTACTTAGCTCAAGTGGTAGTTGGCTGATAATGTGAGCGCAACTATGCTTGGCAAGCAGTGAGCAAAATGAGAGGGGTGGTTTATCGGAATGACTTGCTGATTGCTTTTAAGACTAGCTTCGTTTAAATTTGCGGCACTAGAGTTTAGCTATTTGAGAAAAAAACCACATAATATTTTGTAGCTTCTGATAGACAATTTCAATATTGTAAATAATTCCATTAACGTTCAAATCTCGCATTAACGAGCCGTTTAGAGACACCCACGATACTTAAACGCTTTAACGTCGCCTTCGCGGAATGTTCACCATAAAATAATGTATTATTTGTGTTATTACAGATAATCAGCAGTTATTTTAATTTCATCTGAATATTCAATGTAAACGTGTTTATCTTCTCTGAACCTTGACGAAGAACGACAAGAAGAAGAAGAAGTTGAATTTAAAGTTTTCTTTTTTTTTCGTTTTTATTTGAATGTACCATTTCCGTCGTAGTAGTGCAGCTCAAATTTATTGGGGATACGAGCCACTTTAATCTTTAGCGCAAATAAACACATGAAAATTATCTGAGGTCATTAATTTATATTTAAATTTTATTTAGTCGGTTCTTTAAATATTTTGATTTTTATACCCAACATTGTACGAGAGTGATCTGAAAAGATTCCGACGTAAACCGAAAGATGGCAGCAATAAAAACTGGGAAATGTGGTTGCGCATCTTTTGACAGGTACTTAGAAAAATGACAGCCATTTTGGACGCGCAGTTGTTGTTTGACAATCGTTTGAGTGAGTCAGTGTGGATATTTTTGTGAGAATGGAAAAAGGCAATACGACTACGCAAATCAAAGATGCGTTGGACGCTGAGTACGGCGACATTGCACCATTATTTACCACGGTGAAATTTTGGGCAGCTGAATTTAATCGTGGACGTACCAGCTTGGGAGACGATGAACGTTCGAAACGTCCAAAAACTGTAACTACCGATAATAACATCACTTAAGTTCACCCCATTTCTTTTACACATCAACGACCTCTTGAAAACCACCACGAACCCCATTTACAGTTTCGCAGATGACAGCACACTTGTCTCAACTTTCACATCCTATCGATCACTTTCGGTGAATGATACAAATAGACTCAGGCAGGAACAGGTTGATTCCATCAATAGAGATCTTAAAGCAATCGTCGAGTGGGGAACCAACAATCTTGTTCAGTTCAACGCCCAGAAAACACAAAGCGCCACGTTTTCCAAGAAAGTGAATTCCTTAAATTATTCCATCACAATGTCCGGTCTTAAATCAAGTCCCTCCATCTCGATTTTGGGAGTCACGGTGTTTAATAATTTGTCTTGGCATGAACATGTTGCTAACATCGCAAAGTCAGCAAGCCAGAGGCTAGGTTTTCAGTGGAAAGTTGTAAAGTTTTTTACTTCTGATCTACTGTTCACGACGTACAAGGCTCAAATCCGACCTCTACTAGAGTATTGCTCGCACATTTGGGGTTCAGCACCAAGGCATTCTCTTCGTCTTCTAGATTCCATTCAGAAAAGGTCCATTCGGTTGATAAACAGCTCAACTCTCACAGATTTCCTTTACCCACTAGAACATAGAAGAAGAGTTGCAGACCAGACATTACTCTACAGATATTTCCATGGCGAATGCTCCAGACAGAGAATTAAAAACTATTGTACCACCACTGGCCACATTCGGCCGAAGAACTCGACACGCTGATCAGTCTCAGCCTTTAGCGCGACCATTTGGCTCATCCCAAAGCACTGGGGATGTATCTACTTATTAAGGCGAGTTTATATAGCAAATAAAATAAGAAATAACATAAAATAAAATAAGGAATGAGTGCAAAAAACATTGGTTTATACAAATGACCAAAATAAAATAAGGAATAAGAATGAACCAATGAAATCGCAGCTTTTTTGACAATGACTTTTGTGTTTTGTACATAACAGTACATAATCTCCAAATTGATTTGTTATTTTATTTCAAATACGGATTTTTTTAATTTCATCATTATCTTAAATTATCCAACTATATATCCATGCATTTCCTATTAAAATTTTTTATAATGGATGATGGCATGTTGATAGAGCAGGTATCGACCTTTCCTTAGTTATATGCAAAAACTGATGGAAAATACATGAACAGCCGACCGAAAGAAAATGCTTCGCTCACAATTGCTCACATAATGGAGGAAGCACGTAAGTGCCAAAAAAATCAGAGATTTTAACGTTTTTTAAATCACTTTTCCTGTAGCTCAAGCTTCTGAACACAAATAGAAGCTTTTAAGAAATAATTATACGGGCCATAGAAGGAGAATCAAAAATACCTCCATAAATAATATTATTAGGTTAGGTTAGGTTGATTGTAAACACGGAACATTTAGAACAGAAAAGACGCGCATTATCAGTTTTTAAACAAAATAAAATAAGACAAAGAGATAAAAGTTTGCAATCTTTTGTTTTCCTTCTTATTTCTTATTATATCTTATTTCTTGTATAGACGCTTTCATCCTATTTTTCCTATTTTAGCCGTTTTCTATCCTTTGGATATAGGCCTCTTTCAAATTTGACCATTGGCTTCGGTTTTGCGCAACTCGATACCAATTTAAGCCAGCGACCTTCTTTATCTCGTCGTACCATCTTTGCTGGGGTCTTCCAAGACTTCTCCTCTCTTCCCAAGGTCTCCATCTGGTGATATACCCGCTCCAGTTTTCTGTATGTCTGGCCACGTGTCCTGCCCATTGCCATTTTAGGGAACCAATTCTTTTTATCATGTCGGAGACTTTGGTTTTTTCCCTTATCCATGTATTTGTTTTGTGGTCTCTCAGGGAAATTCCTAAAATTCGTCTTTCCATGGCACTCTGATGTACTTCCAATTTATGTTTGATTTTTCTGGTCTCGCAACCATACGTGACAACAGGCAGTATACACTCGTTATAGAGTTTTGATTTTAAATTCATTGGGATATTCATGCTGAAGATGTACTTTAATTTGCTGTAAGCCACTCATCACAGTCTAATTCTACTATCAATCTCCATTTCTTGGTTTTGTTTGCTCGGTGTTATAGCTTGGCCAAGGTATATGTATGTTTCTGTCTTTTTTATTTTGCTGTCAAGAATCGGTATTGTTTCGTCTGCATCTGGTGTATTTGTAATAAACTGGGTCTTTGTGTAGTTCATGTGTAATCCTACTTTTGCAGCCTCATCTTGTAGTTCTTCCAACATATCTATCAATTCATGTTTGTCTTTTGCAAATAGTACAATATCGTCGGCAAATCTTAGATTGTGCAAGCGTTCACCATGTATGTTCCTTTGTTTTCCCATTGTAGCTTTTTAAAAATATCCTCGAGCACCAAAGTGAATAGCTTTGGAGATATAACGTCCCCTTGCCGAACTCCTCTTTTGGCGTTTATTCTGCTTTCATAGTTTTGGGCATATTTATCTTTCTTATTTTGATTTATTTTGTTCCTTATTTTTTTTTATTTGCTGTATAAACTCGCCTTTAATTTATCCACGGAAAAACCTTAATTTACTTATAAATTTCCAGTTAAGATCATCCTATCTTATCCTTATTTCAATTTGTATAACTTTTAGATCGCAATTAAAAAATTACTAGTATTATTAATCGCATTTTGTTACGGAAACAAACGGTCTAAAAATTTGCCAAGCATTTTGAGACGATGCATTTCTTCACCATGATCCATCTGATGTATTTATTGTTATTTTTTAATAAATGCTTAGTAACTGCGTAGTTACTAAGCCAAAACGAAAAACGGCACAGAGTTCGAAGCGTCATTATTATCATTAAAACTGACTGACTAATAACAATAAAGCAGTATTTAACTACTCTTCTAAATCAAAAGGAATCGCCATAAAGGAATAACTTCTTCAGTCGGGATATTTTACGGTTTCTTGAAATAACGACTCTCTCATTACTTTTGAGTCATAAAAGTTGCTTCTGAAATATTTTCATGCTAGTGCGAATATAACTTTTGCCAATTTGCAGCTGCATTAACTACTCGCGGCAGCCACCATGTTCACTTGACTTCTAGACCAGGGTCGATTTTTGAAATCAAAAAAATAATAGTAGGATGAAACCCATTGGAAAAGAAAGAGAATACAACAAAAATAAAAGGAAAAATAATTTACGGGCGATCTGAGGTTGGGAAGTGGAAGGGGGTGAGTTTTTAAGGGTAAAAAACGGTTTATCTCGATTTCCGGCAAAACTACAAGACCTATGAAAAAATGTTAAATGGCAAAGTTGTAGGTAATAAAAATAATTACAACTTTTGTATTTACACTTTTTTCACATAACCTCAAAATTTATGTGAAAAATTCAAATAACCAAGTTTTTGGTTTTTTATTTTTATCTTTTACAAAAAAAATTGTTTTTTCACGAAATTTGGTGAAAACTTACGTTTTTATGTCCCAAACACACTGTAAGTTTTTTGATTTAAAATATTTATTTTTTCACCTTATTTTGACTTAATATCGATAAAGCACTCTAATTTTCAATCGAGAATTCTCACGTCAAAATATCTGCTTTTTTAAAAAAGTCGGTAGGATTTTTATTCGTTGAAATCTCTACTTTCTGGTGTAATAAAAAAAATTTACATTACTACGGAAATTTTTCTCAGAAAATGCAAAAAAATGAAAAAACTCGAATCCGAATTTTTTTTTAATCATTATATCTGAGAATTTTCGATTGAAAATTAGGGTGCTTTTTCGATATTAAGTCAAAATAAAGTGAAAAAATAAATATTTTAAATCAAAAAAATTACAGAGTGTTTGGGACATAAAAACGAAAGTTTTCATTAAATTTCGAAAAAGAAAAAAGTTTTTTGTAAAAGAAAGTAAAAAACCAAAGACTTGGTTATTTGAATTTTTCACATAAATTTTATAATTATATGAAAAAAATGTATATATAAAAGTTGTAGATATTTATATTACCTACAACATTGCTATGCAACTTTTTTTCATAGGTCTTGTAGTTTTGCCGGAAATCGAGATAAACCGTTTTTTACCCTTAAAAACTCACCCACTTCCACTTCCCGACCTCAGATTGCCCGTAAATTATTTTTTCTTTAATTTTTGCTATATTTTCTTCCTTTTCTAATGGGTTTCATGCTATTATTATTTTTTTTCACTTTTTACCATTTTCAAAGGCTTCATTCAGCACTGGTCTATTCGTGGATTTCATGAATAATTACGGTTAGATATTGAGCCCGTTTGTTTAACCACCCAGATCCGGATCTGTCTCGTTTCGTATACAGGGCTGGTCATTTTATTTTGCCAGATTACAATTTTTCTTGTTATTAGATATTTAAATACTGTCTTTGTTAACTAACTGACCTGACTTGGCTTCTTCAAAGAAACTTTCTAGATATTTCATGACAATTGCGTACTCCCGGTACCATTTGATGGTATCTCTGTGAGGTTCACCTGGTGTCATCTTTATTTGTTTCGTAATCAATCTCAGGAAAGATGTACGTTGTTTAATAGCTAAATATATATCACGTTCTAAGGGGCACCAAGATGTAACTTGCCACTATTTTCCCCAAGCAAAATGTTATTTAAAAACTTAATAGAAACAACGATCTAAGGGGCAACAATTGTCACAATTTTACAAGTATTTATACAGGGTGTCTGGAAAATACGTGGACAACAGGTAATGGCAGACATATGGGCGAAAAGTAGATCGATTTAGTCTAAGTTACTTATATCCGCAAATGCGTCGTTTAGCCGTCAGATGTTTTGAAAGATTGACGAAAATAATTTTTTTTTATTACTCAAAAACGTGCTGATAGATTGCCAATATTTTTTGTGTGCGGTTTATTTATATTCAGCAATATGGAAACCATTTCGAACACTTGATGAAATAATTATTTTAATAGGTTATTGTCAAATTTCTATTTCCAACATTTATTTTATGAATTAAATTTTTTATTATTATTAAATTATTTTATTTTCTGAAAAAACGGTTGGTTTTACGAAACTTTTTCAGGAGACACAAAAAAGTTTCCCAATTAGTTCAACTACCCGACTAAATTTTTTGGGTTGTGATTGAACTTATGATGTTGAATTCATGAACAACATATTGACAATTCTTACTTTGAATTAAACTCAATTAGCACTGAAAAACGTGATTTTGTAGTACAAAATCGCACACAAAAAATGGTGGCATTCTAACCGCACGTTTTCGAGTAATAATAAAAAATATTAATTTTCGTCAATCTTCCAAACCCTGTGACGGCTTAACGAAGCATTTTTGGATACAAGTAACTTAGGCTAAGTCGATCTATTCAGGTGTCAGCAATTACCTGTTGTCCACGTATTTTCCGGACAGGGTGTATATTTAGCCTAGTTTTGTAGATTATAGTGGAAGTCGTGAAGGCTATGCTGCCTCTCAAGCACTTGGACCTATCAGATCTTTTGTACATAACCCTTAATCTATTCGAGGCCAGGGATTCCAAAACTTCGTACAAAGTTTATTAGTTTCTTTAGAGCTAAGTTTCTGACATCGAAAGGCTTTAGGAAGGCCCCTTCCAGAAACGCTGGGCATTCGCAAAGCAGTTTCAGCAGTAGCGGAAACTATCACTCTCTGTTTTTCCCATCTTATTCAGGTGATACCTCAGAGGGCAGTGTCCAGTGAGGAGTCCCGTCACCGGTTTCAAATCTTTCTTGTCCAACTTTAGAAGCTATTTAGCTTTCCTTGGCGAAAGGATTACTAGCCTTTTCGCTTGTCTTTGTCCTAACACTTTATGCCAGTGAGATTTTATATCATCCGTTGCCCAGCGTCGAACCTCTTCTTTCAAGTGAGCTTTGGAAAGCCTACAGAAGAGTTCTGTGTCGGAAAATTGTGTATGTGCCCCTTTTTTGGTAAGGCAGTCTGCTTACTCGTTGCCTTTAACTCCTTTGTGATCTGGAACCCACATCAGAGTATCCTGATTGTTTGCTGCCAGTTGTCTCAGGGATTGTTTGCAGTCCCAAGTCAGCTTCGAATCGTAAGTGTATGACTTTAGAGCTTTTAGTGCTGCTTGGCTATCTGATAAAATATAGGTATCTGCCCTTCGGGATAGCCTGTTTCCTTTTTTTTGCCATATTTTTCCCCTCTATCCAAGCCTTGTTTTTCTTCTTCAAGTTTTCAGCAATCACGTCGTCCCATTTCTTCTTTGGTCTGCTCTCTCTCGTTTTTGGTTTGACTTTGCTTTCCACATGTTTTTGTTTGTCTGTCGTTTCCTGTCCTTATCACGTGCCCAAACCATCTTAGTTGCTATGCTGTTTATTATTAATTTCGCTTCTAGTTCTTCTCTTATTATCTCATTTCGTATTCCGTCTCTTTTCGTCATTCATTTTATACCTCTTAGATATCTCATCTCGACAGGTTGTATTTTACTTTTTTATTGTAAGAAATGAAAGGAAGAATCCAAGCCACAAATCGATGTCTAGACTCCATAAACAATCTCCTTAAGTCAAAAAACCTGACACGGATATCAAAAGTAAAAATATATAAGAGTATTATTAGACCAATAACTACCTATGGATGTGAAACATGGACAATGACTAAAGCGAACCAAGAAAAACTCAGACGCTTCGAACGCAAGATACTGAGGAAAATCTTCGGACCTCATTACGACCCCAATTCAACTCAGTATCGAATTAGAACTAATGCTGAAATCAAACGGCTATATAATGACAGTGACATCGTCCAGGAAATAAAATCTTAAGAAGAATCTTAAGAAAGATTAGTATTGTTACTCCCAGGTATTTGTAGTTATTTGTTGTCGCTATACTTCGGTCATTTAACTTTATTTTTGTTTTTGCCGGGTTATTGTCAATTACTATTACTTTTCTTTTGGGAAGGTATGGAGAGATTAGTAGTTGTGTGTCCAAAATTGAATACTCTGGACACATAATAAGGAATAACAAAAGATGTGGAATCTTACAGTTAATTTTACAGGGAAAGATAAACGGTAAGCGGGGTCCTGGAAGACGAAGAATTTCGTGGCTAAAAAATCTACGTACATGGTTCAACACAACAACTGCTGGTCTGTTCAGAGCAGCTGCGAACAAGATACAGATTGCCATGATGGTCGCCAACATCCGAAACGCATAGGCACTGTAAGAAGAAGTAGTTGAAGGCAAAGCAGAGGGTAAAAGAACTCGAGGAAGATCGCCACTGCGATGGGCAGATTAAATTTTTTTTAATGAAAATAGTCGCAAAAAGGGTAGACCTATCGTGTGGGCCGCGGACGGCCCGCAATGCGACTATTAGAATGAGAAGCGATTATAGAAAGGAAATGATTGTGGACACGCTTTTTGAAAAGTTGCAGGTCATAGTTCTCTGGAAAAACTGATTTTGGAAGCTTATTCCATTCCGTAGCAGCCCTGTAAAAGAAGGATTCTTGATGAAGATTGGTCCTTGTAGTGTCAATCTTGAGAGTAAATGGGTAAGACTGATCAGCGTGCCGAGTTCTTCGGCCAAATGTGGCCAATGGTGGTACAAGAGTTTTTATTTCTCTGGAGCATCTGCCATGAAAATATCTGTAGAGTAATGACTGGTCTGCAACTCTTCTTCTATGTTCTAGAGGGTGAAGGGTATCTGTGAGAGTTGAGCTGTTTATCAAGCGAATGGCTCTTTTCTGAATGGAATATAGAAGACGAAGAAAATGCCTTGGTGCTGAATCCCAAATGTGCGAGCAATACTCCAGTAGAGGTCGGATTTGAGCCTTGTACGTCATCAACAGTTGATCAGGAGTAAAAAACTTTCTGGCTTTCCACAGAAAACCTAGCCTCTGGCTTGCCGACTTTGCGATGTTTGCAACATGGTCATGCCAAGACATATTAATGGACACCGTGACTCCCAAAATCGAGATGGAGGGACTTGATTCAAGGGTTTTTCCGGACATTGTGATGGGATGATTTGGGGATAAAAAGTATCACCGGGTACACCCTCCCTGAAGCAGCACATCACGCCCAGAAAAGATAAGAATGGAAAATAACCATAAATCGAATGACATAACGTCACCACATCCGTATGAAGGATAAAGGACAGAGGACGAGGAGAAGTACTAAATGGATTTAATGTTGCTACTTTCTGCATAATTTAAAAACTTACATTAGTATAAAACAGTGGGTGCTTTATTTTTATTATTGTTCTTTCCATCGGATTAATTGTTATTTTTATCTGGAATTGTTATGTCAATATTTTCTACATACGATGGATATCTAGCATTTGAATGATGGATATCTAGCATTTGAATTGGATAATATATTATAAGGATTTGCGAAATATAGGATATTTTCGGCAGTTGAATCTTGTAGTTTAAAAGGCGCTGGACTTTGAAAAACAAAAAAGAAACCATTATGCATGAGCGTTTCAATTGAGTATCGATTAATTATCTTTGATAGGAATCAAGAAAATTGCTTGGCAATTTTCAATCAAACCAGTTCTGGGAGTTTACTGAAAGTGGCTAATTATCTTTAATTGCTTCCTCCTTCTTCGGATACTGGAGGCAAGAGATGCGTCACATTACAAAAAAATTGAAATGCACTTTAATCACAAAGTTTTATTACTAGATAAATTATGAAAAATATATTAGACGTATTTAACGAGTATCATACTACAGCAATTTACACATTGTTTTATTTAACGTATTGATTATTGTTGGGTTTGTGAAAAAAATGTCTGGGGCTGTATCAAGAATTTAAAGTGAAGAATGATTATTTGCCAAGAGTTTGTTCTTTGAAGCAATAATATTTACATTTAATATTTATAGCACACTTATCTTTTTTGCCATTATTTTCTCAGCCCTTACCGATTGGCATGTTTTTTATCTTCGTTTTGTTGAACATTCTTATAATGTCAAAGTAAAAGTTGGACAAGAATTCTCCGAGGAAAGACCCGTAACTAGCGGTATTCCACAAGGTTTCGTTCTGTGACCATTACTTTTCATCGCATATTCCAGTGATCTTCGATACTGTCTGTCAAGCTCAATTTCGGCTTAGGCTGACGACACGAAACTCTACGGAAATCCTAACATCAGTTATCTAAGTTTGCAAAATGATCTCGATAAAATACAAGAATGGTGTTCCAATTGGTTGATGCCTCTGAATATGATAAGTGTGTCGTGTTACACGTCGGAAACAATAACCCGCAAAATCCGTAATCCATCAGTTTCATCACGTACCGACCTTGGTTTATTAGTAAACTCGAAACTTACGTGGAGTGATCATATTTCTCATATATGTAAACGCGCGAACTCTAAATTATTTCTAGTACAAAAAACTTTCTCTAAAGCTTTTTTCAAAACATACTGCAAACTTTACAAGTGCTATGTCCGACCCATACTTAAATACGCCGGGCCTTCGTGTTATCCAGATTTAGTTCGAGATCGTGAAATGCTGGAAAAAGTACAAAGACACGCAACCAGATTGTCTTTTGGCCGTGTTAGACCTACGTACGTACGAAGAGAGATTATCCATGACAAACCTCACAGCATTTGAAGAAAGACGTCTCCGAGGTGACCTTATACTTTCCTTTCGAATTTTGAAATTCAACTTCGGCGACCTTCAAGCAGCTTTTCCCCTCCATTAAGACGACCGTCTCCGAGGGCACTCCTTAAAGCTGAAGAAAGAGCCTTTTAGAACTTGTTACAGGCAAAACTTTATAAGTAGCAGAATTTTTGATATTTGGAATGGTCCACCTCAGCAAATAATTAATTCAGAAAATGTAAATAGTTGTAAAAATCAAATAGACACCTGTATTTTTAATTTTAAGTTTTTTAGGCTTAGTGTCAGTTGTTGTTTTATTTATATTCTATAACTTATTATGGGCAAAACAGGACTTGATGCTCTACCCTTATCATGTAATAATAATAATAATGTTCGAGTGGCAAAATGAGGGAGTTAACAGAAATCTAGTAGGTGCAATGAAAACGTGCCAAACGTCAGCTGTGGAGGTAATCCTAAACATCACACCCCCCACACAGTATTTGTAATGGAGAGTATGGTAATAAGAAACAACATACAGAATGACCAAAGTAGACATCAAGAAAAGCAATTTTTGATTCCTTCCTGTGAATCACCATACCTGGGACGTGCTTCGAGATGAAATGACAAAAAAGTTTAACTTTGTGAAAGAACTCAACAAAAAATTCATTAGCAAAACTGAAAGGGACAAAAACACCAACCCAAGACTCAAAAAAAATACCATCAAATGGTACACAGATGGTTTAAGTAAAACTGGAGAAGATGGAGTAGGAGTGTATGGGCCTGAAACCGTATACTTTGAAAGCCTAGGCATCCTCTAGCCCAATCCCCAGAAATATCTATGTCGCTATCGAAAAATATATCCAGAAAGAAATTTAAATATTATAGAAAACTATTATAATATTTTTGTCAGCGAATAAGATTAGAAATGTATAAATCTGATTTTTAAAAACCAGCTAATTTCGCCGCATGTTACCTATACTATGGGTATATTGGGTCGATTATGTATCAGAAAACAACTACTCTCCTGGCTGCGTGCCTAACGACGAACATTGAATTATATCTGATAGATAATCGTGCATAATCCATTTCGGGTGATATGCAGATGCTTGTTACGTAAAAGAAAGAATTATTAAGTTTATCCATTTGAAGTGACCACTTATGGACCGGTTTCGAGGTGTTGCCACTCATTGGCATAGGGTAGGTATTGGCAAACTCATAGTTAAGCAGTAAGAATGTTGCAGTTATATTGGATATAATCACAATATACTTGTGGGAAACTATAACCAGAAGAGATTTAACGACTACAACAATTTTAACAAAGGACTGCCTGGGCACTTTAAGAAACTCAGACTAGATTTTGCGAGGAAAAGGATAAAATCTTAAAATATTCTCTCAAAATGCATTAACGTGCAAAACCCAAGAACGCGACATTTGGGAGCACATCAGATAGAAGATCTGCCTAACCTGAATCCATCCAATATCCTGAAAATTTTAGAGCCATAGGTCTGGAGAAACTAGTCGTTAAGATATTCCGGATGTCGGTCTGCAGAAAGGGACACAATAAATCTTTTAGGTCACAGCGTTTTAACACCCCTATTACCAGTCAATCAACCAAGGTTTAAGAACTAAGTCATCATTTTGGTCGGCATAGCATTAATGATTTTTTGATAACTATTGTTGCCTTCTTTTCTCTCATCTTGAAATGCTCAAGCCGATTAGCACGTTTTGATATCCCTTTATTGAACTGTCTTAAAATTTTCGAAAGCAAAATGTGAAGGATTATTTTAACCGGGATTTTGGAAATAAGAATGTCTCTATTTTGATCTTATCTGATCAGCTGACTCGCATAGCATCAAATTTCTTTGATAACTGTTGCCTTAGTTAAATCTGGTTTTAAATATTGTCCGGAAGACTCAAAATCGAAGGAAACTTGTCGTCTATGGATGTAGCTTCGTAATACATAAAAATAAAACAACCCAATGGCCAAAATATCATTAATGTTTAAGGTCCTAACAATATTGACTCGCTTGCGCTACGTGTTGGTTAATGCTCGTGTTATCGTTTACTTAATATAAGCAAAATGAAGCATTGCTCGAGGCATAGAGACAGGAGTATAATTTAGATTTAACTGTGATACGAATTTTGTTTATGTATGACGTTTAACATTTCTAGAATGACAGATAGTCTTGATTCTCTCGTGTCCGGTCAGTTATACGAGAAAATGGAAAATTATGAGGTTGTGTTCTGTTTGAAACACACACACATGCCTAACACTAATTATATATGTGTTTAAGTACGAGGTTGTAAACTTGATTTCTTATTACAAAACAAGATTAACGCATTCTTGCAACGGAAACAGCGTTTTAGAAAAATTATACACATAATTTTAACCACTTTAGTTATATGTACATTCGTGTCTTTAAAATATCACGATCTTTTTCGCAAGAGTCATTTGCAGTAGCAAATTTGATATTCTACAATATTGGTAATTCCCCAAATAATTCCTCGAGAGCGAAGATCCACTGAAGCATGATGTCGGAAATAGCAGTGATAATATGTGGAAGTGATTGTGGTATGTCACAAACACGAGGTTTAATTTAAACCTACCAATAAATAATAAACCTTCGAACGACATGATATGCACGGGTGAACGTATTTTAATCATCAAAAGTTAATAGAAATATTAAAGGAATACCAAACAGATTATAAAGATTTAAGAGTTATCTCCAATCTTTACTGGAAGCAAGAATCATTTGTTCAAGTGGAAGAAATGAAATCCCAAAAATTTAAAATTCGTCAAGGTTGTGTATTGTCTCTTTTGCTCTTTAACGTTTACTCAGAAAAGCTATTTCAGGAAGCTCCTAAAGATATAACAGATGGTATTTCTCTAAATGGTGTACTGATCAAAAAGTTAAGGTATGCAGATGATACTGTTCTTCTTAAAGATACAGCGGAGGGTCTCCAGAGGTTAATAGATGAGATGTGCTAAAAATATAATATGCGATTAAACACAAACAAAACAAAGGTAATGATAATAAGCAAACAAGCCCCTCAGAACGTACAGTTTTACAGAAATATTCCCCCATTGTCTAGGAGTGCAACTAAATAACGATTGGAACCAAATAAAAGAGATAAAGATACGAATCGAGAAAGCCAGATCTTACATCAATCGCATGAAAACTCTGTATAATATAAAACTTAATTTAAATCTGAGGACTCGTTTGAGATGTGGTGCTTCCGATGCATGTTGAGAATATTTTGGACTCATCACGTAACTAATAAAGCGGTCTTGCAACGTATGAAAAAAGAAAAAGATAAAATAAAGAAAATTAAAAAAAGGAAACTTGCATACTTTGGACACATTATGCGTAAGCAAAAATATGAAATACTGCAGCTGGTTATGCAAGGTAAAATGGATGGCAAGAGAGGTCCTGGAAGACGCCGAATATTATGGTTACATAATCTTGGGCAATGGACTGGAAAAATATCAGCAGAGCTAATTCGAGCTACCGTCAAAAAAGTTTTGTGGGCCAGAATAATTGCCAACGTCCATTAAGGATAAGGCACTAGAAGAAGAAGAAGAACGTATTTTTGATAATAGGTTTATCATATTTAACCAAGATGTTTGCTATAAATTTTATTTTTTTACCTCATTTTATCGAATCGTATAGTTAAAGTCCAAAATAAAATTTTCTGTTTCGAGAATTCGGCAGCTCAAAAAATTTAGCCCACAGCAGGTCCAGCACCGGAATGTAATTGGATATAACGAATAACTCTGAATATTATTTGTCAATAATACCTGTGGTAAATAGGCCGAGGCGTAAGGGTGTGATTGAATTAATACCAAATATTTTTAACTGGAATGATTCAATATAAAGTTTTGGCAGGAGAAAGATACGTTGTGCACCCGATGGTGTATGTTAATCGACTGATGTTTTTAGTAGCTAAGCTACGGATACTCTGCTCTGCCAGGTCTGCAACTATTTTACCTGCGTAGGGTTTTCCATTATCTTCGGCTCGGTAGGCCCGTTACAAAGGCTGCATATTTTTACAGGGCCTACCGACCGAAGGATTACTTACTTATCATAAACCAGAAGACAGGACCCGATTATAAATGCGAGTGTATCTGCTTTACCAATAAACATTTAGTAGATTGATCACTCCATACTTTTTTCATAATATCATGAATGACGAACCAAGTTTAATCAAGATAAACTATGAATCCACCTTGCCGATAAACTTCATCCATTCTATTAAATATTCATAACGTGATGTATTTATTTTTTGAGATTGCATAATAGTCTGACTTCTATTTATAGAACGATATCTCAAACCCAAAGAATGGAGCACTTTTCTAATAGTATTATTGGATTTTTATGAGAAACCCTGTACCAACTTGATTTTATTTTGAATTATATAAAAAGATGGAACAATGTTTTTAGAATAAACATTATACACCTGTTTTCTAATATTCTCCAGTGATCTACACTGTCCAAAAATCTCTGATTTCGCTTATTGCTTGGAAAATATTTCTAGCGTGAAATTACTTTTTTAATGAGGGTTTTGAAATTTTTGTCAAAACTTAAATCCTTTTCACTATACTCTAATTATATCCATTGTTTTTTAATCTTAGTTAAAAAAGCCATTTTTTAAAAATTAAAACGACGCGTACCCCAGAACAACGAAGAAGATTAGATATTGAGCCATTAGGAAACAAAAAATTCAACCAACAACCACTGTAATTGGATATCACTTGTCCATGTGGACTATAAAGAACCGAAAAAACGTTCTATTGAGTGAATCAGAAACACGAACATTTTAAGTGATAACAAACCATATACCTTTTAAGGCATAATGAAGCAACGTTGCCAAGCATAAATTATTTCTGCGGTATCATTTTAATAAGTGCGGTAAAAATCGTCGTTTAATAATAACAAATTGTATTAAATTACTTTTTTGCAGTTTTACAAGTGTGTGTTTGGGTATTTATGAACGCAATGTTTTTGTGATTATACATATGTGCCAAACACAATCGACCTATCATACATTTTTGTGATAAACGTCAAGCATGTTCGGTGACGTCTGCCAAACGTTCATTCAGTTACATATATGTTTATTGCAAACATCGTTATATTTTATATTTTACCAAACATCATTATATTTTTTCCTGCTGTCGTTACAAAGGTTTCAAGAATGTCTGGTGTAAATATGGTTTAGGCCCTAATTCTGGTGGCTACTTTTAAATTTCGCGAATTTTTTTTAATCTTATCTCCCTTAACTACTTTAGGAAATAACCCCAAACCTCTATAAAAACCTAACCTACCTAAATAAATTAGTAATATATTTTAAATGCTGAATAATAACCTTACTATTATTAATTTGCTTTAAATGACTCTTTGAAACATTTATTTCTAAAAGCAAAATTTCCAGTATATGTACAGGGTGTAACAAAAAGGTAGGTCATTAATTGAACCACATATTCTGGAGTCAAAAATAACTCGACTGAACGTAACTTACCTTTATGCAAATGTGCACCCAAAAAAAGTTGCAGCCCTTGGAAAATAGAAAATGAAAATCGATTTTTTTCCAATATACTTATCACGAACTGTTTAACATGTAATGAAAATGGATACATGGCTTTCTTATCGTAAGAGCATCTTTTTTATATATAACCACGAAATATGTACAGCCCATAAAATTTTTAGGGAGGTTTTGAAACCCTAAAACCACCCAAACTTTTCTATGCGATACAATTAATAAATAAGTATTGTGACACCATTGGTTTAATACATCAATTTTTTTGGCTCCTAGCACTTTTTAGAAATGCCATTTTTTTTGTCGAGACGCGGCCTCTTTTTCATTATCCTTAAAAAATTCTTTAGTTGGCTGTTCAATACTTGTAGTTTATACGGATAAATACCAAAGAGTTGCTTTAATTGAAGCTTTCAATTATTGTGAATTTTAAGAGTGTTAAGAAAAATTCTAAGAGAGGCTACCAAATGAGCGACAAACAAATTAAAATTATATGTTATGCAGACGACGCGACATTAATAGCCCAGAGTGAAGACGATCTCCAAATAATGCTCCATCAATTCAATAACACTGCTAAGTTATATAATATGTTAATATCATCGGAAAAAACTAAATGTATGGTTATATCTCAGGAGCCAATACGATGTAAGCTGGAGGTGGACGGTAAGTTGATCGAGCAAGTGATGGAATTTAAATACTTGGGGGTTCTGCTGAGTAGTTATGGATCACTGGTAAGAGAAGTAGAAGAGCAAATTAACAAGGCAAATAAAATCGCCGGATGTCTAAATGACACAATTTGGATAAATAGATATATCAGACAGGATGCTAAATGCCGTATTTATAAAATCGTTATAAGACCGATTATGACGTATACTGCTGAAACAAGACCGGAAACATCCAAAACGGAAAGAATGTTAGAAACCGCTGAAATGAAAATCCTCAGACGCATCGATGGGATAACGATAAGAGATAGAGTCAGAAACGCAGAGACCAGACGATCATGCAAGGTTGAAGACATCAATCAGTGGACAAATCATAGAAGAAGAGAATGGAACAATCACATCAGCAGAATGAATGGAAATAGGATAGTGAGAATAGCCAGAGACAACTCCCCATTAGGGCGAAGGTCCGTAGGGCGCCCAAGGAAAAGATGGAATGACGGCTTAATCGAGATAGTCTGAAGAAAAAACAGGCAGAGCTGCCTAAATAAAAGCAGAAGAAGAAGAAGAAGAAAAATTAAACTTTCTGTTTCAATGCTTAACATGTTTGCAGAAATGTCTCACAACCTGGTACTCTTTATCCGATATTTGCGGTGGTTGTTTCGTAACAAGCTTTAAGTTTTTCTTCTAGCAGTACTGTTACCAATACTGCAGGTGGGCTCTGGGCCTATCAGCTGTCGTGATCCTTCAGCTCTTGCAAGTCTGTATTGGTAAATTACAAACACACACGCGATTCCATTTTATCGAATATTGACCGGGCTATTATCAAAAATTGCAAATAAAAAAATAGTACTAGTATTGTCACCTGGCTACGTATTAATAATTACACGTTACACAATAGAGAACCCGTCCGGTCGGACTTGGTCTAGTCTAAACATAAATAACCTCGTCTAGCAAGTCTCGTGAAAACTGACCTTTGTTAAACATTGCATCATGAATTTCGATCGTGCAAAAATTTACATACGTAGGTACTGACTGGAGATGCTGATATTATTATTGTGTTTCGTAGACGACCTTCAACTTGAACACTTAGTAACCAGCATTTTATTATGAACTGCAGTGGCGTAGTTGCGGAAAATATTTCTCTAAAATAAGAATACGTGTGACTTGCGGATAGTGTGTCCATAACCATATTCTTCCACTAAATATCCACCGTGCTAACATCTCTTTTGGTTTGGAGGAGACTCTACATCTTGTAGGACAGTCAGGAGCAATAAAAGTGCTGACATCTAGTCGAACTGATGGAAGTTTCAGTACTGATAAAGAGTAAATTAGAAGTTGGTTATAAAACAACCTTCGCTCTATTTAAATACATAGAGCACCCAGACATTTGCAATCTTTTATTTGGGGCAACAACGACTTTAACACTGCTGCATTAATAAATACCTTACACATTATGGGGCTCATAGGATTCCTCTTTGCGGGCTCTGCGAAGAGAAAGATGAAACTCCTTCTCAGTGCCTTATGCTACTACAATGAACTCTCGGTTCGTAGACAAATGCACTTCGAAAAACCATAATTGGAACCTGAAATGCTTTGCAACAAACACCCCTCATTGGCGACAGTAGGTTCAGGACTCACACTGTAAGGACTTTAATACGGAGGGCACAATAGACCGTAGTATATGGACAACTGACGTTGATACTAACCACGAAGTAGGGAAACAAAAAATAGGTTTTACCAATTAGATATTTGGTTTGTTTTTACAGCAGTTAAAAAAAAACGAGCGAACCTTGCAGTAGTCGCACATGATGTGTAACATTTGACATCTCACCTTAGTAATAAGCAATTTTAAAATTATATTCTGAAAAAAATGGGTCAGGTTTTATTTGAAACTAACACTAATTCTTTTTAATGAAAATTGTATTTTATTTAATTGACACTGACAGTGACAGAAATCAACCTCGAAATTTAAAAAAGCTAAATACTGAAATATTTTATTCGAATAATTATTTATTATTACTTAATTGAATTTTTTATTAATGATCTGCACTTGATTGAGACTTATTATCAACAGTAAATATTTATTTATATAGTTTATGCATATACATAACAGGAAACTTTATACACAACACTGTAACTTAAGTGCACAGCTGATGACTGACAGTACCGACCTCTCGGAAAATTGGTTGACGGCCAAGTCAAATATCTGTGAGAAATAAGCTGTTTATCAACCGAATGGCCCTTTTTTGAATGGATTTGTGCCTTGTACGTCGTCAACAGTTGATCAGGAGTAAAAAACTATCTAGCTTTCCACATAAAACTTAGCCTCTGGCTTGCAGACTCTGCGATGTTAGCAACATGGTCATGCCAAGACATATTATTAGACACCGTGACTCCCAAAATCGAGATGGAGGGACTTGATTCTTTGAGGAATTTACTTTCTTGGAAAACGTGGCGCTTTGTGTTTTCTGCGCAGATTGGGGAAATAATGCGTTATGGCCTTCTCCAGTTTATCCTCCAAGGAAAAGTAAACTAAAAAAGGGAACCGGGAAGAGGACATATTTCCTGTCTGCAAAACTTACGGAAATGGTATAACACAACTACCACTAAACTAAATCGTATCTACTTCTAAGGTCCATGTTTCGACACCATAATAACAACATCAACCATGCAGAATTAAAGAAAATTATTATTATTATTACAATAAGGTACAGGCAGGGACACTAAGATCCATAAGCCCTGAATTGCACTATACAATGATTACAAAAATTAAAGTAATTAGAAGAAAATTAAAAATTACAACAAAAGATTAATTAGGAAATAAAAAAGCATCCAGTCTGTTCTTAAAAATATTGACAGATGGTGCCGTTACAATATCCTCAGGTGGACAATTCCATGTTGAGAAAACACGATTACATAAAATTTTTTGCCTTGTCCTACAAGTGAATATTTCTTTTTTCAGTTTCCATTTGTGTCTTTGAAGCCGATTATCAGTGTCTACAAAAAATATGCTTCTTAAGTTTCCATAATTAAAATTTAAAATGCGGAAGGTGATTATCATGTCCCCACGAAGACGACGTTGTTCAAAAATCTGTAAATCCATAATGTTTAGTCTTTCTGTATAACTAGGCCTTCTACGCCCGAAGGATAGTCTGGTTGATTGACGCTGAACTTTTTCGAAAAGTTCTTTATCCCGCACGAGTTCCGGACACCATACAGTTCCACAATACTCCATAATTGGACGAATATAAGTTTTATATAAACGAGCGGAACTATGCAATGAAACTTTTGCGAAAGATCTGCTGAGGAGGTACAGCCTACTTTGTTGGTAATATTTACAACATGTTCGGACCAGCTCAAATCTGTAGTAATTGTAACAACCAGATCATTACAAGAACTTACTTCATTTAAGGCGTGACCGTTTAAGAAATATTTATGTCGCGGATTGTTTTTGCCGATGTAAAGAACTACACACTTATCTGAATTAAGAGGTAACATCCAGTCTGAGTACCACTTAGAGATCGAATCCAAGTCTTCTTGAAGATTTATGTGAAGAGATGAATCTGAGAATATTTTTGAGTCGTCTGCATAGAAAACTTTGTTGCATTGAATATGGCGTTGGAGGTCACTTGCGTATATTATAAATAAGAGAGGACCCAGTACTGATCCCTGCGGTACACCGCTTAATACAGGTTTCTCAGCTGAAAAACAATTTCCCACTTTCACACAGAATTTTTTGTTTGTTAAGAATGAGTCAATCCACTCGAGTAGATTACCACGTATACCAAGATGTTCCAATTTATACAGTAGTCTTCGTTTTGGCACTCAGTCGATCGCTTTCGCAAAATCTAGGTAAACTATGTCCGTAGGTATTTTCTTGTCTAAAGATTTTGTCCATTCATTAACACACCAAAGTAGATTCGTCATTGTTGAACGTCCTTTTACAAAACCATGTTGTTGTTCGGGTATTATTTTTTCAAGCAAAAGAAATTCACTGACATATTCTGAAATTATGGATTCCATAACCTTACAGATGACAGTTGTAAGGCTAATGGGGCGGTAGTTATTGGGGTCGAGTTTATTGCCTTTCTTGAAAATGGGGGTTACCGAGGCCGTTTTCCAGATAGGGGGTAGTATGTGTGAATTAAAAGACAAGGACATTATTATAGACAAATGTAGTCTTAATTTAACATACCCTATTGGAAAAAGGTTTCAAGCAATTTTAATATCTATTTTTGTTTATAAAATATTGCGGTTGTAATTTTTTTAAATTCATTTCTTGCATAATTTGTACAAGCACAGTTTTTATAACTGTATTTATATTTAGAAAAATATTATTTTAGAATTGATTTAAACATTTTAATCAACTATCTTTTCTTGGCACGCCAGTGTACTATTGAAAATTTATAACACCACCATAAAACTTACATAAAAGTTGTGTAAGTATCATTTAATGATTCCATCAATGCAGGTTTTAAGAGTTTGATTTTTTTTGTTTTAAAGTTTATTTTGGTATATACGCACGTTTTTTCAAACCAAACATGGAACTATGCAAATTGTAAATTACAAAATTAATTTTATAGACTAGTTTTTTTCGCATAAAATATATGAGGGAATATTTCTAGCATAATGATTAAGTTTTTTATGGCGTTTTTAGTGTTTTAGGTCGTTAATGGAAACGGTAAATTTAACTGTGTACAAATATCAAACTATAAGTAAAATAAAAAATTTTGATTGATTAAATGCATTTTTGCTGCAAAATGTTAAATAATCAACAATTACAGGTGCTGCGATGATTAGTTTTTATAGATCTTTTAATAGTTAAAAAAATTTGTGCGCTTGCTTCAACTTTCGCCGTGTTTTTTTGGACACTTTATACGTGAAGGAGTTGTATAAATCAGGTCTTTTTATTACGAGGTGTAGTCGAAAAATGTTTGGCTAGAAGTCAGAAGGTCTACTGCGCTTTTATAGACTTGAAAAAGGCCTATGACAGAGTGGTGAGGAGTGAATTGTAGTCGACATTGTCCATGTATGGGGTGAGCGATAGATTAATACGAGCACTAAAATCACTTTACGAGGATCCAGCTGCTTTTGTCAGGATAAACACAGCTTACACGTACTGGTTTAACATCGAAAAAGGTGTAAAATAGGGATGTGTGGCTTTGCCATGAATATTTATTTTATACATAGACGATTGTTTAAAAGATTTGAAAGAGATTGTGTATGGATTGAAAATGAATGATTTGTTCGTCAAATGCATTCTTTACGCCGATGATCAAGTATTATGTGCGTCAGCTGAAGAGGAGTTGCAGGCGATGATTAATATTATGCATGATGCCCTGAAAATCAAAGGGATGAAAATAAATGTAAAGAAAACAAAAGTAATGGTTTTTGAAAGAGAAGAAAGCATGACAAACTGTGAAATTCTGATTAAGGGAGAAATAGTGGAACAAGTAAATGAGTTTGTATACCTGGGTTCAAAATTTACGAGAGATGGAAAGTATGACAGTGACATAAAGATTATATTAATATTATTTTTTGTGTTACAAAGATAGATAAAGGAATGCTTAGATGGTTTGGACACGTAGAAAGGATGGATAAACAAATTTATAAGGCGAGTGTGAATGGACAAGTCGGTAGAGGTCGACCTCGGCGAACGTATCTCGATCAAATCAACATTGTTTTGAAGAAAGGCCAGGTCAAGAGTACCAACAAAAGACAAGCATATATGAGAGCACTGATGAAAGTAGAGGAAGCAAAAGATGTGTGTAAGAACAGTTGCAAGTGGAGGGAAGTGGTCTCTGCCTACCACTACGGGAAAGAGGCGTCACTATATGTATGTATGTTCCACTTCCACTCTTTTTTCCTTAATCAGAACTTTACAGTTTGTCATGCAAGTTCAAGGAGTTTACAAAATAGATAAATTAAGGAATGTACAAATACAATAAGATCTAGAACTACCCTCGCTAGTGGGACAAACACAATTGAGCTGGTGGGGCTATCTTTAAAGAATGAAGGAAACACGATCAGTTAGGAGTATTTGGACGTGCTTTTAATTACCTTACATAAATAGAAAATGCAGGCAGTCAAAAAGTAAAAACCATTAATAGAATACAGAAGGCCCAAACATGCAGCATGCGTTGAATCAGAAGTTCATGAATAATTAAAAAATATTAAAAAAGACAAAAATAAATGTATGCAAAAACATACACCGACCAATATTAACGTTTGGTTGCGAATTATGGTTACTTACAGAGAGGCAGAGGAGGATGTTGGAAGTAGCAGAAATAAAATATTTTAAGCAAGTACAAGGAGTTACCAAAATAGATAAATTAAGGAATGTACAAATACAACAAGATCTAAAACTACCCTCTCTTTTGAAACAAACACAATTGAGCTGGTGGGGCCATCTTTAAAGAATAAAAAAAAACACAACCAGTATTTGGAAGGCACGAATATTGAAAAACAAATAAAGGAAGAACAAAAAAAAATATGCGATAAAGTATATAAAGGATATTGGAACGAAGAAGCACTACTTGTGGAGAAGCAAGAAGACTAGCTAGTAATAAGAAAGAATAAGGTAAATTTGTTTATAACATGTTTATGTGGATATTTTTTATACTCTTAAGAGTATCGTGGACAGAACACCGAACCAACATATCCGTATTACAAGAAATTGGTCCACGTTCAAGGCTGCTAACCAGAATAAACCGCATGTATCTGCAGTACCTTGGGCAAATAGCTAGAAGATCAGGAACAATGGACCGACTAATCATAGAAGGGAAAGTAGAAGGCAAACGCTCAAGAGGCAGATCTCCAACTAGATGGGTGGATCAAACAAAACCCTTAATAAACATGAGACTGCATGATGCCAAAAGGCTTACGAAAGGATTACGTTTTTATTATTTCTTACACTAACTAGTGGTTTATTTGTTTCCAAACATAATTTTTATGGTGATTCAAACGTTCGCTTGTTATTCACGAAGTACATAGTACCCCCTCTTTGAAATCCTGCACTGTTGTCGTTGAAACTGTAACATCATCCATAATTCATTAAAAATATTTTTAGTGTCCCATAAAACGGGCATAAAATCGGCAATAAAATCTAGTCACAGCTACGGACGAGTTTAATTTTCAAAAACAAAAAATTATTATAGCTTTACGATGGGCGGCAAGAAAACGGTTAAAATATTTTGAGTTATCAGCAAAAATCGTAAGTATCTAGTGGGACTTCCTTTATTGCCATTATAATTTCTTACCACTCGTATAACTAATTAAAATAAAAACTTAAAACCGTTAAGCAATTCTAATGACGCCAGTTTTTTTTGAAATTTTATGAGCTTTTTACTTTTTACGATTCGGTTTATTTAAATCTGAAACTAAGTGTTTTTTTTTAAATTTAAATTAAACAATTGAACTGCCAATTAAAAAGGTGTCAATTTGAATAAATCGTTTCTCCAAAAAAGACGTTATTTTATGCGGCTTGTTTCGGTTGCACAGTCATTAATACCATCATTTCATTACATACTCGCTAAATTTATTTTATTGTATTTAAACAATTGTCACCAATTAATAATAGTTATTTACTATACAAGTGACATAAAGGCATCATTAATATATAAGTGCGTAAGTTGCGTAGCACGAATTATGTAAGCACACGAATTATATGAATGATGCATTATCACACATGTATAGTACAAGTAAAGGGGTGTAAAGTTAGTTCGCCTCCCCGTGGTGCACCCTGGGTAACGCTAAATGAACTAACACAAGAGGCGCCGGACAATCTCCAGATCTCCTGACAAGAAAAATCACAGGCGCATTCAATTGTTTGCAATGTATTGGGAAAAATCACGGAGTGGGTGACATCTATTATTGATCGTATGAACTTCTCGAGGTGTGAACAACAAACCAACCTCCATTTGTTTATATGGGTGAAAAGTGAACTTTACATATTATTTTGAGCAATTTAAGCATTGAAAGTGTTATATTTAAACGATATTTTGTGAAGAATTGGTGTTAATAAACCACAAAATTCGAAAATGCAGAGGTGTAAAAAAGATGATCAGGAGATAAAATCGCGAAAAATGTGCTCTGGTCCACAATGCTCTACATATGGCAATTTGATTAAATCTTTGCATAAATTTCATTCTAATCCTAAGGCAGCTTAGAAATGGAAGATGATCTTAAAGATAGGAAAACCAATCTCAAAGTTTATGTTTATTTGCAGCAAGCACTTTTTGAAAGATGATTTTTTCAGTGGTAAGTTTGATATTGTTGTCCAATGATTTATTATTTTATTTGTGATTATTCATGGTGACTTCAACAACACAGAGAAAGCGTTTGAAAGATGGATCTGTTCCTATCTAGAACCTTTCAGTGTTTAATTTCTCAACATTCCATAATCAAGAAGGATAGAAGTGACCGAAGTTAATTGGATTATTTTTTTTTTATAAAAATAGTCGCAAAAAGGGTAGACCTATTGTGTGGGCCGCGGACGGCCCGCACTGCGACTATTAAAAGGGGAAGATATTATAGAAAGGAAATGATCGTGGACACGCTTTTTAAAAAGTTGCAGGTCATAGTTCTCTGGAAAAACTGATTTTGAAAGCTTATTCCATTCCGTAGCAGCCCTGTAAAAGAAGGATTCTTGATGAAGATTGGTCCTTGTAGTGTCAATCTTGAGAGTAAGGAATCAACCTGTTCCTGCCTGAGTCTATTTGTATCATTCACCGAAAGTGATCGATATGATGTGAAAGTTGAGACAAGTGTGCTATCGTCTGCAAAACTGTAAATGGGGTTCGTGGTGGTTTTCAAGAGGTCGTTGATGTGTAAAATAAATAAGATGGGGGACAGGATGGAACCCTGGGGGACCCCGGCATTGATTTTAAACGCATCAGAAGAAAATTATAATATATAATCCCTAATTGTACGAACAGGTCCCCCCACATAATACAATATGTCCAAAATTGATATTTCGAGCGCTTAAAGAATTAAGAGGTGTCCTCCAAAAAATAGGATTTCAGTGGCTGCATCACAGGAAATTAGATGGAAAAGTAGCAATATTATGGATTAAAGAAGACCATAATGTTTTACAGTGTAGGACATAAATATGAATATGGTACAGGATTTATGTAGTTAATAAATCTAAAAACAAAACGTTTTCAATTTCAAATCAGTGAATAAAAGTATTTTCTTTATTAGAAAAAAGGCAAGATATTCAATATTACTATGTACCAACAAAAAATTATATCCTAGAGAAGAAGGAGAATTTCTGCAAACAACTGGAGAGGACCAGGAATAAAGCGCAGAAAAAAGATGTCGAGATGACTATTGGAGATTTGAATGTCAGATCTGAACTTAGCTGTTGTGAATGAAGAGAAGTATGTCAAAGGGAAATAAATACGCAATAATTTTTAAATAAAACAATGATGCAATAAAAAGTTACTCAAGTGAACGTAAAAGGAAATAAAATCAAAAGCACTCCCGACTTTTGTAAATTATAATAAAAATACAGCTGTGAATTTTAAAAAACGAGCGAGCCTTGCAGTAGTCGCACATGATGGGTAACATTTGACATCTCGCCTTAGTAATAAGCAGTTTTAAAATTATATTCTGAAGAAATGTGCCAGTTGCAGACCAGTCATTGCTGTACAGATATTTCCATGGCAGATGCTCCAGAGAAATAAAAACTCTTGTACCACCATTGGCCACATTCGGCCGAAGAACTCGGCACGCTGATCAGTCTCACCCATTTACTGTCAAGATCGACATCACAAGGACCAATCTCCATCAAGAATTCTTCTTTTACAGAACTGCCATGGAATGGAACAAGCTTCCAAAATCAGTTTTTCCAGAGAACTATTACCTGCAACTTTTCAAAAAGCGGGTCCACAATCATCTGCTTTCTATAATCCCTCTCCCTTCTAAGAGGGCCGACCGCGGCCCACACGATAGGTCTACCCTTTTTGCGACTATTTTTAGTAAAAAAAAGATTAAAGATGTATTAACCTTTTTTTTTAAATGATACTTAATGATATCAGCAAAACACAACACGATTGAAGAATACATCAAGTATATCTTGAACTGTAATTAAACCAATTCAACTTCTTGAAAATGCTGCGTTTTACCATAAATTTAAATATTAACAGCCAATGGACATAAAAAAATGGATCAATTTCTCGCAACGACCTCGTGACTTCTTTAGATGCTCAAATTATTAAAAATTACTTTCCGTATACGTAAATAGTACATCTCCTTTTAAGGTATATGCTGCCCCGAAGTGGTGAAATACTCAATAGGTAAATAGCAGACTCTATTATTAAAAAATATACAGTGTCTCCAAACGTCAGTATTACCATAAAAAATCTACCAATCATTAATTTCTATAAAACTTCTAGGAATATTTACAAATACAAAAATCAAACTTAGCAATAAATTTAAATGGGACTATTATAATAATTATTTTTTGTTGATTTTTGACCCAATTTATTCCTTCCTCATGGAAGTGCTGCTGATGAATGTTGAAAATTCTCTAATCAATGTCAGTCCATCCCTGAATCATGCACTTGATTAGTCGCCCCTGATCATCCCGCCATCCCCCGCTTGCATTCATCTGCATTAACACCTGCAGGTAAGCGCTGCATTTTTTGTAGTGGCCCTGCCTCGGGCCACGAATACAGGATATATCTCTCTGTTACTCGCTGCTTTGCCACTCGAACGGACCATTTATCAGGGGCTTCTTTCACACAATTTTCGAAAAGGGTTTATTGACGAAATTTTTAAATAAAAAAGAATTACACATAAACAACTATAAAAACAGTCCGAGGTGAACGTCTAAATGCTATCGGAAGCCAAATTCAAAAGCTTTTATCTGAAAGCTTAACAGAATTTTCAGATATCTAGTAATTCCCAATTGGGATTTGTAAATCCATGAGTCTTTTGGTTCTCCTGGCTTTTTAATAACCGTATTAACAAAATTAAAACCCACATACATAACAATATTATCGCCTTCACGCATTAAACCGTAAAAACATTGGGAGTCAAAATCTGATAGTTAATAACAACGAAGTAACTTTTTATAGGTGATAAAGCTAAGATGATTTTTTTTTTACTGAAAATAGTCGCAAAAATGGTAGACCTATCGTGTGGGCCGCGGACGGCCCGCACTGCGACCATTAGAAGGGAAAGGATTAAAGAAACGAAATGATTGTGGAACTGCTTTTTGAAAAGTTGCAGGTCATAGTTCTCTGGAAAAAATGATTTCGGAAACTTGTTCCATTCTGTAGCGGCTCTGTAAAAGAAGGATTCTTGATGGAGATTGGTCCTTGTAGGGTCAATCTTGAAAGTAAATGGCTGAGACTGATTAGCGTGCCAAGTTCTTCGGCCGAATGTGGCCAGTGGTGGTACAAGAGTTTTTATTTCTTTGGAGCATCTGCCATGGAAATATCTGTAGAGTAATGTCTGGTCTGCAACTCTTCTTCTATGTTCTAGTGGGTAAAGGGTATCTGTGAGACTTAAGGTGTTTATTAACCGAATGACCCTTTTCTGAATGGAATCTAGAAGACGAAAATAATGCCTTGGTGCTGAACCCCAAATGTGTGAGCAATACTCCGGTGGAGGTCGGATTTGAGACTTGTACGTCTTCAACAATTGATCGGGAGTAAAAAACTTTCTAGTTTTCCACAGAAAACCTAGCCTCTGGCTTGCTGACTTTGCGATGTTAGTAACAAGACATATTATTAAACACCGTGATTCCCAAAATCGAGATGAAGGGACTTGATTCATAGGTATTTCCGGACATTGTGATGAAATGATTTGAAAAATTTACTTTTTTGGAAAATGTGGCGCTTTGTGTTTTCTGGTCATGCCAAAACATATTATTGGACACCGTGACTCCCAAAATTGAGATGGAGGGACTTGGTTTAAGGGTATTTCCGGAAATTGTGATGGGATGATTTGAGGAATTCACTTTCTTGGAAAACGTGGCACTTTGTGTTTTTTTTGGCGTTGAACTGAACAAGATTGTTGGTTCCCCACTCGACGATTGCTTTAAGATCTCTATTGATAAAATCAACCTGTTCCTGCCTGAGTCTATTTGTTTCATTCACCGAAAGTGATCGATGGGATGTGAAAGTTGAGACAAATGTGCTGTCGTCTGTAAAACCGTAAATGGGGTTCGTGGTGGTTTTCAAGAGGTCGTTGATGTGTAAAAGAAATGGGGTGGGGGACAGGATAGAACCCTGGGGGACCCCGGCATTGGTTTTTAACGCATCAGTAGAAATACTGTCAACTGTCACATGCAAGAAGCGATCTTGCATGAAGCTCAAGAGCCATTGGCGCAGTTTAGTTGAGAGACCGTAGGCAGATAATTTGCTTAACAATGCCTGATATCAAACGCGGTCAAAGGCTTTAGATATATCCAAGGCTATTGCACGGGATTCACCAAACTTCTCAATAGTGTTTGTCCAGAGCTGAGTGACATAAGCCAGCAAATCTTCAGTAGACCGAAGTTGTCGAAATCCATATTGTCTGTCATAAATTATCTCAAATTTCTCCAGATATTTGATGTTTTAAGTTAATCGCTTTTTCCATAACTTTGGATATGACTGTGAGTAATGCAATAGGGCGATAATTCGCAGGAATAGTCTTCTTTCCTTTTTTCGGAATGGGTTGGACTTTAGCGTTTTTTCTAACAAAATAACTGGACAAGAAATAAAACAAAAGTCAAAGTTTCAGGTCAACATAAAGCTAGGCTAAAATGGGACTTCGCAGGTCGTAACGCCAGATAAAAGGATAATAGGTGGAATACGATACAACAATGGATACCACGGACTGAAAAGAGAGCAAGAGGACAACCTCAGGTGAGATGGGAAGACGACATAAAGAAAATAGGAGGAATACATTCGAAACAAAAAGCACAAAATAGAAACAATTGGAAAAAACTAGAGGAATCCTATGTCGAGTTGAAAGGCGAAAGAAGAAGTGTATTTTTTTCCTATTTTTTTTTAATTAATATTTTTTAAAATTAGTGTTATCAATGTCTTTGGCATCATTAGTTTTTATAAAATTTAAAAATGGTTTTTTAAAATGACAGTGACTTTAAGTTTCTTGTATAGGTTTTGTACATTTCTAAAAGGAAGTTAAATAAACGTGGTGCTGTAAAGTGAAATTACCTAGTTCCTATAGTTTTTTAGCTGCGTTTCTAGTCCTTAGACTTATTTATGGATTATTAATAATGGTCAAACGTTTGCAAGTCGGTTTTTAAAAAGATAAATTACCAAACTGAAGATATAAAGTTGCCTTAAACTCATAACATTTGTTTTTTTAAACGGAAGCTCTGTGTTGTATTTTTAAAATGAATAGTTTTAAGATTTTTTTTTTGGGTATTTCGACCTGTTCCAAATGGCTAGACATGGTTCCTCCCCAACTGAAAATTCCGTAAATCAGACGAAATTCAACAAGTGCGTTGAGCATTCTCTATTTTATTTTTTAAAACTTACCATGTTTTAGAATTATATGTTTATTACGGCTGTGTCGTCTTTAAATCCAATTAATTTGCCTGTAGAGTTGTAGACGAATATATTATTTTTTTATAAATTAAATAATATTAGTCCCAAGACAGTTCCTTGAGGAACCTCAAATGATACCGGTTTTTCAGTAGTAAGTTCCTGTTCTATTTTTACCAACTGCTTTCTTAGTGACAAGCAACTTTCAAAGAATTTATGTGGCAAGAATTTATGTGGCCTTTGCCAAATGAATAAATACTACTGCTACTGGTTCGGCCTTATCAATAGATTTATAGATTGAGGAGACTAAGAACATCATTAGTTGAGAGTCCTACTTGAAAACCGAATTGCCGCTCTATGAGTTTTGTTAGCCTTTTCTTCACTGTCTTTTTCATCAATTTTGACAACGTTGGAATTTAGGATATCGGTCTGTAATTACACAGATTCTCTTTTGGGTCTTTTTTATAGATTAGAGAAATGCTGTTTTAGCTGTTTTAAAGTGAGACGGACATACTGCACTAGCAAAAATTAGGTTTATTTGACTAGTAATAGGTTTACATAATTGGCTTTTTTATTTTTTAAATATTTCGACTTTTAAATTATCCATTCCAGGTGTTTTATTTAACTTCAGTGTTCTCACAGAGTATTTAATTTTCTCTACTGAAACAGGTGTCCAATAAAAAGTGTGAATATTTTTATTTCGAGTTGGAGGAGGATTAGTTGGTTGTGATATCTTGCGAGCTTGGTGTTCTCCTACCGGAGTGAAAACTTTGTTAAATTCTTCTGCAATTTCTTATTACACGTAGTCTTTTTTTCCTGTTTCTAAAATTATTTTATTTGTGTTATGATTGGTTTTCCCTTTGTGATTCAATAGTTTCCACACAATATTTTGCATGGGAAATTCTCATTTATTTCTATTTCTCTTTGATAAAACTTTTGTTTGGTAATTTTAATAAGGTTATTTATCTGTTCACGGTAATTGTTGCATTCAAGATACTTTGCCATTCTTTATAAAGTTTATTTTTATGATTTATTGACTCTACTAGAGCAGCGGTATTACTTTTTTTACGTTTGATTTTATATTTATCTAGTTTTATGATTTTTGTATATTTGTTAATAAAATTATTTAAAATATTTAGTAATTCTTGAGTTTTCATATTTGCATTAATCATATTATAGTAGTTTTACCAGTTATAATTATCAGTAGTAATAACCCAAGGACATTGATAATTGTCGAAACAATTTTATAACAGATTTCGAAATCTTGTTGCCTATAAGCAACAAGCTCGAGATAGATGTTATAAAATTTTTGAGCATTCATCAATGTTCGCGGGTTATTCGGATAGAAATTTTTTTTGCTGATTATGGAAATAAATACAGAGCAGAAACAATCCTTTAAAATCGACGCCAATTCTTCCACCGTCCGATTTCCATCTAATTCATATTTTCTTACATCACAAAAGTCCATGAACGCTTTCCACACAAAATTTTTATTGTGAACAGTATTCTTCGGTATATTCGATGCTATAATTTCATCAATATTATCTTGAGTATCACAACCAAATCGTGACGTATTGAAATATTTGAATTGTCAAAATCGAATTGAAAGGAAATGTAGTATGTATCCATAGCAACATGACATGATTTAGTGAAAAGAACCCATGGGCTCTTTTTAGTAGTAATAACCCAAGGACATTGATAATTGTCGAAACAATTTTATAACAGATTTCGAAAGCTTGTTGCTTGGAAACAGACCGAGGTCTGTTGCCTATAAGCAACAAGCTTGAGATAGATGTTATAAAATTTTTGAGCATTCATCAATGTTCGAGGGTTATTCGGATAGAAATTTTTTTGCTGACTATGGAAATAAATACAGAGCAGAAACAATTTATTTGAATGTACAATTATCAAAAGTACAATTAGAAAAATATTTTTCTTGTAGAAGCTTACTTGTTATGTTCCATATGGTTTTGACAGTAGCTTCTTTAAACTCTGTACCATCTTTTCTTCATCTTCTCATATTCACAGCCCAATCCTTTAAAATCGACGCCAATTCTTCCACCGTCCGATTTCCATCTAATTAATATTTTCTTACATCACAAAAGTCCATGAACGCTTTCCACACAAAATTTTTATTGTGAACAGTATTCTTCGGTATATTCGATGCTATAATTTCATTAATATTATCTTGAGTATCACAACCAAATCGTGACATATTGAAATATTTGAATTGTCAAAATCGAATTGAAAGGAAATGTAGGTATGTATCCATAGCAACATGACATGATTTAGTGAAAAGAACCCATGGGCTCTTTTTAGTAGTAATAACCCAAGGACATTGATAATTGTCGAAACAATTTTATAACAGATTTCGAAAGCTTGTTGCTTGGAAACAGACCGGGGTCTGTTGCCTATAAGCAACAAGCTTGAGATAGATGTTATAAAATTTTTGAGCATTCATCAATGTTCGAGGGTTATTCGGATAGAAATTTTTTTGCTGACTATGGAAATAAATACAGAGCAGAAACAATTTATTTGAATGTACAATTATCAAAAGTACAATTAGAAAAATATTTTTCTTGTAGAAGCTTACTTGTTATGTTCCATATGGTTTTGACAGTAGCTTCTTTAAACTCTGTACCATCTTTTCTTCATCTTCTCATATTCACAGCCCAATCCTTTAAAATCGACGCCAATTCTTCCACCGTCCGATTTCCATCTAATTAATATTTTCTTACATCACAAAAGTCCATGAACGCTTTCCACACAAAATTTTTATTGTGAACAGTATTCTTCGGTATATTCGATGCTATAATTTCATTAATATTATCTTGAGTATCACAACCAAATCGTGACATATTGAAATATTTGAATTGTCAAAATCGAATTGAAAGGAAATGTAGGTATGTATCCATAGCAACATGACATGATTTAGTGAAAAGAACCCATGGGCTCTTTTCAGTATAATTTTGTTTTGATTGGTTGTGTTCTATCAGATGACCACAAATTGACTGATTTTATTGGATATCAACTTGAGCAAAAAAATTTCAGTAGTTATAACCCAAGGACATTGATAATTGTCGAAACAATTTTATGATAGATTTCGAAAGCTTGTTGCTCGGAAACAGACCGACGCCGTAGGCATAATTTTGTTTTAATTGGTCGTGTTCGATCAGATGACCACAAACTGACTGATTTTATTGGATATCAACTTGAGCAAAAAAATTTCTTAGTCATTTTTTATTCAGTCATAATTTATGTATGTTTTGTATTTTACTTGTCAACTTTAAAGTTTCTAGTAACGTGTGACACTTAAGAAAGTAACTTTAAATTATCAAACTTGACAAATAAGTGTTAGTATTCCAGGACGTCCTTTTTGTTCTTCTGTTCTCACTCCGAATGATTATTATGTCTTGGTTAGATTAAACGATTGAAATAATAAAGGTATATTGTTAAAGGAAAACGGTTTTCCTCTTTGTAATCAATTAAATAACTATAGACTGAACACTGGTCTATATATTCTTTCGTTACATGCAGAAACTAGAAAAAAAAGCTAGCCGCGAGTACAGTTACGACGAGTGATTACTTTCTAATGAAGTTAAAATCTGCATGTGGCAAATGATCGAGTCACCAATCAGGATATATACTATCCTTTATTACTTTTAAATAAGCACTTCAAAGATCCTGTTAATTATTCGTAACAGTCTAACGACTCTTGTTCGTCAGCAACTTTTTCTTTTTTAACGTTAGAAATTGGTTTCTTATACTGTCACGTTTCGGTTTCCTTTTAGCCCCCTTCAGGCGACAGCCGAGTCTTAAAATTATTTAAATGGAAAAAGGGGGTCGAGTGGTATGTCATTCGAAAGATTGTGAAAAGTCGATTTCGTTAGTGGAATGGTCCACCATTCTTTGTGGTAATGATAATTTGGGATGACATGTCTGTTCGGCAAGACAGAACTTTGCCACAATGTGAAATCAGGTTAAATTATGTGGATATCTCGTTGTGTTTTCACACATGAGAAGAATGAAACTATACATTGTCACCTGCAACGTTTATACACTTGGTATATCGGTGTTAAAGTGTTTCAAACCCTTTTAAACAAAATTCAAAACTTTGAGTCTCCAGCCATTCATCTACCGCCGACATCACTTCGTCATCATCTTCTTCTTCTTTGTGTGCCATGCTTGTTTTCAAACGTTGGCTATCATCAAGCGTTCAGGCGTTGGCTATCATAGAGTTGACAATTTGTTGGAAAGCTTCTCGATCGGTAGCTACATGAAACAATTCTTCGACTGTTCGACCCGTCCAATGTCTAATATTACGAAGCCAAGAAAGCTGTTTTCTGCCAATCCATCGCTTTCCTTCTATTTTACCCTGGATAATTAATCGGAGCATGTGATATTAATGCCCCCTCATCATATGTCCAAAGTATTTGACTTTTCTTATTTTGATGGTGTTTGTCAATTCTCGCTCTTTATTTAGCGATTCTAACACATGTTCGTTAGTTACGTGTGCTGACCACGGAATCTTTAGCATACGGCGATAGCACCATAACTCAAACGCTTCCAATTTATTTAGATGCTTTACTTTCAGTGTCCAGGTTTCACATCCATAAAGCAAAACAGACCAAACGTAGCACTTTAATACTCTTAGATGGATGTTCATCGAAAGACTTCTATTACATAGTACAGAACGCCAACTAGTGAATCTTTTACGTGCCAGTTCTATTCTGGTTGAGATTTCTTCATCGCTTTCAACTCTACAGTCTATTCAGCTACCCAAATACCTAGTGTTGTACTCTGTCCAGAATTTTACCATCTAATTTTAATTTTGGATACTCGACATTAATTTTACCGACAACCATCCACTTCGTTTTCTTTGTGTTGGCACTTAAACCCTTTTCCTTGCATGCATTGTTTACTGCATTTAGTAGTGTTTAAAGGTCTTCGAGGCTTTCTGCCATTATAGCAGTATCATCAGCGTACCTAATGTTGTTAATTATTTCTCCACTAATTTTAACACCTTCATGGCGATATTTCAGCGCTTTTTCAAAGACAGCTTCCGAGTAGACATCATCATCAGCAAAGCGGATTCTTCGAAGATGTTCTTTTAATTTTGGAAATAAATGGTAGTCGCTGGGGGCCAAATCTAAAGAATAAGGGGGTTGTTCAAAAATTTCAAATCCCGCATTGTGAATGGCAGCCTTTGCAGTACAATTTTTGTGGGTCGGAGCGTTGTCCTGGTGGAAGAGCACATCTTGACTCAATTTTCCTCTTCTATTTTCTTTGATCGCTTCGCGATATGGTGCGCCCATAATTTTTTAAATAGTACACCATGTATATATTTTTAGTTTTTCATAATCTATTAAAGTAGTAGGTTTTTCTACCATTAATTGTTTTTAAATGTCATGAATTATTTCTTTTTGTCATTAGTGAAAGGTGTTTATTGTAATTAATTACTTTTAAAATTTAAAGTATATTTACCGAACAGGAAAGGATAATGATTCTTATAATGAGAGGTTACAGTGATCGGTAAAGAACTTATGATGAGGTAGCTTACTTATTTAATGATACGTATCCAAATCGCAACCAAATTACCAAAACTGAAGTTTGGAGGATTGTGAAACTTTTTGAAGAAGTGGGTTCAACTAAAAATCGCCCTAAAACTGACCGACCAAAGACCGTTACTAATGATGAAAAATCCTTGGACGTTATGCGAAGTTTTGTAAAAAATCCTTTTACATCCATTTGGAAAACTGCATAAGAACGTGATGTTAGTGTGGGATCAGTCTGTAACATTATTAAGAAGAATAAGTTTCATCCTTACAAAGTAACGCTATTGCAAGAATTATCTGAAGATAAATGACCGCAGAATGGAATTTTGTAAATCTACTCGTATAATGCAAAAGGTAGATGCAGATCCTCATTTTACAAGTAAGAAAGTCTTTTCCGTTGAAGCCACGTTTATGTCAAATGGTACAGTTATTCGCCACAACTGTAGTTATTGGAATGATACTAATCCTTGATGGATGCGGAAACATAGATCAGAAACGTTTGGGCAGGTATTATCGGCACTACTGTTATTGGACCATTCTTTGTAGAAGGCAATTTGAACTGACCAAAGTATTCAGATTTGTTAAGAAATCCAATAGTTCCTGCAATAAAAAATGCAGTTGGTAACAATTTTAATGACATTTGGTTTTAGCTGGGTGGTGCATCACCACACTTTAGTGTTGCTGTTTGTAATTTGTTAAATGAAGTTTTCCAAGGCAGGTGGATTGGAAGAAGGGGCACAATTGAGTGGCCAGCCAGATCTTCCGATTTATCGTCTTTAGACCATTTTCTTTAGGGATATCTAAAAAACATTGTGTACAAGACAAAACCTGATAATCGGGATAAACTAAGAAATAGAATACTGATAGCCCATTAAATAACAAATCAGCAATTGCGTTATACCATACCAGCTTTTTATAATAGACTTGGATCCTGTCAAATAGAAGATGAAAGAAAATTTGAACATTCAATTAAATGAGATCAATAAGTTATTGGTTCCTGTTAATATTTTTGGTAATAAAAACGTTCCCGTAAATTATTTTTTTAATAACTGTAGAATTAATAAGGTTAATATTATACGGTTTTAATGGTTGTATTTGTTATTTAATAGATTATGAAAAACTGAAAATATATACAGGGTGTAATATTTGAAAAATTACGTCAATAAGTTATTTTGGAGTAACGGTGCACCCTGTATACTGTTAATCGACTTGTGCAGAAGGCCTAAATTATTTAAAAAAACTTTTATTCAATATTTTTTTGTAAACCTAACAGAAATCGAATTATTAGCAAGTTACTTTAATTTATTTACACACTGTTTAAAAAAAATCAAATTGTTACGTTTTTGTGAGTATCTTAACTCAAAATACGCCAAGTTGTCATATTTAAGAGGCCAAGTTCTTGAGAACGTCGATTAATCGACCGATTTGCATAACGCTGGCATTTTTTTTTTGAATTTTTGAACGATTCAACAAATAGCAAACACGGGAAGACGATTACGTGGACCATAATATTTACGAAGATCATGCTCAGTTTGAACAAAAAAAATGGTTATTTTTAAAAAAATTTTGGATAACAACCAAATGTTGTATTGTAAATCACACAAAATCCAAAGTAGTATGTTTCAGGTGCAGTTACACGAAGGATCAGCGGGAAAAACGATTAAATTAAACTCTTTTTGAAGATAAGACTACGTGTGCGTGTGTGAGATAGAAAAAACAATAGTGCCGATCTCAGAAGAAATAAAAAATGTTTTGGTGTTATTTTTTTTAGGAAATTGGAGAAAGCATCGCGTCCATGTTCTACGTAATAGAGGTAACAAAATAATTTCCAGGACTCTCCACTATCGTAAGGGATTACAATGTTAAAAAAGTGTGCTGCATTCTTGTGACTTTTGTGTACCTTTCATGCTCCAAACAACCATATTATGATACTGCTGTCTTATAGAAGGCGAATATTCTCTTGACAGGGTTGTCCATAACTTCTTCCAGAGGGCAGAAGTGCAATACTCTTTACTGAGTATCTTGTACGCTAGAAAAGTACACGAAAAGGAGGTTCCCCTTATCACTTCCTCTACGTATAGAGCTCGGTGTCAAAGTCATAATATAAAGGTGTTGATTGAGTAGGTTTATAAACTGGTCATTGTCCGGCATATGTTTCAACTCAATGAAAGGATTTCTTTGCTAAATGGTCACTATGAAAGTAAGCTTATTATTGTTTTATTTTTGAACCAACTAAGGCAGTGTAAAACATGTGTAAGTTCTTTATTAGTCTATTTTAGTACAAATTTTTTCGTAGTCGTTTCACGGTGTGATTAGTCTGTTATTCTTTCAGCTGCGTCACGACGTATTTTAACCATTTGCATATCGAATCAATTGACTAAAATATATTGAAGTCAGTTTTATCTGAAAACCATCATGCGATGTGCCTCATTAAGTTAAGTTAATTACTCATCCGGTGTGGAACTGCAAATAGCCCAGTTAATATTTAAAAACAATCGAAATTTATTGCAATTTTCGAAGGTTTTAAATATGTAAAATATATTGGGGTATAGTTCTACTTAAGATGATGATGACCTGTTAGACACATCTTCAGGAGCCTGCAGTCGTCAGCAAAACCCACTATGACTGCAACTTTTATCAAAAATGGGTTATGTTTTCTTTTGGCCAAAATCCTTTCGATTTTTTTTAGAAACGCAATTAATTACCGTAAATGTTTTTATTTTTCTTTACTAATATAACTGAATACAATACAACTAAACCTAAAGCGACGATAAAATATGTTTAAACTATGCCAGGAGTATTTAAGGGATCACCTCAAGAAAAATGTTAACCGCCAAATAACTGCAACCAGAAACCCAAGGGAACTTGAAAATGCAGTTATCATAGTATAAGAACGAACTCCATAAAAGAAGAAGGAAAGAAGACTATTCCTGCGAATTATTGCCCTATTGCATTGCTCTCAGTCATATCCAAAGTTATAGAAAAAGCGATTAACATAGAACTCATCAAATATCTGGAGAAATTTGAGATAATTCATAACAGACAATATGGATTTCGACAACTTCGGTCTACTAAAGATTTGCTGGCTTATGTAACACAGCTCTGGACAAACACTATTGAGAAGTTTGGTGAATACCGTGCAATAGCCTGGGATATATCTAAAGCCTTTGTCCGCGTTTGGTACCAGGCATTGTTAAGCAAATTATCTGCCTACGGTCACCCAACCAAACTGCGCCAATGGCTCTTAAGCTTCATGCAAGAGCACTTCTTACATGTGACAGTTGACGGTATTTCTTCTGATGCGTTAAAAACCAATGCCGGGATCCCCCAGGGTTTCATCCTGTCCCCCACCCTAGTTCTTTTACACATCAACGACCTCTTGAAAACCACCACGAACCCCATTTACAGTTTTGCAGACGACATCACACTTGTCTCAACTTTCACATCCTATCGATCACTTTCGGTGAATGATACAAATAGACTCAGGCAGGAACAGGTTGATTTAATCAATAGAGCAGGTGCTCCAGAGAAATAAAAACTCTTGTACCACCACTGGCCACATTCGGTCGAAGAACTTGGCACGCTGATCAGTCTCTCTCATTTACTCTCAAGATTGACAATAAAAGGACCAATCTCCATCAAGAATCCTTCTTTTGCAGGGCCGCTACAGAATGGAACAAGCTTCCAAAATAAATTTTTCCAGAGAACTATGACCTGCAAATTTTCAAAAAGCGGGTCCACAATCATTTCCTTTCTATAATCCCTCCCCCTTCTAATAGTCGCAGTGCGGGCCGTCCGCGGCCCACACGATGGGTTTATCCTTTTTGCGACTATTTTCAGTAAAAAAAATCTCGGTATGACAGCTCAAAACTTGACGTGAAAATGAAGCATATTGAAATTTTTTTCTGCCCTGTTTTTAATTTTCGACACAAAATACAGTCTATGTTATCTATAATTCTTTCTCTTTTTACTTTTAACTTTTGAATTAAGCTATTCTTACTATGTATAATATATTATACCTGAGTTACCCTAAAAGTCTTGAACAATCATGCATTACATCAGACCCGACAGCGTCTGGTTGGTAACTTGGCAAAAAAAAAATTAGAACCATTATGGTATAATGGCCAGGCAGCTCCTCTTACCGTTGAAAAAATTGTTCAAAATTATCAGGATGAAGAGGAAAATGAGGAGGAAGATACAGATTCTTAAAGAAATAGATGTTATGGATGTGATGAATAATATATAATGTTTGTATATAACTTATTTGTATGACCTTCATTTTTTATTTCTTTTGCTCCTGCATTTAGTAAATAACTTATGTATAGAAATTGACAAAATTATAAATAAATGAAATGCTGAATTTTATACATAAATAATGTTTTCAGCAATACATTTGTATCAATTATATTACCTTTACTTTCCTTTCTGGTATTAGTTTATAAATTTCTTTAATAAATAAATTTTAAATATATAAAAAAAAATTATATTATGTTTCTGAAGTCATCTGACTAAAGGGACAAAGATGAGCTAAACATTTTCAAGGCTTTTAGGGTAACTCAGGTATTACATATTATATATACATAGTAAGAGTAGCTCAATTCAGAAGTTAAAAGTAAAAATAAAAAGAATCATAGATGACAGACTGTATTTTGTGTCGAAAATTAAAAACAGGACAGAAAATAATTTCAATATGCTCTATTTTCATGATTTTGAAGGGTTGAAGCTATAATATTAAGTGGTATGACAGAGTAAAATTTCTAAAGCTAAATTTTAGAATCCATTTAAGTGCACTTTTAGTGTCACCGGCTCCCGGACTGTATGTTGTGTGAAACAATTATTAATTTATAGGTTACTAGATGACCCGGCAAACGTTGTTTTGCCATATAAATAATTTCCTAGTAAATTACCACTTTTGAATGAGCATAATATTCAATATCGGGCTCATACTGGAATGCTAGACGCAGGAATGAATCAGATATAAATGCTTGATGTACCTGTTGTCGTTGTTGGTCATTTGTTCTTCGTCTATTGACTGTGAAACGGCGTGATTGTCGTTGTTCTAATCTTCTGACTTCATTGCGTTCAGCTCGTGTATCTTCTGGCTCTTCTTGATGCAATTGCGCCATTCTGACACGTGCATCAGTATTTTGTTGCTGGATTTGTTCTTCTGTTCTTTCGGATCTGCTATTTCGCAAGTTTCGAGCTTTACTTGTACTGCGGCTCAAATCAGCCCCTTTGCGTTTTCTTGGCATTGCTCACCGTACAAAACAGACATAAATAGAATTAATGAAATTATTTAATGATGAAAAATGTTAAAAGTATAATTAGGGCCAGGATTTTTGCCGCAGTTTTGAAATGATTAGTTTTAATTTATGAAATTATAACAAAAATATAAGTTTTATGGAAAAATTTTCAAACAAAAGTAAAAAATTAAATTTTATGAAAACATTGTCTCTTATAATTTTTTCATGCAACCAATATTTCCATTGACATTTCAAAATAAAGATTCATAATGATTGATTTTTTGGAAACTATGAAAATCTTAATTGTTCAATTACATTTTTTTAATAAAATTAAATTAAAATTACATTTTTATAAGATCAACAACATTTTCGATATAAATAAAAAAAGTATACTTACAACACAAAATTCGTTGTTATTGGAAGCTCGTGTCACGTGTTGAGTACTTTTGAGGTTATAAAATCACTTGATTAACTAATCGTGCAAAATACACTCAAAATTGATAATTTAATTATTATTGATAAAATAGGAATGATTAAAAGTTAATATGAGAGTTACACTGAGATAGCAAAATAATAATTGTCAACGTTACTACTACACTTGATGCATAAACAATAATGATGGCCGACAACTGTGTAGGGAGTGAGAAAGAAAGGAGACCGGCTTCGTTCTCATCCCTACTCCGTGCTGTTTACTGGGTCAGAAGTGACACCTGTAGACATCTGGCGGGGATAACTAATTAAATGACGATTGATCAGTTTTCGACCGGAGAGGAAAAATGATTAAATTACTAAAATGGCTATTAAAAAATAAGGGTTGATCGTAGAAGGGTGAAAATTGAGGATTGTATGTATTTTTGTATGTTGTATCATAAAAAAATAGAAATTAAAAATTTTGTCTAAAAAATAAAAAAAAATTTTTAGGGGTGGACTACCCCTAACATTTAGGGGGATGAAAAATAGATGTTGGCCGATTCTCATAGATACCGGATAAGCACAAAAAATGTCATCAAAATCGGTCAAGCCGTTTCGGAGGAGTATGGTAACTAACATTGTGACACGAGAATTTTATATATTAGATTAACAAACTCTTATTGGTAAAATGAACAGCAACATTTTTAAATTTATTTTTCAATGCAATGATCCGTTAAGTATATTTTTTAGAATCAAATACTACAGTCGATGCGGACGAAGTCGCGGGCCATGGGGCTATTGTTGGGATAAATCGAATCTATATAAATAAAATCTATTTGGATCGTCGTAGATTAAATTTTGAATGATGCACGTTCGATATGAACTTTGTTAATGAAAGTTGTGTACCTAAGCGCCTCGTGGTTTAACGTTTCACGTGTTTTAATTGTTTATATCGCACTAGTATTATTAATAACTATTTCGTTGTTCAAAAATATAATTAATAAACAACAATTCTCCGTTGAAAATGATAAAAACGCTTCACATTCACGTGCATTTTTAAATTTATTTTCCCGTTTCGAATTGACGTGTATGCAACTCCCCCACAGAGAAGTAAATGCACATTTCGTTACAGAGACGTACTCAAAAGAAGGATTTTAAGATGGCGGATCACTGAATCCACCATTTGCAACCGGTAACGGGGTAGTCAAATTATTTTTATGACCAAACAAGCTTCCGTTAAACGACATCAATTTAATTTGGAAACTTTAAATTTCGCGTACGACATCAAAAGTAATAAAAATCTCGGATTTATTTTTATGGGTTTGGAAAATTGTATTTTCATGACGAATTCGTGAGTTTCGAAAAAAATGTATAATACAGTTGTCACAAATACAAATTTGCTATCAACTCAAATGCAAATGCAGTTCAATAAACCTACACAAGATGCTCAAAGTGTTTTCCTTAGTGCTCTAAGCAAACATAGCCCCATCAATCTGGACCCCGACATGGAAAGTATTGAAATTTTTTTGCTAAAATAAACCACAAACGATTCAGATGAATGTCTTCTTCTTCTTCTTCTTCTTCAGCCAATTATTGCCCACTGCAGGGCATAGGCCTCTTCTAATCTCTTCCATGCGTTTCTGTCTTGAGCTGTTTGCTGCCAATAGGTGCCCGCTGTTCTCTTCACATCATCTAGCCATCTTTTTGGAGGTCTACCTATGCTTCTTTTTGTTTTACTGGGTCTCCACTGAATTAACTTTTTTGTTCATCTGCTGTCGTTTTGTCTAGTCACATGTCCAGCCCATTGCCACTTAAGGTGTGCGACACGCTCTATAATGTCGGTGACTTTGGTTCTTTGTCGAATAGTCTCATTACGTACTCTGTCCCCCAGACTTATCCCAAGCATTCTTCGTTCTATTGCTCGTTGCGTTGTTCTAAGTCTTTTTACGCTTTTTCCAGTTAATGTGGCGGTTTCTAGACCGTAAGTTGAGACTGGCAGTATGCAAGTTTCATATACCTTCCGTTTCAAGCTTATGGGCATATTGGCATCTTTAAATATATATTGGAGCTTTCCAAAAGTCGACCATGTCAAAGCTACTCTTCTGCCTATCTCCGCCCTTTGATTTTCCTTTCCAAGCTTTACTGCATGCCCAAGGTATATGTACTGATCTACGTTTTCTATTATTTGGCCTTGAATTTCCAAATGTTCTCCTGTTGGACTCATTGTTTTAGTTTTGCTGACATTCATTTCGAGTACCACTGTCGACGATATGTGCTTTAGATCTTCTAGCATTGTTTTAAGTTCGTTTATGTCGCAATTAATAAGTACAATGTCATCAGCAAGGCGTAGGTGATTTAGATAAGAGCCGTCGATTTTAATTCCTTTCTTTTACCACTGTATCTTCTTAAACATGTTCTCTAGGGCCAGCGTAAACAATTTTGGGGAAATTATGTCTCCTTGGCGTACACCTCGACCTACCGGGATTGTATTCGTCTTAGTATCCTGATCTATTTGGACGGAGAAGGTGGCATTTTCGTATATGTTTTCTATAAGCTGCGAGTATCTGGAATCTATTCTAGCATCATCCATTGATAAGAGGAAGGCCCATATTTCTAAAGAGTCGAAGGCCTTTCTATAGTCTACAAAGGCTAGGTGAAGTTGGATGTAGTGAACTTTTTTTTTTGTAGTTTTAAAAGTAACCAAGGAAATTTAAAAAAAGGCTTTCCAACAACTTAATATTTATTTATATAGTTTACGAGTATACATAACAGGAAACTTTATACACAACACTGTAACTTAAGTGCACAGCTGATGGCTGACAGTACCGTCCTCTCGGAAAATTGGTTGACGGCCAAGTCTACCACCGCACGCTCATTCGTCAAATCAAATAGCATGTGCTTCCGCAACTTCCTGTTACATTTCACGAAATCACTTCTACTTTCATCAGTGCTCTCATACATGCTCGTCGCTCGTTGGTACTCTTGGCCTGGCCTTTCTTTAAAACAATTTATAATTAGTAAAATTAAGTACCTAAATATTTAATAGAGACTATTTTACAATGCAGCTACGGATTATTATTTGACGTGTAAAAGTAGCTGTTGGAGGTGTATTGGATGGTATTCACGAAATGATTGGCCGATGATAACTGAAATATGATAAGAGCGGCGGTGGAGAGGGGGCAGTGCCACGCAGTAATCTCTAAACTTTAAGGTTTTGCTTGGTAAGAAGACCCGAATAATGGTAGTTCGGAAGGGGGGGGAGGAAGGGTGGAAGAAAAGTCTTTGGCAGTTTCTGAGGGTTAGCGTAAGAGGAGCTCCCTGTCGCGACCTTCTAGCCGGATTTTCTCCAGACTGACTGACTGACTTTTAGGTAGTTTATGGTTAGTAGTGTGTTGACATCTCACGAAGCAGGTGTCTAGTTTGGTATTCTATTACATCGATAATTTATTAACCGTTGTTTTATTGTGTTTTACTATTGCTTCTTGTCATGCAGATGTGTTGAAATTATGAAAGAAAAATATAGTAAATGGCTCTCTAAAAAACCGTTCACTCAAAAGGAGTTAAAGGGCATTGCAAATCAAAAATTGACGGAAGATTTAAACCTTGATGATAATGTTCTAACGGATGAAGATAAAGGTAACTTTAAGGTTGCGGTTATGATTCAAATAATGATTTTTTGGATACCGTTCAATTAACAGTAGGAAATAATTGTGTAACTGCTGGTTATTACAAAGTTCTTTGAATTCATTGGCAATAACAACATTTAAAAGAATTTGGGTTTATGAACTTATGTCCAACCCTGAATAATCAAACGCAATTGTTATGAAAAAAAGATACTGTCCACAATACACATTAATTGCATTGATTTTTTTATTACCCAACAACTAATTAACTCGACCGAACTGAAATTGGTTCTCGACTTTTTCCTGAAACTGTAACGAATGAGTGGGTTGGCCATAGTTCTCTCAAACAACTCAACTCAAAACAACTGGTATTGATGACAAAGATATCCGCTTGATAGGTAATTTATATTGGCACCAGTCTGCCAAAGTCAGAATTAACGGTCACCTGACGAAACATGTTGAAGTGAAGAAAGGTGTAAGACAGGGATGTATATTGTATCCACTCCTTTTTAATTTATACTCTGAAGAGTCATTTGGGCAGGCCCTAGAAGACATGGATTTGGGAGTTGTAATAAACGGACAAATTCTCAACAACATAAGATACGCGGATGACACCGTAATACTCGCGCAGTCCATTGATGATTTACAGAGACTTATTAATAGGGTGACTGCAGCTTGCGAAGTATTTGGTTTAAAAATAAACACGGCAAAAACCAAATACATGCTAATAAGCAAAGCAGTTCATAATCAAGTTGCTAGTGTCTACGTCAACACAACACAATTAGACAGAGTGTCAAGTGCGAGCTACCTTGGTTGCAGGATAAACGAGGACTGGGATCCATCAGTTGAAATCAAAATACGTATTGAGTGTGCCCGGGCAACATTTATTCGCATGAAAAAACTTTTACCAGTCACGATCTATCGATTGCCTGCGAATGAGGATAATTAGAGCATATGTCTTTCCAGTTCTTTTGTATGAAGTCGAGAGCTGGACACTAACAGAAGCCATGCTCAAACGTTTCCAAGATTTCGAGATGTGGTTGTACAGGAGGATGGCAAGAGTAAGTTGGGTGGAAAAGATCACAAACGAGGAGGTGCTTAGAAGAATGCATAAAGATACGGAAGTGGTCAATATTGTAAAACAACGAAAACTTGAATATTTAGGACATATCATGAGACACCCAGAAAAGTATGGCATTCTACATCTTATAATACAGGATAAGATTAATAGTATGAAAAGCCTCGGCAGACGAAGAACTTTCTGGCTCAAAAATGTCAGACAGTGGTTTAGTCTCACCTTTATACAACTTTTCCGAGAGGCTACCAACAAAATAATGATAGCCAGAATGATCGCCAACGATCGTTAAACGGTCATGGCACCTAGAAGAAGAAGAAGATAGTTCTCTGGAAGGGATGAAAATCTTTGCATCTTTTAACCGGTTAATAGATGGTTTATCTAGATACACGTCTCATCCCTCGGAAAGTCCTAATTTGAGTGCTGATGTCTCCGTAGACTTCTTCTTCTTCATGTGCACTGTCTGGTCGCCCGGACGTTAGCGATTACTGCAGAGAGTGCGTCTCTATCTTCTGCAACCCTGAACAGGTCAACAGAGTTCCGGATGCCTGTCCAATCCCTGATGTTTCTCAGCCAAGAGATTTGCCTTCTTCCAACACCCCGTCTGTCTTCTATTTTTCCTTTCATAATCAACTGGTGGAGATGATACTTCTCTCCGCGTCCGCGTAAGATGTGGCCAAGGTAATCAATTTTGCGACATTTCGGTGTGACCATTATTTGTCTCTCCACCCTGGCTCGTCGCAACACTTGTATCATTGGACAGAAGATCAGTCTACGAAATCCGCAGCATTCTACGATGAATCCACATTTCAAATGCTTCTATCCGGATTATTAAGCTAACCTTTAAGGTCCGGCATTCCATCCCATACATAAGAACTGACCAAGTAAAATACTTCACCATACGCTGGAATAATTTAAAGTTTAGATTATCGTCACAAAAAAGTGCTTATTCGTTGAAAAGTTGTTCTTGCCATTTCGATTCGACATCTTATCTCAACTTCGGGGTCCAAGGTGTCCGTTAATATATTTCCCCGATATTTAAACTGGCTGACACACTCTATTACCTTCCCCTCAAGATTGAGCTGCTCGTTCTCGTAGCTATTTCGACTAAATATCAAAAATTTGTTTTTTTTTTAAGTAATTTTGTTAAGTCCGAACTCTTGGCCAACTACATTGATTTTGTTTAAAAATTGCTGTAAGCCATTTATGGTATCGTTTAAATAACAGTGTCATCCGCATATCTAACGGTATTCAGTAGATCGCCGTTTATTTTAATTCCGTACTCCGCCTCTTCCAAGGCTTCTTTGAAGATTTTGTCGGAGTAAAGATTAAACAAAAGGGGTGAGAGGATACAGCCCTGTCGTACACCTCTTTGGATTTTCATTACAGGTGTAGTCAGCATACCGACTCGTGCTTTAGCTGTTTATCCCCAATATAAATTTTCGAGTATACGGATGGCCTTATCATCCAATTGGCTGTCCCGCAGCATACTTGTCAGTGTAGAATTTCGCACACTGTCGAAGGCCTTTTCAAGGTCTATGAAACAGGCAAATACATCGTAACGCTGGTCACGGCACTTCTGGAGAAGGACATTTATTCCGAACAGGCTTCGCGGGTTTCAAAGGCGTTCCTGAACCCCATCAAGGTCGAATTCGCATTTTTTGCGTATTCTGGCATGGTCGATTCGAAGGAAAGTTTTTAGCGGGTGGCTCATCATGCTAATCAGTCTGTAGTCACTGCATTTTTTTGGGCGGGGTGCTTTAGGAATTATAACAAAAGTTTACTTGAGCCAGTCCTTTGGGATTATGCCGGTATTATATATCGCATTAAACAGGCTTGTGATTTTGCCTATATTCTTTTCCTCTATAAGTTTCAGTTTTTCCATGGGCATATATCTGTAGACTTACTGTTGTAACCCCCTTTTAGTAAGCGCCTGTTCCGAAAGTGATGAAGTGGTGGTAGTGTTATCATTATTATTTAATCTATTAACAATAATTTTTTTTAAATATGTAAACGGTTCGTTACTTTTCAACGAGCATTTAAAAGTTTTAATTTATTCATACAATGGAATAAATAAATATCGCGTGACCTGATTCTGATACAGTTAGATCAATTCTTCAATAAATAATACAAATTAAACTATCTTCGGAAGAAATAAGAAAGTATATCTACGGCTATTGTGTTTGTTCATTAAAGCTATTAATAATAATATTAATGGTCCATAAATGGCATCATTCGTTTCGAACAAAGCGTGCAGGAGGTTATTATTTTCAGAAATGTTAGCGTCTTTTTTTCGTTCTTTTGACCCCTCTTATATTAGGGTTCCCCAAAACTTTGAAACCAAGAATATGAGGGTTAGTTTAAGCCATTCGGAGCTATACGAACTTCTTTTTCTTCTAGGTTGGCTATCATGTTTGCAATCATTATTTTGTTGGTAGCCGCTCGGAAAAGTTGTATAGTGGTGAGACCCAAACACTGTCTGAAATTTTTGAGCCAGGAAGTTTTTCGTTTGCCAGGGCGTCTCTTACTATTAGTCTTACCCTGTATTATAAGATGTAGAATGTCATACTTTTCTGGGTGTCTCATGATATGTCCGAAATATTCAAGCTTTCGTTGTTTTACAACATTGACCACTTCTGCATCTTTATGCATTCTTCTAAGCACCTCCTGGTTTTTGATCTTTTTCACCTAACTTACTATTAGCATCCCACTGTACAACCACATTTAGAAAGCTTGTAGACGTTTGATCGTGGCTTCTGTTAGTGTCCAGCTCTCGACTCCATACAAAAGAACCGGAAAGACATACGCTCTAATCATCCTCATTCGCAGGGCAATCGATAGATCGTAACTGGTAAAAAGTTTTTTCATGCGAATAAATGTTGCCGGGCACACTCAATAAGTATTTTGATTTCAACTGATACATCTCTTCTTCTCATTGCGCCGTCTCCCTTCGAAGGTTGGCGATCCAAATGGCAATAATTACTCGTGACACAGCTGCTCTGAAGATTTCGGATGATGTTTTACTGAGCCATCGGCGTAGGTCCTTGAGCCAGGAATTCTGTCTTCTTTCTATTGACCTTTTCCCCTGAATCTTTCCCTCGATGATCAGCCGAAGTATTTCATATGTGTCTCCTCTCATTATATGTCCAATATACCTTAGTTTGCGCTCTTTGATTGTTAGCATCAGCTCCTTGTTTTTCTGCATTCTATTGAGAACTTCGGTGTTTCTTACTCTTTCGGTCCAGGCTATGCGCAATATTCTTCTATAGAGATACATTTCGAAAGCTTCAATGCGTTTTGCTAGCGAGGGGTTTAGGGTCCAGCTTTCGCAGCCGTACAGGAGGATTGAGAATAGGTAGCAGCGTAGCATTCGGATTCTAAGACCTAAGTCTAGGTCACGCCTAATAAAGAAGTTCTTCATGTCGATAAACTTTCTCCTGATACATCCCAGTCCTCGTTTATCCTGCAACCAAGATAGCTTACGCTTAAGACTCTGTCTAATTGTGTTCCTAAAAAAAACGTAAGAAAGCATCGACGATGTCTCAGTGTAAGAAATCTAACAGATATGGCCAACATTAACAGCAAAACAGAAAATGTTTGCTCGAACTGCAAAATTTTGTGCGAAAAACCTTTCACAGGAGGATTAACTAAAAATATAACTTGCATTCACTATAATCCAGGATGCACTTAAAAGCTAAACAGCTTCTCGAGTTAAACAAAAAAAATGGTGACGGGACTCCTTATTGGGCAGTGCCCTCTAAAGTATCACCTGAAAAAGATGGGCAAAACAGAGAGTGATAGTTGTCGCTACTGCGAGAACTTCGCTGAAACTGCAGAACATTTGCTTTGCGAATGCCCAGCGCTTTTCTGGAATAGGCTCAAGTTTCTGGAAGGGGCCTTCTTTAAGACCTCCGATGTCAGGAACTTAGCTCCCAGGAAATTGATAAACTTTGTACGAAGTCTCGGAATCCCGGGCCTCGAATTAATTAAGGGTTATGCACAAAAGATCTGATAGGTCGAAGTGCTAGAGAGGCTGCATGGCCCTTATAAAATCTACAATCTACAACAGTGGCTTGCTCACAGGACGTGGTCGACTTCGCGAACACCTTCGTGGGTTGGGAGGGGCTGAAAACAGTGAATATCGTTTTTATCTTGAAGTGGAAGAAACGGCGGAACACGTCCTATACCACTGCGAGGGAGTAGCAAGGTCCAGGTTTCTGTGCTTAGGCATAGAAAAACCTGTGCCATCAGGATTCCCAACAGCCCCTGGAAGTTGGTAAAATAACTAGGGCTTGAGGAGAAGTTCTAAGCACAGGAATCTAATCTAATTACCATCATTCATAATGCCAATCAAACTTGCAAGTTTTAGAAATAGTAATAAAGCCTGTGAGGCGACGTACACCCGATTTTTGGCAGGAGAAAATTTGGAAAAGTATATGAATCTTTAAGAGGATCCCTTTTTTTATCCTTGAAAGATGTTTAGGAGAAAAAGATGCTGGTACAGCCAACGTCTGATGACTGTCTATTATGTTTGGAACAATGGAAAAAACGCATGCAACGGTGTGTAGATTCTTCTTACGACGCCGTCTCCCTACGAAGGTTGGCGATACAACTGGCTATAATGGTGCGTGAAATCGCACCTCTGAAAATCTCTATAGATGTTCGTCCGAACCATCGACGCAGATCCTTTAGCCATGGATCTTGTAAGTTTGTTATTGCTGGTTTTGAAGAGTTAAAGATCAGAAGGAAAACATTTACACAACAGTAGGAATCTAACTCTTATACTATTAAACACGATCAGAGTTCTTTTCAATCTTTACCGTCACTGCTAGAAACAGCTCCTAGATTGACGAATTATTTATCTAGGATAAACCAATAAAGAAAAAAAAGAAGCTTCTTTATTGACGGAGATGCAGCAGTCTAAGTAAAAAAACAATGCTGTAAACTTTGTCTTTGTTTAATGTTAATAGATTGGCAAAAAAAAAAAAGATGTATCATCTAGATTCATCTGTGAGTGGCTAAAGCATGATTTTTATTATTACAAAAATTGCTGGGAGTTTTAGATAAGGTGATATGTATTTTAAAAAGTATTCAAATAATGCAATCAAGTGGAGATATACATAAAAATATATTATACTTTTATTAAGCTTTAGCGTTTGATGAAAAATATTTATTATAATGTTATGATGTTTTACGTAAAAAACATGCATACGAGAGATATTTTTCTGCATTTCCGCATCTACTTCAGTGATGTATACACATACACTCACACATACGCGCAAATAATATATCCTTGGCAACGGGGAATGAAAAATTACGTAGCAAGAGAAAAAGCTGTCAGAATACACGACAACCCATCTAGTAAAAAGCAGCCACATTCACATTATATTTGTGTATCGACGTATGCCGTTGTAGCAGAGTCGGATTAAGTACGTACACTGATTTTAAAACGAAGCCAATAATTTTTCAAAACAGTGCAACGTTTTAAACGATGATGAGTCTCAGCCTACGAATATCATAAAACGAGTAAACATCCAGTAGAAGAGGCAGCTCCAAAATAATTAATAATTAGTGAAAAAGTATACTTTTCTCTTTTTCTATGCGTCAAAATTTTCATTTTAAGATAAAAATTAATTACTTGAGAAACATCTAGGTCATCTTCGTCTTCTAGATTCCATTCAGAAAAGAGCCATTCGCTTGATAAACAGCTCAACTCTCACAGATACCCTTCACCCTCTAGAACATAGAAGAAGAGTTGCAGACCAGTCATTGCTCTACAGATTGCCACGTCTTTTTCGTTCTCTAACGAGTACTCTGCTAGCGGTTTCTCTACTGGCAAATTATGCCCGAGCTCAGCCGTAGAGGGTAGAAGAAAAAAATATAAAAGTGAGCTGCGCCACCGGCTTGACGGTATAAGCCGGAAACCCCTAGATCTTATAGGCACTAGCAGGGCTACAAGATAAACAACTATGATTATGGTGAACCAAATAAATAAAATTATAGCAAAAATATGTTGGATACTTTACTCACACAATAGATAATTAAGGTACACAGTTCAATAGCAACATCATAACAAATATAGTCAAAGTTAACAGCTATGATAAAATTTCCTTGCTAAAACAAACCAAAAATGTAAAATTTACAACTTTATACAATAACCAGAACAGAAGTAAGAGTAACAGTCTTTACCAAGTTACAACAAAAAGTAAGACATATATAAATTAACTCATTAACAACACTAATTCAAACATTTACATGAAGGCAAAGAACAAAGGGTAAAACATATATATCAGTTAACTCATTACATAAAGATTTTTACTGCCAAGACAATCAAGTTCATTTAAAAATACCTTTACAATGGTTATCCTTTATAATATCAAGATTGTAGGATATTTACAAATAAGTAGAAAGAAAATATGTTTTTACTTGGACATAAAGAATTATTGAGAAGGTTATTTTAATCCAATAGTTTTGGCATATTATCTAATGCAATAAATAGTTTCCAACTATGTACTATACTAATAAACAAAACAGAACATAATAGTGGTGTCAGCATGAGTCACTATTATATATTTAAAAATAAATCACTTATAACCTTTGGATATACGAATTCACAAAGTACTATACTTATAAACTGAAACAAGACTTACTGGTGTTGCCGATGTGAGACACAGCGTTATATATTTAAAAATAAATCACTGATAACCTTTGGGTAACGAATTCACATGTACTCCTGTGGCCTACTCCTGTGGCCTACTCCGGTGCTACTCCTGAACTACTCCGGGAGCTGGTTAGACTATGGGGGTGGCACTGATTAACGATGGCTTCCCTCAAACAAATCCCGATAACGGCTATTCAACTTGACACCAACTCCAACAATATCCACAACAATGGCAAGACAAAATGGTCAAGTTGAAAATCAAATGGTTTTTCTTCAAAATCCAATTAAGATGGCCCAAATACAGCCAGATATGAAAGAAATCCCATAGAGGTTCCGCACACGTGCTAATAACGCACCGTCCCCAACAACCTTCACTAACACCTCCGACTTCGATCAAGCTCTCCAAACGACTGCTGCTCCTATCCCGGAAATCAAGAAAAATGGCGCGGAATAAACGTCAACCCACAATCTTCTCAAAGCTGTGCCTCGTTCGTGTGGATATCCAGTCCCATCCACACAGAAATTGCAAAACAACTATCGAAAGTTATGCAACCATGAATACGAATCTATAGAAAAAAATAAGCACGTGACAAGATATTTCCATGGCAGATGCTCCAGAGAAATAAAAACTCTTGTACCACCATTGGCCACATTCGGCCGAAGAACTCGGCACGCTGATCAGTCTTACACATTTACTCTCAAGCTTGACACTACAAGGACCAATCTTCATCAAGAATACTTCTTTTACAGGGCTGCTACGGAATGGAATAAGCTTCCAAAATCAGTTTTTCCAGAGAACTATGGCCTGCAACTTTTTAAAAAGCGTGTCCACAATCATATCCTTTCTAATAGTCTAATAGTCGCAGTTCGGGCCGTCCGTGGCCCACACGATAGGTCTACCCTTTTTGCGACTATTTTCATAAAAAAAAAAAAATGTTGATAGCTGTGTACACGTTTAGAATATCACAGAAATGAAACCAGTTGTATTCCGTGTAAAATTTTAATTTCTCTAAGCATAACGCGTTTTCAATCCTATCTTCAGGATCATCATCAGTGCATTAATCTACAAATAATATTAAGCTAGTTAAACTCAGTTTGAAAGGTTGAAAAAAATTTTGTAAGGTAAAATTTATTTTAAGAAGCTGAAGGCTATAGTGGTTACTAAAACAGAATTTAATTTCTTTTATGAGAAAAAGTTGTTAATAAAAGTTGTTTATAAAAAGCTTAATACGTGTACTGTCAATGTTTAGAAAAAATCCATGAACAACGTAATACAATAAACTAGAAATTTTTTGGATATCCAGTATGCTATCTGAATTTTTAAAATAAATAAAAGTTATTAGCCAAAGAATGAGTATAAAAGGTTAAAGGGTGTGGTAAAAAATGTTGTGGCAAAAAAGAAGAAGAGCGATAAAGATGAATTTGATAGAAGGTTATCTGACGATTACCAAAACAATATTAAACTCTTCTGGAAGTCCACAAGAACAGCCAGAGGTAAAAATACTACCTCGCAATTGGAAAGAATCAGAAACCAAGATGGTAGTATGGTAAAAGGAGAGGAATGCGTATTAAAGAGATGGAATGAATACTTCGAAAGTTTATTTGAGAAAGAGGATACACAAGTACAGGCCCCATTCAGAGACATGAGTGAAAGTTGCAATAAAAGTGAAATTAGTACGACAGAACGTCCAAGTCGATAACATCGACAGCTCTCTCAAAAACAACCTCTCGTGCCACGTGTGCAAAATAAAAATCTCAATTAATGAGTGAAAAGTCCAACCCCGAGTTAGCCAAAACGAAGCAATCAACACTCCACGCTGCTACGCATCAAAGGCTAGTCACGTTCATACCACAGATATTTTGTGTACCGTCGTTTTTTGCTTAACAAAATGTTAAATATTATTATTCTTTATTTACTTAATTCTTAAACTCTATATTTATACAGTCCATTTTCAACTCGTAAAATAACTAAAGCCAGCTAACATCTTTTGCGCGTACTTCTTTGTAATTAGTAATTCGGCAATCATCCGCTTTGTAGAAGTTTAATGGAATGTAGTCACGTGAGGTCCCTTTTAATGGTAATTCATTTAGAATTTAGGAAATTTACAATACAAACACTAAATGTTTTTATTAATCGTACCTCTTTCAAAATATGTAAGTTTACAGAACAAGTAAATGCTGTAAGAGAGAGACAGACCAGGATAGTCTCCTACAGATTCCTGTCTCTGGAAAGGCAAACTAAAGGAAAGCAACTCGGAGACCACTTCGGGAAACTGAGTGAAACAAAAAATCACCAAATTCTCGGGATGGCTCCTGACATGCTAGCCACAAAAATACACGTAGAAAAGTCCTTTAAACACCTCTTTTTTCGGACTGGGCGGAGAGAAAAAGACTCATGCACTGGTCCGACATACCAGGGTTGACTCACTCGAAGACGTTCTTATCTAAACCCTCGAGAATCACAACTAAGCAGATCCTAGAATGGAGCAAAAATGACATGCGAATTATAACGGAACTGTTTACAAAACACTGTCGTCTAAGATTCCACTTTGGAAGGATATGTTTGAATCAACAAACGGACTATCGATTTTGTTTCGTGGAAGACAAAACTGCTGAACACATACTATGTTCATGCCGCTGTCTGGGAAGAATAAGGATCAACATATTTGGTTATACCAACCTAAAACCTGCTGATTTCAAGAAAATCTCACCCTGTACAACCATGTAGTTCATGAGAAGGGCTGGATTGTGCGGTGAACTGTAACCTCTAGGGGTGAGCCACAATAGACCCATTACAGATCGCAGTAAAGGGGCGACCTACGCCCTACCCACATGGTACCTAACCTAACCTAAATGCTGTAAGAGGAATTTATCTAGTTGTTAGTTTTTGGAATGATTTTTTACGACACTGGCATTTTCATCATCTCTGTGTATTTTATTACTTTTATCAGTCACTCAGTGTAGAATGTAGAATTATTAGTTTTGTTCTGACTAGGCTCGCTAAAACCAAGTGCTAGTTGACGTAGGCATGAGAAAAGTCTCGTAGTGGCAATTGATCCCCGGTTTCAAAAAACGTAGCGGTAGCAAATCTAATTTCGTGGTCGTAACATCGTTAATAGTGACTCTTATTTCTCATTTAATAGAATTCAAAGCTCTTTGTGAGTAATTATAAAGTGGAAAAAAGTAAATTTCGTGTGCTGATTAAGCATTACTTTTTACGTAAAAAATCCATCACTGAAACTAAGGAAAGGCTTGATAAATACTACGGGGACTCGGCACCATCAATTTCAATGGTTAAGAAGTGGTTTACAGAGTTCCGTTGTGGTCGTACCAGCACTAGTGACGCCGAACGTCCAGGTCGCCCAAAAGAAGTGATCACGCCGGAAATCGTCGATAAAATCCATGAAATGATATTGGATGATCGGAGAATGAAAGTGCGTGAGTTGGCTCATGCTATAGATATCTCAACTGAACGGGTACATCATATTTTACACGAATATTTGGACATGAAAAAACTCTCTGCGAAATGGGTGCCGCGATAGCTCACACTCGACCTTAAGCGCATTCGTGTGACCACTTCAAAAGAGTGTTTACTTATGTTCAGCCGTAATCCGAACGAATTTTTGCGCCGTTTTGTTACTGTGGATGAAACATGAAACCATCACAACACGCCAGAGACCAAGGAACAATCGAAACAGTGGGTTGCTCGGGGTGAACGTGAACTAAAGAAGGCGAAACAGAGTCTGTCAGCCAACAAGGTCATGGCCACAGTTTTTTGGGATGAACGCGGTGTCATTCACATCGATTACCTCAAGAAAGGTAAAACGATCACCGGCGAATATTATTCAAAGCTTTTGAACAGATTCGACGTTGATTTGAAGCAAAATCGGCCGCATTTGGCGAAGAAGAAAGTGCTGTTCCATCAAGACAATGCACGTGTGCACACTTGTCTAGTCACGATAACCAAAATCCACGAATTGGGATACGAACTGCTACCCCATCCAGCATATTCTCCAGATTTAGCCACTGCGACTATTTTCTGTTTCCAAACCTAAAGAAATGGCTGAGCGGTAAGAGATTTGAGTCGAATGAAGAAGTCATTACCGAAACAAACGCGTATTTTGAGAGCTTTGAAAAAACCTATTATTTGGAGGGAATAAAAAAATTAGAAAAACGCTGGATTAAATGTATCAAGCTAAAAGGTGATTATGTAGAAAAATAAAATGTTTATTTGCGGAAAAAAATTTGTTTTATTAAAAAAGTCACTGACTTATCAAACCGCCCTCGTATAATCTGTTTATTTGTAGTATTTTCTAATTTGTGCTATGATTTAGTTTTTTCATTTTATTTAACAATTATTGTGGATTTTTTAGGTGGTGGTTTCTGACATTCGAACACAATGAATTTTAAAAAAAATAAATGAATTTATTTTTATTTTTCTCAAATTATCTTTTAAACGGTTAACATTATAATTATCCATTTTTAACAAACGATTAATTTCAAACAATAATAGGTTTAATCTACGCGTTATGTTCTTCTTTGGGTATGATTGACATTTAAAGTTCAAGCAGAGAATGGGTGGCTAATTTTTCCCCGGGGTACCGTTCACAAACACATAAAGAAGAACTTCTACATTTGGTTTGAAATCAGTCAGAAACAGACAGATGCGGGTTTACGTTGATTTGGAAACTATCAGCATGATCCAACATAGGAGTTTTATCTTTCAATTTTGTAAATAATTTAAACATTATAATATAAATAATATACAGTCAAACCTGGATAAATGAGAACTGGATAAGTGAGAAAACTCTATAAGTGAGAGTAACAGCCAGGACCCGTCATTTTAAGCTCCCAAAACCTCTATTAGCGAGAAGCCGAAACCTCTGTAAGAGAGAGTCGTTTTTCCCTCATAGACCTCCGTAAGTGAGACTGCTACTTATCCATACCTCTATAAGCGACAGTCGAGCTTTATTTACAAATTTAACATCTGCTATTTTATGACTCATTCTTAACTTTCGTGGAACTTCCTACCATTGTTTTTGTATTGTTTTCTCTTCAATATTGTACCAACCAATAATGTTGTTATTCTATCGCATTCTTTTCGAATGGACACGTGTGCCTGTGTACCGTCCTGTTTATCGGACTTACTCAGTTTATAGTTATCAATTGCGAAGGAAAGTTCTGTTCTGCATCATGTCAAAACGGAAAATTAAAGTACTGTCATTAAGTGATAAACTTAAAATGGTGAATGCGTTTAAATCCGGAAAATCGCGTAATGAAATTCAGAGGGAGTTTAATTTACCAGAATCCACCTATTATAAAATTATAAAATCAAAAGACTCCATAAATTCTGAGTGCTCTGATGGACGTGGAAATATTAAGAGGACTAGAGTTTCTGAATTTCCCAATATCGAAATGTGCCTTTTGGAATGGATAAAACAAACTCTAGATAAAAACATTCCCATAGATGGACCTCTGTTGAAAGAAAAATCAAAAGAGTTTGCTACAAAACTGGGAATCCAGAACTTTTCTGCTAGCAACAGCTGGTTAGAGGGTTTTAAAAGGCGTCATGATATAGCTTTCAAAAAAGCAGCTGGGGAAAGTAAATCTGTGAACCAAGGTGTGTGCAACCACTGGCTTGAAGATCTGCCAAATCTTTTACAAGGGTATGAACCAGACGATATTTACAACGCGGATGAAACTGCTTTGTTTTTCAAGTGCCTTCCGGATAAAACATTTACGTTTAAAGGCGAAAAATGCCATGGAGGAAGACAAAGTAAGGAACGCCTTACACTTCTTCAGTGTGTAAACATGAGTGGTACGGACAAACTTCCACTTCTCATCATCGGGAAATCAAAGCGACCTAGATGTTTTGAAGGTGTCGAGACTCTACCCGTTGATTATTTCAGTAATACAAAGGCTTGGATGACCAAGACATTATTTAAAGATTGGTTAAAAAAAGTTGACAAACAAATGAATATAAACCGAAAAAAAATTCTGCTATTCATTGACAACTGTGCTGCTCATACGGACTTACCAACACTTGCAAACGTAAAAGTAATGTTTTTACCTGCCAACACCACAAGTAAACTTCAACCATTAGATCAAGGCATCATTCACACTTTTAAACGCTTTTATCGCAGAGAAGTCGTTAAACATATTCTTTCGGGTCTGGAAGAAAACAGTAGCCCTGACATTAACGTACTTCTAGCTATGAAATTTGCAAGAAAAGCATGGTACTTAGTCAGTGACATTACTGTTAAAAACTGCTTCAAGAAAGCTGGGTTTTGGAAAAGTACAGATGAGCAAGACCTGCCCGAAGAAAATTATGTTGAAGTTGGACCTAGCAACGAGGAATGGACTAAGCTTGTGTCTCACGAATCCAATATGTTATTGCCGCCGCCGAGCTTCGAAGATTTCGTTCAAATTGACGACGACGTAACTACCGCTGGAGAACAAACGACGACGATATCGTTAAGAATTGTGTGAACACCTGTATTGATGGAAATGACAGTGAAGACGAGGCACAGATTCCGGAACCAGAAATAAAGATGATTACAATGAAGCTAGCTTTAAATGCGTTGGAGACGGTCCATCAGTACTTTGAATACGCGGCGGTTGTTGATCAAGCAATATTCGACAAAATTTATGAGTTAGAGAAAAACATTCAAAATACAAAAAGGGAAACCCAAACGAAATTGACGGATTTATTTAAGTATAAATAAGTTTTAAATAAAATAAAATGTTATCATATTACATATGTACATACATACATATTTCCTACATTCGTACTTGCTGTGACTTATTATTACTAACCCTATAAGAGAGAAACGCTACCCATGTACCTGCATTAGCGAGAAACCCGGGTTAGTGAGAAACCTCTATAAGCGAGAATGAGATCGTGCTCCCTTGAACTCCTCGCTTATCCAGGTTTGACTGTATAATATAAATAATATAAAATATACTTAAAAGAACTTACTCCTAAAATTAATAATGTATTAGAAGAAGAAACTAATATCATTTTATCAATTAAACCTATTAAAAGTGTTAATAAATTATTTACAAAATTGAAAGATAAAAATCCTATGTTGGAGTTGTCTATAAATTCAATTGTTTTGAATGTGATAAAAACTATATTGGTGAAACATCAAGAAATTTAAAAGCAAGAATTGTTTCTCACAAATAGTACAGGACATTCAATTGATTTCACTAATATTTCAATTTTAACTAAAGAAAATAATTTATTTAAAAGACGTTTTTTAAAAATGGTTTACATAAAAAATGAAAAACAATGAATAAAGCTTGCTTTCTCTATTCTACACATGATCTGTGAGTGGTCCCAACTATCATTGATCATGGTTTCCAGATAGGTGAACTGTGTTACTCTGTCTATTGATGTGTTGTTGATCGTTAAGCCGTATCTTCCACCAGTTTCTCTACTGATAACCATGAATTTGGTTTTACTAATGATAATTTCTAAGCCATAGTTATTTGTGTTTTATTCTATCGAACGCCTTCTGGTAGTCTATAAAATAGGCAGAAATATAACAGTTCATATCCCTACAGCGCTGGAACAAGACTTGTAGACAGAAAAGTGCATCTTTTGTACCCATGCCCTTCATAAATCGGTTTGCTGCAACAGCAGACGAGTGGCATAATTAAAATTACTCTCTTGCAGTTTTCGAAGATGTAATACAATTTAATTTTAAAAATTATAGTCCATTATCTCTCGCCTAGCTAGTAATCTATACTTAATCGACGTGGTGGTTTTAATTCCTTAAAAAAATACGCCTATCAGGCATTTTATTTTTCATTGAAAATGTAGAGATTACCAAATAGTTCAAATATTTGTTCTCAAAATTACTAAATGATTTTTTTTTGTTTCAGAATCCACCTCTGACTAATACGAAATAGAGGGACAAACTGACAGCCTTTCGAATATGCATTTTCGTCATTCATTCACAAAATGCAGATTTATAACAAATATCACGGCATGTAACGAGACTTTGCTTTCAGACTCAAAAAAGGGGGACCGATGTTTTTTAAAAAACAATAAAAAAGTGTCGTATTTGTTCGACGTCCACCCCCACGTAGGGTAGTAATTGAGTAAACGGCTGCGTGTTGATATGATAAAGTAGTATTGCCCAAATTGAGATTTATTGCCTTGTATTAAATCCCTAATTACACTGCTTTAAAAATAAATCTAAACACATACAAACAACACGCTGAATGCAATGAAATTTTCTATAATTAGACTCTAAATTTGCTTTTCAATAAAGCAATATTTCATAGCGATTTGTGCTTAATTTATTAAGTCATTTTCATTAATTTGTAATGATTCAACTAATACCCAGCTATTTAGACGTAACATTACATTTTTTATAATTGGTTAGATTAGAAGATAATAACTTATTAAAAACATTACATTTTAAAAAAAGTCGACATAGTTTAGGTAAGGTTAAAACGGCGGTTCGGCGGTTGGCCTTTTGGCCCATTATGATACCGTGATAAAAGGCGGTGCTTTTCCCCTCTACCGTGAGAATTAGTTAGAACTTTTGATGAAAAGTGTGAGGTCTTTAATGCGTTTTCTGCTTAGGGCAGGGCAGTGGCAGTGGCAGAGAAGATGTACCATTGTTTACTCTTCCTCATCGTGACAGTTTCTTCATAAGTCGTGACATGCATGGAATCCACCTGCCCAGTTTTCTGTTATGGCCGCGATCGCATTTCCAATGGACTCCCTGGATAGAGTTAAAACATCATTAGTTCGACGTAGATCTAGTTTAGGCCAAATCTTTTTCGATGATGTGCATGTGGGTACCTCAAGTTGGCTTTTTAAACTACTTTGCTGTGCAGGAGGAGGCGGCAATTTGCAATCGGTACTCCTTGGTGATGGGAAAGATACAGCTGGGAGGGAGTTGCCCTCTCTTGCTAGCTCGTCCACTTTACAGTTGCCTGGTATGTCCTTGTGGCCGGGTACCCAGACAATGTGAACTCTCAATTTAGCTGCTAGCTCATTCAGGGCGGCTCGGCATTGCACCGCTGTCCTAGAGGTCAAGTAGACTGAGTTCAGTGATTTGATAGCAGCCTGGCTGTCGCAAAGAATAGATATCTCGCTGAACTTTTGTTCGTTGCGGAGTATCCATACAGCTACCTCGGTAATGGCTGTCATTTCGGCTTGATACACACTCGACATAACTCAGAACACTCTGTACTTAGGTATATGTGAGATACACTAATGATAATGGCGAAAAATAATATTTTATGTTGTACGAAACATCAAAAAAGAAAAATCCCAATTTTGTAATTTATTTGTCCAATCTCTTATTGTATTACCCAGTGGGTAAATTATTTTTTTTAATAGGCCGAGTGACAACCCTTATACCTCCTTGGCCACATAAAAAAAACCCTATACCTATATTTCCTGTTATACTGAATACTTTTTTTACCTTTATTCTGTAAAAACGACAACTCAAACATATTCAACGTCTGCTTTGATGGATGTGTCAACTTTCTAGCTGCTTCACCGATTTTGTACCCTCTATTTATTAGTTCAATAGCTATTTGATGACTTTACAAGAGCGGTGCAGTTTGGTGGCCATCACCTTAATTGGCCTATTTTGTTTTTTTTTTAAATAGTACCTCGAGTTAGTTTTGGTCAGAGCTTGGTAGAAATGGATTATTAAAGGAAAATACCTGTAAAAGATCCCTAATTTATTCCCAATGTTATGATATTTTCTTCTTGGGTTAGGTAATTATAAACTCTCAGTACAGTAACTGAACATTTTTTTTCCAATATTTTCACGCAATAAATTTTACTTTACAAATCACTTAGATATTTTCTTCACAATTACTTTAAATACTTTACTTCGAACTAATTAAAATTAAACTGACTTTTTCGCGACCGCTGTCCTTGTTATATTTCCAAATCATCGTTCTAGAAGAATCGCCATAATTCGAAACTATTGTCCCTTTTTCTAGAGAGTTCTCGAATAATCCTTTTACCATTTCGGAACCATTGAACGCAGTATTTTAGAATTTGCCGGTCTTTTCTTTTGTTCCAATCGCCGCGCCGGCATAATAAAGCAGTCCCCCAATTGTGATCGATTCGCTGACGCCGACAGACAACAGAGCCGGCTCGTAACACCAAAGAAGAGGAGTGCCGATTTAAATAAAAATGGTTACCATCCAACCACACCTTTACTTCTTCAACATGTTAACATATTCCCGCTAAAAAATATTCGTGCGAACTTCTCTGTTTACCGTCAAGCAGGGTTATTCGGCAACCGTCGTGTTTTTCTGACGTTTCACTCTAATCCGATCAGTTTGAACGGATGTGATCCCTATAAATAGGAATTCGTTTCTAAAATCCTGTTTTCTTGAAATAATACGTTATTTTGCTGCATTAAAATCTCCCCGTTGGGAGTTTGTGAAATCGGTTTTTGATAAAAATAAACTTTTTCCATTTTGTGATCTTATTTGAAGATGCATGATGCCCTAAAATCAAAAAAATGAAAACGAAAATAATGGTTTTTGTAAGAGAAGAAAGCATGACAAACTGTGAAGTTTTGATTGAGGGAAAAAGAGTGGAACAAGTAAATGAATTTGTGTACTTGGGTTCAAAGTTACATTGAGCGAAGGGTGTTAGCAGAAAAACAGATCAATGGGGCACTGCATATCTTTATGAATAGCCAGAAAGTGTCAAAAAAGGCACGTCTGGATGTGTATAGGGGTGTGTTGGTTCCTACACTTATGTATTGTAGAGAATGTTGGGTTCGGCAGAAGAAGCATGAAAATAGGATTAGTGCTGCGGAGATGAGTAGTTTGAGAAGTATAGCCGGAGTGACTCGGTTGGATAAAGTAAAAAATAGTGAGATAAGAAGATGTGGTTACAAAGATAGATAAAAGAATGCTTAGATGGTTTGAACACGTAGAAAGGATGGATGAAGGAAGATTGACGAAACAAATTTATAAAGCGAGTGTGAATGGACGGAAGTTGGTAGAGGTCGACCTCGGCGAACATCGATCTCGATCAGATCAACATTGTTTTAAAGAAAGGCCAGGTCAAGAGTACCAACAACCGACGAGCATGCATGAGAGCCCTGATGAAAGTAGAGGAGGCGAAGGATGTGTGTAAGAACCGTAGCGGAAGTGGAAGGAAGTGGTCTCTGCCTACCCCTACGGGAAAAAGCCGTGACTATATGTATGTATTTGAAAAATGAAATATATAAGCTCAATTTTTTAGAAATTTCTCCAACATAAATCGTAGTTAATAAAAAAAAAATATATTTTTCTAAATTATAAAACGTATTCAGTAATTCGTGTTTTTTATTACAAGTATCATCCTGACCTATCGTAAAGCAGCAAATATATGAAATAACAGTAAGTATTTAGTAGTAGGTGCGCGCGCTTGAGGCGCTACACTTCTCTCACATCCGCATTATCGAAGAGTAGGAGTAGCGAAGTTTCAGTTTAGCGGTCAGCGATAAATACTGATGGGGGAATAGGCGAGGCCGAGATGTTTGCTCCCGTTCGCAACGGACAACGACGCTTAGGTTTTAAATCGCTAATGAAGCGATTCCGACGTTCGATTTTGGCCTTTAGCTACCAATCACGACTATTATACCTCCTCGAAATCCATTTATTAACAAAATATCTTAACTGAATAAAATATACCTGTGAATAAAATATACCTGTTATAGCAGACACTAATCACAGTAATAATAATTTTTTACCACATCTGCGTGGAAAGTTCGTAGTTTTTCACTGTTTTTAGGAAAGAAAATGCCTCATTTTTACTCGGGTAAAAATAATTTCATTAAATGTGCGCATGTGTCTACTTTTTTTCCCTGTCAGCTATAAATAATTATAACTGTAGCCTAGCAACGCATAATAATAAATAAAGTAAAGTTTAACCTTCACTCCAATAAATTAATTTTAATAATTTATTATTCTAATGATAACAAATAGTCCAATTTGTTAGTTACAGTTAAAATATAACTTATTAAAAAATGATCGACTCTGATGAAGTTGCTGAAAAAGAAACTCGAAATTGTAATGAAAGGATTCCACTAAAAATGATTGAAAATCGTGATTCAGTCATCTTGGAAAATTCTTTTTTGTCTGTCGCTTCAAATTCAGTAGTCAAAATTCAGCCTACAATAAACAGATCGTCTAATACTCCGATTCGAACTACGTCTTCCAGTAATCCAAACAAAATACCTTCTGAAACATTAACATCTAATTCAAAAAATATACCACGAACCTTTTTGGCTTCACAACCATCGAAGAAATTAAAGAAGATGATCGAATAAAATAGTCCGTTGAAAAACGGATGTATTTACAACAATGTTATCTACTCCGAGTATTAAATTTGAAAAATGTAAGATTGATAACTTAATATTTGAAAATTATTATTATAAAAATAACGAAAGTGATAATAATTAATATTTTTTGGCATTTTGGTTTATTTATTTTGTTCATGTTTAAAACTTTTTACCTAAAACAGATAACAATAGAAATTCCGTTCATATATATTGTAGGTTATAAGATTTAATTCATTTTAAATGCATATAAAACAGAAGAAGAGTATGAAACATGTTTAAAATTTAACCCATAACTTAATCAAGTACTATTTATTTACATACTTATTTAATTCGAACTTTCCATTACATACATATAGTCACGCCTTTTTCCCGTAAGGGTAGGCAGAGAGCACTTGCTACGGTTCTTACACACATCTTTTGCTTCCTCTACTTTTATCAGGGCTCTCATGCATGCTCGTAGGTTGTTGGTACTCTTGACCTGGCCTTTCTTCAAAACAATGTTGATCTGATCGAAATATGTTCGCCGAAGTCGACCTCTACTGACTTCCGTCCATTCACACTCGCCTTATAAATTTGTTTCGTCAATCCTCCTTCATCTATCCTTTTTACGGGTCCAAACCATCTAAGCATTCCTTTATTTATATTTGTAACCACATCTTCTTTTACACTACAGCGTTCCCTTATCTCACTATTTTTTACTTTATCCAACAGAGAGTCACTCCGGCTATACTTCTTAGACTACTCATCTCCGCAGCATTAATCCTATTTTCATGCTTCTTCTGCCAAATCCAACATTCACTACCATACATAAGTGTAGGAACCAACACACCTCTATGCACAGCCAAACGTGCCTTTTTGACACTTTCTGGCCGCTCATAAAGCTATGCAGTGCCCCATTCATTTGTTTTTATTACAGATGTGGTAAAAAGAAGTATGCGCACCACGGGATGAAAGTCTCAATCTTACACGTTGGTTGGAATGACATAATTTCTTCCATAGGTGCGCAATATACTACTATTTTTTATGTGTATACGAGCTAAGATTCATAAGTAGATTAGATTAGATTTGTACAATGCTTATGGGCCAAGAAAATCTTTACTGAGCCTTGCGTTTTCACTTACCTATGTCGTGTAAGAGTTCCCTGTCTAGACCTGTCCTTTTTACTAAACTCTATAAGACCCAAACAGATCGGAAAATCCTCCCTCTTATCAAACACCAAATTTCTTACCAATTATAGTTGATGAAGTTACTCGAACAATAATAGGGCTGAAAAATCGGAAAGCACCTGGGCCAGATAATATCCGGAACAAATTTTTAAAACTATTGAATGAATGGGGCACTGCATATCTTTATAAATAGCCAGAAAGTGTCAAAAAAGGCTCGTCTGGCTGTGCATGGAGGTGTGTTGGTTCCTACACTTATGTATGGTAGTGAATGTTGGGTTTGGCAAAAAAGGCATGAAAATAGGATTAATGCTGCGGAGATGAGTAGTCTGAGAAGTATAGCCGGAGTGACTCGGTTGGATAAAGTAAAGAATAGTAAGATAAGAGAAGGAAGATTGACGAAACAAATTTATAAGGCGAGTGTGAATAGACAAGTCGGTAGAGGTTGACCTTGGAGAACATATCTCGATCGGATCAATTGTTTTAAAGAAAGGCCAGGTCAAGAGTATCAACAACCGACGAGCATGTATGAGAGCACTAATGAAAGTAGAGAAAGCAAAAAATGTATGTAATAACCGTAGCAAGTGGAAGGAAGTAGGTCTCTGCCTACCCCTACGGGAAAAAGGCCTGACTACATGTATGTATGTATAGAATCATACCCGACGTGTGGCTCAAAAGTACATTTATAACACTACCCAAGAAATCAAGTGCAAAGAACTGTGAAGACATTCGTACGATTAGTCTCATAAGTCACTCTCTTAAACTTATCTTGAAATTAATCCATCAAAGAATATATAGGATCTGCGAAGAGCAGATCAGCTCTACCCAGTTTGGGTTTAGAAATGCCCTAGGTACTAGGAAGGCAGTCTTTAGCATTCAAGTCTTATTTCAAAGAGCTCAAAATGTTAATCATGATATTTTTGCATGCTTCATTGATTATTAAAAAGCATAATAAGATGATGAAAGTTCTTGAATCAACTAGACTGGATAAACAAGATCTAAAAATTATAACAAATCTTCATTGGAATCAGACCTCTTCGATCAGAATAGAAAGTGAGGAATCCGATGAAGAGAGGAGTTCGACAGGGGTGTGTACTTTCGCCATTACTCTTCAACATATATTCAGAATACATAGCCCTGGAAAATACCTCCGACGGGGTGATTTTTAATGGCGAGTGCATACGATATGCGGATGACACAGTAATTATCTATAACGATCTAAAGGGACTTCAAAGATTAATGAACAACAGAGTGGTGGAAGTAAGTGAAAGACATGGACTGCGGATGAATGCGAAGAAGACCAAATTCATGATTATCTCTAAAAATAGACGCATGGAAGGCCAGCTACTGATACATAACTGACCCATCCAAAGAGTTAACAAGTATGTCTATTTGGGAACAAAGATTAACAAAGAATGGAACCACTCGGTTGAGATACGACGCCACATTTAAAAGGCTCGAGCCATATTCCTTAAAATAGCAAAATTGTTCCAAAGTAGGCACCTGTCATACCAAAATGCTGATACTGAGGTGCTATGTGTTCTCAACTCTTCTATACGGCGTTGACTCATGGACGTTATCCGAAACATCTTGCAAGAAATTGGAAGCCTTTGAACTGTGGCTCTACCGTCGCGTAGGAAGAAGAAGAATCTCATGGCTGAAAAATCTCCGAGTGTGGTTTAATACATCAATTGTGGGCTTATTCCGTGCATCAGTAAATAAAGTTCGTATATACATTATGCTAACCAACATCCGGAATGGATAGGCATAAACAGAAGGCCAGAACAGATTAAAATACCCCATGATTCTGGTCGATTATTCTAGCTTAGGAAGTACTCAGCGATGGTTCTTTAATGAACTCTTTGGCCTGTTTTATTTCCAGCGCCTTGTTTCATCATTCTCGAGATCTCCATCCAAGTAGTTACGTTTTTGCAGCCCTTTCGCTTAAACACAACAAGGTTCGGAACTAATTGAAGCTTCTCGATCTAGTAAATCAGCCTCTTCGTTGCCTTGTTACCTATACTAAAGACAGCCTGTTTTGACTGCCCAACTCTTGTAGGGTTTCCAAGCAATTCCAAACAAGTTTGGAGTTAACTTGCTATCAGAGTATGTGGCGATGGTCTTTACCTTAAACTCTTTCCTCGGCAGTGACGTATTGCTGCAATTTCTGTCTGGATATCATTTTATTTTTGTACATTACCATCTGTTAGTAAAATATTTAAATTTTGATTTCTTTCAAATAGACGTTGTATAAAAATAAACTGAATATTCAAAAGCTTTGAAAACGTTGAGAATGTTTTTATTATTGTTCATTGGTTTGAACGCACATATTGCATTTTAAAATTTATTTTGTTCATGATTCATTTTGCTTTTCGTAATAATAAAGAGGCCATGGAAAATATTACAACCTACATAAACACAATAAAAGCAAATCAAAATAAAAACGAAACTCCCAGAGAAACTATTAAACAAAACTCTCTACCCTTGCTCTTGATCGAGACATTCTTAAGCATTTCTAGTTGAAAGGGACAAACAAATAAAACTAGTCGAACTAGAGGTGCGGATGCGATTTAACCTTAACAGTTTCATGCTTTTAAAATAACGACTACAAAATGGGTTTAACTATAAAATTCCCACCTTCCAGTTCAACTTTAGAAGACAATTGAGCAAATTCATCTAATTGTTAAAAGAATCTCGCTAGATCTTGAAGAAAAGAAATATTGTTCTGCTATGTTTCTCGACATTAATTAAGCCTTTGACAGAGTCTGGCACCAAGGGCTGATGTACAAATTCCCGTCAATTATTTTTGCATCCTAAACTCTTACCTACAAGACCGCCACTACCGTGTAAAATACCTGAACGAATTCTCACCCTTCCACCCCATTAATGCTGGCGTGCCTCAAGGAAGTGTCCTTGGTCCTCATCCGATTTACCAACCGCTGGGAACGCCACTGTTGCGATTTTTGCTGATGACACAGCCATCTTAACCTCACATGTAAAAAAAAATATGGCTTCACATCAACTGCAATTATACCTACTTCAAATCCAGTCTTGGCTGATTAAATGGAGGATCAAAGTCAACGAGAGTAAATCAGTACATGTAACTTTCACAAATCGTAAAAACACCTGTCCTCCAGTTAGATTAAATAATATCCAAATCACTCAGCGAGAAGAGGTGAAGTATCTTGGTATCCACTTTGATCGAAGAATGACATGGAAGAAACACATTTTCACGAAGAGAAAGCAGCTCGGCTTAATGTTGCACAAACACTACTGGCTAATCGGTCCCAAATCAGAGCTATCCTTGGTAAACAAACTATTAATCTATAAAGTTATTTTCAAACCCGTTTGGACATATGGATTAGAACTCTGGGGTTCAGCTTCCAACTCTAACCTAGAAATCCTGGAAAGGTTCCAAGCTAAGATGCTCAGAATTATCTCACAAGGGCCATGGTTTGTTACTAACAGTTTAATTGCACGAGACCTCAAAGTACCAACAGTAAAAGAGGAAATCAAACAACAATACATGAAATATTCTACGAGGCTAGAAGCTCATCCAAACCCTATCGTGACGGACCTAACGCAATTAGTGCCTCATAGACGTCTGAAACGTCACTACCCAGGTGACTCACTGTACCGTTTTTAGCAGACTCTTAATACACGTTCACTGTAGTTATTTTATAATATAACTAATGTAAATATAGGAGCCAGTTGATGAACTGATTTCTACAAGTTTCTTCATATGAACACACAATTTACTTATTGTTATATGTACATTGTAACAGATTGTAAATAAAGCTTAAAAAAAAAACTATAAAATAGATGTACAAAACAACTATAAATATAATTCGAATGGTATGAAAACACGATTAATATGAATTATATATTTAGTAAAATCGATTAAAAAGAGATTGCTAACAAAGTACTATTATTAAAAACAAATAACAAATTTACCTATACAATAAATTTACCAGAACAGCAAAAACGTTCTGTTGTCCTCCTGGTAGAGATTAGATGCAATAAAATATTTCTTTATCCAAATAAAAATTACTTCCAGGGTACACTATTTTATCAGTTTTATTTTTCTTTGCCCAGTATATGGTTGATTTTCGAATGACATTTCATCTCTAAATTTTCGCGAACCAATGGCAGGTATAGGTCCAAAAACTGTGAAATGTAAAGATAATATCTAATCAAATTACGAAACGTGACTGCATAAAAATGACAGATGAAATTACAATACGTCAACGTCAAAAGAACGTCTGAAAACGTATCAAGCAAAGTATCAAGAATTATTTTACCCTATTCAATTATGAGTTTGTTATTACTTTAACTCCAATGGAATCTTAATAAAATGAAAATAAATTTCATAAAGAGATCCATTTTATACAATTTTTATTCACCAGAAAGTCACTAAAATAACGTCAGATGAACAACAAGAAAATAAAGTTACCGGTAAAAACCGATATATCTCTGTATTCCGAATTGACAGTGAGCTTATCAGTGTAAGAAGAATGAATAAAAGGAAACTCCGGCTAAACCGAGGTGGGTTAAAAATAATTGTTTTTTTGACTGCGGGAACTGAGCCACTAGTCAAACCACAAATAATACATTATTTTGACAGATGATATTTTCTTTAAAGCATAATACGCCTATATTGTACATTTTGTGTTGACAGATACACATTTTTAGATTTGCCATTGATATTTATTTAATTAATTTTTTGCATCTCTCATAAGTAAATGCAGTTTATTATTTTTGCATCTTACCCAACTTAGTTTACAATGTTTGGAGTAACACGTGGTTTACGTTTTAAAAAAAAACAAATGAAGTAAATAAATCCTACGTAGTGAAGAAATATTTGCAACCAGTGAAACTAGAAAAACAATTATAAATATTAATTTATTAAAAACAAAAAAAACTTTGCAATACTTTCAAGAGAAAATTATTTTAACAGTATGTATTTATTAATAAATTTAAAAGAAGCTGCAATTGCATGTATTATAAAACATGAGTTGAAAATAGAAATACGTACGAAAATATCTAAACAACGCCAAAACAATTCCTGCCCAATTGTGGTTTACTAGTCAGTCTTCAAGGATTTCAAGGTTATTTGCCAATAAAAAATTAAAATTGTTTTTGATCAGTTGTTGGGATTTTAATGATTGATGAGCTACTGTTCAAGGATTCCAAGCTTCTTTGTCAATAGATAACAATTGTTCTTGAACAGTTGTTGAAACTCTAACTCCTGACGAGCTACCATCCATTCTTTAAGGATTTTAACTTTTTTTACCAATAGAAGATTACAATTCTTTTTGGTAAATTCTGTCGTTGGGACTCTTATAATTAAAAAGCAACTAACCAATCTTCAAGGATCCCAAGCTACTTTGTCAATAGAAGAATCCAATTGTCATGTCATGAGTGTAGTTGTTCTTCTTATTCTGTTTGTCTTAACTTCCATTTCCAATACATTATATTTTTTTTTTTTATGAAAATAGTCGCAAAAAGGGTAGACCTATCGTGTGGGCCGCGGACGGCCCGCACTTCGACTATTAGAAGGGACAGGGATTATAGAAAGGAGATGATTGTGGACACGATTTTTAAAAAGTTGCAGGTCATAGTTCACTGATTTTGGAAGCTTATTCCATTCCGTAGCAGCCCTGTAAAAGAAGGATTCTTGATGAAGATTGGTCCTTGTAGTGTCAATCTTGAGATTAAATGGGTGAGACTGATCAGCGTGCCGAGTTCTTCCGCCGAACGTGGCCAATGGTGGTACAAGAGTTTTTATTTCTCTGGAGCATCTGCCATGGAAATATCTGTAGAGCAATGACTGGTCTGCAACTCTTCTTCTATGTTCTAGAGGGTGAAGGGTATCTGTGAGAGTTGAGCTGTTTATCAAGCGAATGGCTATTTTCTGAATGAAATCTAGAAGACGAAGAGAATGCCTTGGTGCTGAACCCCAAATGTGCGAGCAATACTCCAGTAGAGGTCGGATTTGAGCCTTGTACGTCGTCAATAGTTGATCATGCTTGTAAATACAGTCCATAGTTCTAAAAGTTTTAGTTTGTTTGGAGTTTCTATTACATATGATCGACAAGTACTTTTTGTTTTCTACTGAATTCCATCAATAGTGAAGATATTTGTCAAATTAACGATTCGGACATCGCAAAGACCCTGTTCTGAAGAACTGTCTTTAGGAATCCATTCCCAGGATGTCCAAAAAGCATATAGGTCTTTTCAATTTCGTTCGTTAGCTTACACAGTCTACTTACAGATAAATTTATTTTGTCCTTATTTTTACAAATTCCCAAAGGGATATTTAAGGAGCAGATTCGAGGACGTGCGAAAATCACGTTTAAAATTCACCCGCATCTCTAAATGCGAAACCTTGGGCTAGCTCGAATTATTCTTGTGCGATTGTCGACCCGACGTTCGAGGACGCAGCGTCGTTGACCGTCGTGACGGCGACGCCGACGTCGACCCTCAGCCTAAATATAAAGAACGTCTCGCGTGATGTACTCGATAGCCACGATTCTTTGGCTTGCGTTGCAAAAATAAATCGTCTTTTTTTTTATCTGGAAAAGGTATGTGTGAGTTGCGAGAATATGTACAGAGTGACCGTTCTCATAATAGACAAAACTAGATCGTCGAGTATAAAAGTATTTCTAAAATTAAAATCGTAAGTTAATTCCCTTTTGTCGAAATGTTGAATGTTAATAGCTTGCAAGGCAAGTAACCTTGATTTTTGTGTTATCAATTGCTTTATTTGAAATGTTTTATTATTATTAATCCGGTTTATAGCGTCTTTCGCCTTCCGGTTCCCAGTTGCCAGCCTCTTCGGTCAGTCCAATCTCCTGGGGCTAGATTTCTTTCGGACATCGCTTTCTGAATGCCCCCTATCCATGTTGGTTTTGGTCTACCTCTTTTCCTTCGTTCTGTTGGGGTCCATTTAAGCACTAGTTTGGGTAGCCTTTCATCTGTCATACGTTCAACATGGCCGTACCATATAAGTTGTCTTCTTTGGATTTCATCTATTATAGTTGTGTCGGTCTTTACAATTTGTCGAATTCGGTCATTTGTATCCCTATCGAGACGTGATATGCCAGCAGATCTTCGCCAGAAATCCATCTCCAGGGCTAGCAATCGGCGTTCTAATGTTTTATTAAGTTGCCACGTTTCACAGCCATATAGAACAGTACTTTGAAAGATAGTATTATATATCATATGTTTTTTTCCCTAGATATATTTTTTGCCCACAACAGCGAGTTTAGGCATCCTATAACTTTCTCTCCTTTTAATATCCGTTGTTCTATTTCCTCCTCAGTACGACCTTTACATGTGATTTTTGTACCCAAATAGGTGTATTCCTTACATATTCCTATTTTTACATTGTCCAGATCCAGATCTGTTGTTTCTGCCCTAATACACAAATATTTCGTCTTGCTCATATTAACCGTTAATCCCCATTCTTCGTATTCTCTAAGAAGTCGTTTTCCCATAAACTTCAGGTCTTCTTTATCTTGGGCCGCGACGACCTGATCATCCGCGAAGTGCAGATTATACAGAGTAGTGTCATCATTTAACTGTATCCCCATTCCATGGCACGCTCGACTCCACTTCTTTAACACTTCGTTTAAATATATTTTAAATAGTGTGGGGGATAAACTACAACCTTGTCTTAGACCCTTAGTGACAGTGAAACTTTCAGATAGATTATTTCCTAACTTAATTTTGGATGTTAATTGCTGATATAACTGTTTAATAGCTATAATTACAGTGTTATTGATCGTTGATTTCTCTAAGACTTGCCACAGATTTGTTATCGGGACAGTATCGTACGCTTTTGTAAGGTCTACAAAAAGTAAATGGACTTCCCTATTAGTTGGCACTCTTTTCTCACTCATTTGAACAATGCTAAAAATATGATCCATGCATGAGCGGCCGGCCCGAAACCCTGCTTGTTGTTCGATTTCGTTTGCTTCGTATTCTTGTTCTAGTAAGTTTTTTAAGATTCTCCCATATAGTCGGCTTACGGTGCTTGTTACCGAGATATATCTGTAGTTAGAACAGTCATCCTTTCTGCCTTCTTTGTGGATTGGTGTTATCCAGGCTTCTCTCCAGCTTAACGGAATTGGTTCCCCATCTAAATATCGTGTAAAGAGTTCTTTGAGGAATAGAATTAACGTCCGTGTTCCATTTTTCAATAGCTCTGCAGGTATGTTCTCTGGTCCACTAGCTTTTTTATTCTTCATGTTTTAAACTTCAAAAATTAATAGCCCAAGAAACTTATCTCTGGAGGAGTAACAACAGCTTTAACTTTGTTGGATGAAGGATACTTAATAAATTGAAAAAAATCATTTCAGCATAAGTCGCATGATTAGAGGATCTATCGAGACACTATCTCACTTTTGAAAGGAGAAAATGATCTACCAATCCAAGGAATGAGCACTTTTTAATGAAGCTGAATTAAGAAGTAGAATACCAAAAAAAACCATTGCTTTCCGCATAGTACAAAATTCGAAGACAGCGTTTTGCTAGAAGTCATCAGCATTGGATTGTTGATGACTGGAAGGTTTAATTTTCAGATGAAACAATAAATAGTCTTAACACTCCAGATAGACGAAGCTAGGAAAAGTGTCCTATGGACTAGGAATAATCAGTTAACATTTAAAAAATCAAGCAACTTTGTCTCTTTATTTGCAAATTTTTAATCTGTCATAATATACGGAATAATTTTTTGGGGCTCTAATAAGAATACAGATAGAATATTTATTATTCAAAACAGAGTAATGAGAATAATCAATTGCAAACATTATAAAGACCCTTGTCGAACAGTTTTTAAAAATACTGTTTATGCTCTGTATATTTTTGAATGTTTGATGTATTTGTTTAAAAATCGTGTAAGACGTTCTGCTAGTAACAATCAATTGTTTTTATAAAATTGTAATATTTTTTTTAAAATAAACATTATTATTATAATGGCTCACCCCTAGAGGTTACAGTTCACCGCACAATTTAGCTCTTCTCACAAAGTTCATGGTTGTATAGGGTGAGATTTTTTTAAAATCGGTAGGTCCTAGGTTGGTGTAACCAAATATGTTAAACCTTATTTTTCCCAGGCCGGGGCATGAACATAGTAGTTTCAGCAGTTTCGTCTTCCACGCAGCAAAACCGACAGTCAGTTTTTGGTTCAGACCTATCCTTCCGAGGTGGTATCTTAGACGACAGTGTCCTGTAAGCAGTCCCGTTAGAATTTGCAGGTCATTCTTGCTCCATTCTAGGATATGCTTAGTTCTGTTTCTCGAGGGTTTAGGTTACAACTTGTAGTGACTCCAAAAACCGGTTCTGGTTCAGTGAACGCAGACACGGCACCCTGTTTTGACTGATGATGATTATAATTAAATATGTAAATGTGTTAAAGTGAGGCTTTACTTTTGTCCAAGAATTTAATTGTTAACAATCAGAAATAAATTAATAGCAGCCCCAGTTCGTAAATTTTAATGACAACATTTGCAAATAGCACATTTTTTTCGAAATAAAAAATGAAAATGAAAATATTCCAAATGCTGCTGGAAGAATTAACTTGTAGACCATTATATTTTGTAAATACAATCAATGAATTTTTTTTCAACCACACAAAACCCATTGCAATCATCTCGCATCACGTATACCATTTATAAGGTCCAATAAACACAGAATTTTTTCACAGGTTTCTCTGCATTAAATTAATTTATTTGAAAAAAACCAAATTATCGTTACGCATAGAAGGATATTCTCACTAAAAAAAATAATACTAGAAACGTCTACACCGTTGAATCATCGCACTGATCACTGCGGAAGTAGCAGCCTCTTTTTGTGACAAATTTGGTTTTATTAGGTGTGCCACATGATCAAAGAAATGCCTCAAGGGACCGCAACTATACGTCACAGTTTTTGTAAATTTACCCTTTTGGACCCAAACTTGTAACAAGTGACAAATAATCTTATCTCATCTACCCACCATTAACTGGTATTTGTTTAAAAGTATAACGAGTCATTTATATGCCCACTAGTTTCGGTTGTTACTAGTGAATCTTTAAACATTTTAACAGATTAATTAAAAATCACAAATGGAACTCTCCAATCAATGAATATCTTTTTGAAATAATACTTCTTTACGCACGCTTTTTTTTACTGAAAATAGTCGCAAAAGGATAGACCTATCGTGTGGGCCGCGGATGGCCCGCACTGCGACTATTAGAAGGGGAAGGGATTATAGAAAGGAGATGATTGTAAACCCGCTTTTTAAAAAGTTGCAGGTCATATCCTCTGTAGAGAAGGATTCTTGATGGAGATTGGTCCTTGTAGTGTCAATCTTGAGATTAAATGGGTGAGACTGATCAGCGTGCCGAGTTTTTCGGCCGAATATAGCCAGTGGTGGTACAAGAGTTTTTATTTCTCTGGAGCATTTGCCATGGGAATATATGTAGAGTAATGTCTGGTCTGCATACTCTTCTTCTATGTTCTAGTGGGTGAAGGGTATCTGTGAGAATTGAGCTGTTTATCAACCGAATGGCCCTTTTCTGAATGGAATCTAGAAGACGAAGAGAATGCCTTGGTGCTGAACCCCAAATGTGCGAGCAATATTCCAGTAGAGGTCGGATTTGAGTTTTGTACGTCGTCAACAGTTAATCAGGAGTAAAAAACTTTCTAGCTTTTCACAGAAAACCTAGCCTCTGGCTTGCTGACTTTGCGATGGTCATGCCAAGACATATTATTAGACCCCGTGACTCCCAAAATCGAGATGAAGGGACTTGATTCAATGGTGTTTCCGGACATTGTAATAGAGTGATTTGAGGGAGTGACTTGGGGATTAAGCTCGTGAATGCGTAACGAGGGCGTTAGGAAAATTGTGATCGGGCGAGGCGAAAGGAAGTTAAAAGAGAGATATAATTTTAGTGAGGATGGAAAAAGAGAGAGTTACGTTTTGTATATTGTGTCCGATCCTCCGTGGCGCAATTGGCTGTTAACCGAAAGGTTGGTGGTTCGAGCCCACCCAGGGGTGAATCTTTGTTTTTTGTTTTTGTTGAAGTAAAACTTCTGTACGCATGCCTGACTTGGGGAGTAAGCTGGTGAATGCGTAACGAAAGCGTTAGGAAAAGTGTGATCGGGTGAGGCGAACGGAAGTTGAGAGGGAGATTTAAGTGAAGATAGAAAGAGAGAGTTACGTTTCGTTCATTACTGTAGGGGCAAAAGAGAAAGGTGCGAGCACACATTTTCTTTCTCTTTTCCTCTTATAGCCAGTGCATGAAATGATTATTTTGAAATTTCATTTCGTTCTTGAACACTTTTGTATTTTAATATTTTGTTAATTATAATTTGTGACTACTGATGTATCCGATTAAGAAAATAATGAATAAAAATAAAAAATCTATTCAAAAATATTAATTTATCAATGAAAACCCATAATAAATTTAAATGTTTGTAGAAAATTATTATATATATTTATATATATATATATATATATATATATATATATATATATAGAGAGAGAGAGAGAGAGAGAGAGAGAGAGTGGACCAAAAGTCTGGAAACGGCCAATTATCTCGTAAATTGCTAGTCCTAGTTATACAAAATATAAGCTTATTTTGAGATACGGAGATTCCAAATTTGACATGTGAACTGAATATGATTTCGCTACGATTTACTATTTACTCTCTAGATTAAATAAGATTTGTAAGTATCCACTTTGACCATTGTACCCTCCCTGTGATTAGAGCTCCTCTTTCAGTCCCAGTTGTCCCAGAGGCTGTTGGGGGTCCTGATGTAGCTCTCTGGCTCAAGTCTACATTGCATAGGAACAGGAAGACAAACTTTTCCAGTCCCTCGCAGTAGCATAGGACGTGTTCCGCCGTCTCTTCTTCTTCAAGACAGAAACGGCTTTGACTGTTCTCAGCCTTTTCTAACCTAAAAAGGTGTCTGTAAATCAAAATCAAAATTATGTTGAAGATGTAACGATGACGTAGCTATATCTATAATACTGACTGATGGTAGAATAATAGACACAGTCAATAAAATTGACAAAACCGAAGAGGCTGATGAAAACCCATCTCCATTTGAACTGCCTATTGTAGATTGTAGATTGTAGGGTGGGTCGTGAAGGCCATGCTGCCTCTCAAGCAATTCGACCTATCAGATCTTTTGTGCATAATCCTTATTCTATTCAAGGCCCGGGATTCCGAGACTTCGAGTAAAGTTTATCAGTTTCCTGGGGGCTAAGTTTCTGATATCGAAGGGCTTTAGGAAGGCCCCTTCCAGAAACTTGAGCCTCTTGCAGAAAAGCGCTAGGCATTCGCAAAGCAAATGTTCTGCAGTTTCAGCGAAGTTCTCGCAGTAGCGGCAACTATCACTCTCTGTTTTGCCCATCTTTTTCAGGTGGTACCTTAGAGGGCAGTGTCCAGTGAGGAGTCCCGTCACCAGTTTCAAATCTTTCCTGTCCAACTCGAGAAGCTGTTTAGCTTTCCTTGGCGAAAGATTTACTAGCCTTTTCGCTTGCCTTTGTCCTGGCACTTTATGCCAGTGAGATTTCATTTCATCTGTTTTCCAGCGTCGAACCTCTTCTTTCAAGTGGGTTTTAGAAAGTCCACAGAAGGGTTCTGGGCCGGAAAATTTTGTATTTGCTCCTTCTTTGGCAAGGCAATCTGCTTCTTTGTTGCCTTTAACTCCCTTGTGACCTGGAACCCACATCAGAGTAACTTGATTGTTTGCTGCCAGTTGTCTCAGGGACTGAGTTTAGACTCACAAGTGTATGACTTCAGAGCTTTTAGTGCTGCTTGGCTATCTGATAAAATATAGATTTCTGTTCACTGTAGTGATATGGGGACAACAAATTTAGTGCTTCTTTTGCGATTTAAAATAAAATCAAAAATTAAAGATTTCCTTTAATACATTTGTATTTGGATGATGCGAGGGGGAGCAATAAGAGTTTCATTTACCTAACTTCTTGCTCCTACTAAGCTTGGCCTTGGTCGCGGGTAGGCTTATAGTCTTAAGGAAGAGACTTCCCGACAAGTTTTCGAATGCAAGCACCGCGTAGACAGTTATCCCCTCACTCTTCATTCTATCATTGTGTCCGAACCATCTCAGGACGCTCCATTTTTTCTTCTCGAGTTTACAAAACCAAACGTACCGCCGCTGGATTATTTACGTTTAAGTAGATTGTTACAGGCGAAGAGACACAATTCTACGTGTGGGTTAAACGCTTGGTCAGTTTCGGTTTTGGTAAAAAAATGCGTACAATTTCTGTCGGTTTCCCGTCGATAACTTCGTTGTATTTCATTTTTTTTAAATTTTTTTTTGTCAAAGTTGATTGCTGGAATTCAAATTAAAAGATTCGAGAATCACCGCTGACGAATCATCTTTCGATGGCGCGGTGTTTTTTCGTTCAAAAATTGCCGTTAATGTTACGAGATAATTTTTGTTCGCTTTGTTCGTAAACTATTTGGTCCTTATGGATTATCGGTATATATTTATGGATTTTCACGGCAATAAGAGAAGATTGATAAATTGGTACTAAAAAAATTATCGTACTAGCAAAAACAATTTCACAGTCACTAGACATTTTTCGTTAGAAATCACCGATATCTTTTTGCTTTTGTTTTAAAAGTTTCTCGAAAACGTTGTAGATTGTAGATTGTAGGGTGGGTCGTGAAGGCCATGCTGCCTCTCAAGCACTTCGACCTATCAGATCTTTTGTGCATAACCCTTAATATATTCAAGGCACGGGATTCCGAGACTTCAAGTAAAGTTTATCAGTTTCCTGGGGGCTACTCGAAAACGTTGCTTAAGCACATCGGTGCTAACTTGTGGCGTTTTGAAAAGTCATATTCACTACTATGTTTTTAAATTTAATATTATACATACATACATATAGTCAAGCCTTTTTCCCGTAGTTGTAGACAGACACCACTTCCTTCCGCTTCGGTTCTTACACACACCCTCTACTTTTATCAGCGCTCTCATACATGCTCGTCGGTTGTTGGTACTCTTGACCTGGCTTTTCTTCAAAACAATGTTGATCTGATCGAGATTGATGTTCGCCGAGGTCGACCTCTACCGACTTGTCCGTTCACACTCGCCTTATAAATTTGTTTCGTTAATCTTTCTTCATCCATCTCAGTATTCCTTTATCTATATTTGTAACTACATCTTCTTTTACACCACATCGTTCCCTTATCTCACAATTCCTCACTTTATTCAACCAAGTCACTCCGGCTATACTTCTTAGACTACTCATCTCCGCAGCATTAATCCTATTTTCATGTTTTTTTTGCCAAACACAACATTTTCTACCATACATAAGTGTAGGAACCAACACACCTCTATGCACAGCCAGACGTGCCTTATTTGACACTTTCTGGCTGTTTATAAAGCTATGCAGTGCCCCATTCATTTGTTTTTCTGCCAAAACCCTTCGCTTAATGTTTGAATCCAAGTATTCTTCTTCTTTGGGTACCTATCCATTTCGGATGTTGGCAATCATGTTGGCAATTATAACTTTGTTTGTACACGCTCGAAACAGTTTTGCTGAGGTTTTCCCAAACCAAGTCTTCTTAACCATGAGATTCTTATTCTTCCGGGTCCTCTCCTACCCAGTATCTTTTCCTGTATTATGGTTTGCAGTAGTGAGTATCGATCCTTATTCCTCATAACGTGCCCTAGGTATTCTTGTTATCTTTTTTTTTGTACATGATATCTAGATCTTTTTTCATTCTCTTTAGCACTTCTATATTTGTAACGTGAGCTGTCCATGGTATTCGGAGCATTCTTCTATACAGCCACATCTCAAATGCTTCCACTTTTTTAGTGGTGACTTCTGTGAGTGTCCAGGATTCTACTCCATACAATAGAACAGAAAAAACATAGCATCTTAAGTCTCTTATTTTCGTATCTAGGGATATGTTGTGACTTTTGAAGATGGCACTCATTTTGTTAAAAACCGTCCTGACTTTTCATATAAGACATTTTACCTCTTGTGCACTGTCCCATTGTTCGTTTATGATGGTTCCAAAGTAGCAATATTGTTAAACACGTTCAATTCGAGTTCCGTTGATATATAGGTGAGCTCCATGTATATCTCTTTTGCTGATACAAACTCATTTACTTGTTCCACTCTTTTTCCCTTAATCAAAACCTCGCAGTTTGTCATGCTTTCTTCTCTTTTAAAAACCACTACTTTAGTTTTGCTTACATTTATTTTCATCCCTTTGATTTTTAGGGCATCATGCTTAACATTAACCATCGCCTGCAACTCCTCTGACAAGCTAAAGGCAGAAATTGCATTTTAACAACCACATTTGCAAAATAAAAAAAAATTCTGTTACACCAAGACAATTTACCGTCTCGCACGGTTGCCATGGAAAAAATCCATGATGATGCTAGAATAGATTCCAGATACTCGCAGCTTATAAAAAACATATACGAAAATGCCACCTTCTCCGTCCAAATAGATCAGGATACTAAGACGAATACAATCCCGGTAGGTCGAGGTGTACGCCAAGGAGACATAATTTCCCCAAAATTGTTTACGCTGGCCCTAGAGAACAAGTTTAAAAAGATGCAGTGGGAAAAGAAAGGAATTAGAATCGACGGCTCTTATCTAAATCACCTTCGCTTTGCTGATGACATTGTACTTATTAGTTGCGACATAAACGAACTTAAAACAATGCTAGAAGATCTAAAGCACATATCGTCGACAGTGGGACTCGAGATGAATGTCAGCAAAACTAAAATAATGAGTCCAGCAGGAGAACATTTAGAAATTCAAGGCCAAATAATAGAAAACGTAGATCAGTACATATACCTTGGACATGCAGTAAAGCTTGGAAAGGAAAATCAAACGGCGGAGATAGGCAGAAGAGTAGCTTTGACATGGTCGGCTTTTGGAAAGCTCAAATATATATTTAAAGATGCCAATATGCCCATAAGCTTGAAACTGAAGGTATATGAAACTTGCATACTGCTAGTCTCAACTTACGATCTAGAAACCGCCACATTAACAGAAAAAAGCGTAAAAAGACTTAGAACGACGCAACGAGCAATAGAACGAAGAATGCTTGGGATAAGTCTGAGGGACAGAGTACGTAATGAGACCATTCGACAAAGAACCAAAGTCACCGATATCATAGAGCGTGTCGCACACCTTAAGTGGCAATGGGCTGGACATGTGGCTAGACAAAACGACAGCAGATGGACAAAAAAGTTAATTCAGTGGAGACCCAGAAAAACAAGAAGAAGCATAGGTAGACCTCCAAAAAGATGGCTAGATGATGTGAAGAGAATAGCGGGCACCCATTGGCAGCAAACAGCTCAAGACAGAAACGCATGGAAGAGATTAGAAGAGGCCTATGTCCTGCAGTGGGCAATAATTGGCTGAAGAAGAAAAGGGTCATTTCGTTTCATTTAATTTCAAAACAACAATGTGGGATATAAATATGGAAAATGTTTGCTGTTCAATTTCTTTTTTAAATTTGACTTTGAAAATAAAATTTCTTGACGGAAAATTATTTTTTGTTTCCTTTTTACCAATATTTTAGCTGCAGCCCTTATGTAGCAATGCACATGTTACTAGTTATATCGGTAACTTAGCTTAGCTCCAATATAACTATTAGGTTACTATTACCTTAACTATATGGAAATATCTAAAAGAACATTTTATTCGCGATATCAAATTTTCTTTTAATCGCGTAGAAGTATAATATGGTCAGCGGGACATCCTGCCAATGTGAAGAGTTGAATCGCTTACACATCTGGCCCGGGTTCCCATCACATTCGAGTGCCATCATTTGTGGCCTCTCGCCCCCACACACAAAGTTAAAGAGATTTTAAGTTACTGACCAAAAAAATGTTGCGACGTTGCCGAGCTAACGAACTGCTCGTTATTTCGCCGTTGGGCCACCGCCAATCACCGGAGGCTTGAGAGCTCATAAGATTTTCCAGAAAAGAAGTTTCAGAAATCGTGAACATTTCGAGTATTGCACTTCTGCTATCCATCGCACGTCGAAAAGTGGCAACTCGAACAACAAAATGGCAGTGATTTTTTGAGTTTTTTTTATTGATTTGAGTATTAACAATCTAAACAACTATATACAGTGCGTCCATAAAGTAAATTCTTTATTATATTTATTAAGAGTAATATGAAAAAATCCCGAAGGTAGATTTTTGATCTTACTTTACTATTTTTTAAAATAATAATGCATCATACAAAGTGATGATTTCAGCACCAGTTTTTTTAAATATAACACCCCCTTTTTTTCAATTTGCGGATTTTCCTTGCTTAGTTGATTTAAAAAATGTTGAAAAACTGGCGCACAGCTATAGCGAAATATGATGGCAATTTGGAAATTAGGGAAAAGCTGGGTCAAATTAGAAATTAATGTATTTTCTTACACACATATTTTGCTTCCTCTACTTTCATCAGTGCTCTCATACATGCTCGTCGGTTGTTGGTACTCTTGACCTGGCCTTTCTTCAAAACAATACTGATATCAACTATTTTAAAAGATTACGCTTTCAATATGCGCAAATGTAATGGAGAAAATTATAAAGAACATTTGTAAAAACTATATGGAACGTTACGGCAAAGCAGATACAAGAAAAATATATGAAGGAATTCAACAGAGTAATTGATCCATTTTCCAGTCCAATATTTTTAGATGAAAGAAACGCGAGAAATTCAAAAAGATGGGAGCTCCAATCCTTACCGGATAAGAGGAAGGTCAGTGCATTAGCATTCACAGACAATGAGTATAAAGCAATGATCAAAGCTTGGGATGAAAATCTACCAGAACGGTTGCATATAAAATGTTTCTTGATTGCCTCTGTAGAACCTGCTTGGAGAGGAAATGAAGGAGCGTCATGCTTGACCCACTATTTTCAAAAGGAAACTGGAAATAATGGTTCTCGAACTGGTAGGATACAGTTTAATCTCATTTTCACAAAAACAACGCAGGGTGGAGCAAAATCATGTACTAATAATAAGTGTCTTGTACCCAACCATACTGAAGTAAGTCGGTGCCCTCACTGGGTCTTACAGTCTCACTGACTTCTGAATAAGTTGATGTTAAAAAAAAAACAAAAAAAAGGATATTAAAACAGATTATTTCTGACAATGAATCCATACTGAAAGAAGCAAAAAACTCTTGGCTGGTACCCAAAATATGCCAATTGGAGTAAATGAAATTTCCAAATGGACCAAAAAGTCTGCAGAATTGGCCGGTTTAGACATCACAAACGAAAAAATTTCAAATGCAAATCATTCTCACCGAGCAAATGCCGTTTTACAATTGGCTTTTCCAAGAAAGTGAATTCCTCAAATCATCCCATCACAATATCTGGAAATACCCTTGAACCAAGTCCCTCCATCTCGATTTTGGGAGTCACGGTGTCCAATAATATGTCTTGGCATGACCATGTTGCTAACATCGCAAAGTCGGCAAGCCAGAGGCTAAGTTTTCTGTGGAAAGCCAGAAAGTTTTTTACTCCTGATCAACTGTTGACGACGTACAAGGCTCAAATCTGACCTCTACTGGAGTATTGCTCGCACATTTGGGGTTTAGCACCAAGGCATTCTCTTCATCTTCTAGATTCCATTCAGAAAAGAGCCATTCGCTTGATAAACAGCTTAACTCTCACAGATACCCTTCACCCTCTAGAACATAGAAGAAGAGTTGCAGACCAGTCATTGCTCTACAGATATTTCCATGGCAGATGCTCCAAAGAAATAAAAACTCTTGTACCACCATTGGCCACATTCGGCCGAAGAACTCGGCACGCTGATCAGTCTCACCCATTTACTCTCAAGATTGACACTACAAGGACCAATCTTCATCAAGAATCCTTCTTTTACAGGGCTGCTACGGAATGGAATAAGCTTCCAAAATCAGTGAACTATGACCTGCAACTTTTTAAAAAGCGTGTCCACAATCATTTCCTTTCTATAATCCCTTCCCCTTCTAATAGTCGCAGTGCGGGCCGTCCGCGGCCCACACGATAGGTCTACCCTTTTTGCGACTATTTTCTTAAAAAAAAAAAAAAGTAATTCTATAAAACCGTATCTACAACTAGATCAAGAGCATCACGAACATAGAATAAATTAGATCTTGGATCTAGTGGCAACGACAAAATGTTCAGCACATCAGCAACCAATAGCCACGTTGAAGTTTCCAGCTCAGAAAATAACACGAATAAAAAAAATGCTGTTTTTAATAATTGTAATTTTTATGGCACTAATATGTATTTCAATTAATAAATTGTGTTGATTGTTCAATTGTACTCAAAAAATAGTCGAATGGAATACAATTTGTACTTTAAAATATTTAAGGTTATACATCTCAAACTTCCTGCACAATTACAAATCGTGTCAGTTTAACAGAATAAACCTCTTCAACTGTCAAACTGACACTCTTTGAAATAATGCAAAAAGTTATCGATGTATAACCCGAATATTTTGAAGCACTTATGGTATTACTACTGAACATACGTCTAAACCTCGCGATAAAATTGCAAATGCACCGCAATAACGGGAACAAGAAAAACAGGAAGACCAAATGGACATAGCAGCGAATGAGACGAAATACAATTAGTGCAAAAGCTCGCAAGAGGAATTTCGGAGAAGTGGATTTTTGTACCAAGAAAGAATTCCAGTAACGTTAATAATTTTTTTTTATCATCTTTAATGATGTATATGTGAGGAACCAGCCTATTGAAAGAGTAACCTAGGCACGATCATTAATGAGAACAATGACAGCTCACAAGAAATACGAGTCGGAATAGAACAGGCAAGAAGCACCTTTACAAGAATGAAGAGGCTTTTCTGCTGCCGAGATTTAAACCTTGATTTAAAAATACGACTGCTAAGTGCTGTCTATACTATACTATGGTATGGAGGCCTTTACGCTGAAGGTAACCGACATGAGAAGACTGGAGGCATTTGAGATGTGGATATACCGGAGAATATTAAGGATCTCATGGGTAGAGAGATCAACCAACGTGGAAATGATGAGACGTATGCATAAGGAGAGAGAAGTGATTCCAACAACTAAGAGAAGAAAACTGCTGAACATGGGACATGTCATGAGGGGAGAAAAATATCAAATGCTACAAATAATTATGCAGGGAAAAATCCAAGGCAAGAGATCTATAAGAAGACGAAATTCATGGCTTAAGAACCTTAGTGATTGGTTTGGATACAGTAATAATGAACTATTTAGAGCTGCGGTCTCAAAAATAAGAATTGCTGTGATGATTGCCAACCTTCGAAGCGGAGACGACACCTAGAGAAGAAGAATGATGTTGATCACCTGATTTTCAAAAAACTTTACACCATTTTATAATCGAGTTTTTGTTTGAAAATATCCTTCGTACTTTAGACATTTTATAATTTACTTTTACCGATTCGAATGATTCAAAAAGGTCGTACTATTACGGGGAACGATCGAAAAATACACAAAAGCGACATCATAAATTAAAACATTGTTTTATAACAGTATTTAGTATCGCAAAGTGATGCTTGCGGTATACAGTGTGTTAAAAAAATGCGTGCAACGGTAGTTGTGATGATTAAAACACAAATTGTTTACTCAAACTTAACGATGACATATTATTTGTAAATAAATTACCCCGAAAAAAAAAACGGTATAATTACGGTCAGTTCATCTCTCTAGGAATCTACAAACTATGTAATCAGTTTCCTAGTTATTATTCATAATAAATCTCGAGATAGCTCTCGCAAAGTTTAAAAAGCCTACGCCTTGAAAATTAATCTGCGTATAATTACAGTGAGCGAATCAAAGGTAAATAAACAATTAGAATTCACTAGATATTGGCTACCGATGAGAAATGCTTGCACTAACTACATTCTTAATTTTTGAGCCGATGGAGGAAACCTACGGCCATCACTGCTATTATTCGCTTGTTTTATGCAGTTCATTTTATCTGCATTAGAGAGGTCGTTAAAAATTAAATTTTTTCCGACGCCCCAAAAAAACCTTCCTTTTAATGGAAAAATACGGGTAATTTTTTTTTAACAAAAAGAAAACGTGCCGCGAGCCGATTGGAGTTTTTTTTTAATAAAATCTAATTTTTTTTAAGTATCTCTTAAAGTAGACGAATTTGAGAAAAAAATTATTTCGAGGAGTTTTGCATGAAATAAAATTCTCTAAAAAAAAGGTATCTTTTGTTTTTTTCATAAAGTTCATATATATGGAGATATTTTCAATAATAAACTCATTAACTCCATAAAATAAAAATTTTCAAACGTATAAACGGATTTGACCATGTTGCTAACATGGTCATGCCACAAAATCAGCAAGCCAGAGGCTGGGTTTTCTGGGGAGAGATAGATAATTTTTTACTCCTGATCAACTGTTGACGATGTACAAGGCTCAAATTCAACCGCTGCTGGAGTATTGCTCGCACATTTGGGGTTCAGCACCAAAGCATTCTCTTCGTCTTTTAGACTCCATTCAGAAGAGGACCATTCGGTTGATAAACAGGTCAACTCTTATTAATACCCCTCACCCACTAGAACATAGAACAAGAGTTGCAGACCAGACATTACTCTACAGATATTTCCATGGCAGATGCTCCAGAGAAATAAAAACTCTTGTACCACCATTGGCCACATTCGGCCGAAGAACTCGGCACGCTGATCAGTCTTACCCATTTACTCTCAAGATTGACACCACAAGGACCAATCTTGAAAACACGAGTATTCGATCAATGCATACTCCTGATTCTTACATACGCATGCCAAACGTGGACCTTGACTAAAGCAAACATGGATAAAATAGTGAGGACACAAAGAGCCATGGAAAGGTCAATGCTAGGAGTAAAATTGAAAGATAAAAAACAAAACAATTGGATAAGAAAAAAAACAAAACTGGACGAATTAAAGTGCAAAAGAAGAAGAAGAAGAATGGTTTTTCGGTTGCTGCATACCTGCGTTGTTAATTCAGAATGCGTTTTATGAAGCTGAATAAAGTATAGTCCTGTATTCACTTGGGAGATCATTGTACAGTTTAGCAGCATTGTAATAGAAGCTACAAGTGTAAATGGAGGAGAAGTGCTTAGAAATAATAGACAACAATTAGGCATCAAAGTAAATGGCACATGAATCACTACCAGATAATATGAATGATCTCCAAAGGCTCCTGGACATAGCTGGAATGCACCGCCGACTTATGGAATTAACAGCAACATAAAAAAGACAAAATACCTAGTAATTACCCGCAAATTGGATGAGTTCTAAAATACGAAACTCTCATACGATAGTGATCACATAGAACGAGTAAAAAGGTTTAACTATCTGGGGACTACGTTATGTGAAGACTTGTCTTTAGACGTAGAAATCAAATGCCGGATAGAAAAAGCGAGGAGCGCTCGTTCATGAGATTTAAAAACGTCTTTACGAACTCTGACTTTGACCTCAATCTCAGAATAAGATTCACAAAATGTTACGTATGGTCCGTACTGTTGTATGGTATGGAAGGCTGGACATTGAAGGTTAGCACAATAAATAGGCTGGAAGCATTTGAAATGTGAAACTATCGAAGAATCTTGAAAGTCGCATGGACAGCAAGGAAAACCAATGAGGAAATTTTGAGGACGATAGGAAGAGAACTCGAATTGCTGGTTACGATAAAACGCAGGAAAACAGCGTACCTGGGACATGTCTTACGCAACGAAAGATACTAACTATTAATAAAAGGAAAAATAGAGGGAAGAAGGGGTGTAGACAGAAAGAGGATGTCGTGGCTTCAAAATATCAAACATTGGACAGGAATAGGAACCACAGGAAAATTAATTCACACCCCCATAGATAGGGAGAAATGGTCAGAAGGGATTGCAAACATCTATTAATGGATAGCAGAACAAAAAAAGAAGAGAAAGGTCATATTTACTTATTCCATAACAAAAACTAATACAGGAGTTTTGAATCCTTTTGAGGCGAAATGACTGGCTCGGGTGACAAAATAACAGATGTAGTCGAAAGGGGGCGGCGAAGTTAAATAGGTCCTAGGATGGACATGTGGCAAGAGATAGTGGTAATAAATGGCATAAAAGAATTTTAACCTGACGACCTTATGCCTTTAAGAGACCAAGAGGACGGCCACCAATGCGGTCGTACGATGATATCAAACTAACAACAGGACTACATTGGATTCGGGAAGCCGCAAACAGAATAAGCTGAAAATTAGAATTGGAAGAGGCATATGTTTGTAAGTGGACTAAAGAACGCTATTAAAGAAGACGAAGAAAAAAAAAATTTTACGGGTTGCACTCTGGGAGTGCCGGCAGAAGTGAAAACTTAAGTATTAACGTTGTGCGCCCTGCGCCGCCTAAACGAAACAGCCGGCGCAGGCATACATTTTCGCCGCGCCGTAGAAAGAGAGGGGGATACTCCCTCTCCTACGCCACGCCAGCTGTCTACTCTCCATCCGTCTTACGAATTTTAGATCAGGTCACGTGTCCTGACGCGAGTTTAACATTTTTTACCCATTACAAAAAAAGTGTACAACGCCGCTAAAGAAGTTTTCACTTCAAAAAATATTATTTTTAATCTGAAAAATGTTGTCTCCAGATTTCCATAGTTTATGAATAATGCATTATTTTTATTGACGCTTTATTATAAATCATATATTAAACATCAGTACCAGATTTGAATGTTTTCGATTTCTTTCTTCCGCTTTTTGTTTGATCTTCTTTCAATATGGCGCTTTTCTTCCTACCTCGACTTTTTCGTCTTCGGCTACCTCGTTTTCGGTTTTGTCGCTTTTGGCTACGTCGTCTACGGCTTCTGCTTCTATTTTTTCTTCGTCTTCGAGCCTCCGTTATCGGCAAACCAAAACCTAATTTAAACCTTCCCCCGTTCTCTTTGATCAAACCAGCTTTCAGTCCAGTTTTTAATGATTTTTTAACACAAATTGAAGAACCATTAGATTCATTAAGACACGCTATGGTGTCCATAACATCTGCTAAAAACGACACCTCTCTTTGGACCATTTTAATGCAGCAAAAGCAGAACTTAATCAATAAACTAATGAAAAGCACTTAAATTTTGAATTTAGCTACTAAATTAATTTGTCAAAATGACATAAAAAATGTACTTGAGTTTGTCAGTTTGTTGAATAAGGTTGCCAAGTTACCAGTCAAGAAAAGTCGCATTTTATATTGCTCCAGTGAAATACATCCGTCTTACGAATTTTCGATCAGGACACGTGTCCTGACGCGAGTTTAACATTTTTTACCCATTACAAAAAAAGTTCACATCGTGCCATAAGAAGTTATCACTTCAAAAAAAATTATTGAGCATTGGGAAACTCCAAATGACACTGGAAGGATATTTAATCTTTTCCCCAAGCACCTCCTGAGAACTTACACTCAATTAACTGTCGATGAGTAATGCTGTTTGAATTCCAAACCAAAAAAATCTGAATTTTACGCCTAGCGTTTTATGCTCAAGAGTTTGTTATATCAAAACAGATAACGTTTCTGACTTAGATTGCGTCCGTGATCGAATAAATATACCTTGCTTGCTATCGAATGCGAAAAGATCCTGCTTGATTGTAAATTATGCTCCAGAAGGAATTTTCGTTTAATAATACATATTATTTGTAGCTCTACTGCGGTATAATTTAAAAAGCGCATCTACAAATTGATAGAAATACTCAAGTATATTTATTTTTAGGATGCAGAACATTAGTGTATAATCCAGCCCTGTTGTTTAAATTTCAACTAAACTAAAACGCGAAGATAGAGAGAGAAAACGTCACCATCGTCGTCACCGCGACCTTCTCAAGGGTTTCGAGTTCCTCCTTGGTCTTGCTCGGCCACGAATCCTCCCCCCCGGCCTCCGCCTCACTTGCAGACGATCCATCAGCCATTTACCATGTGCCCGTGTTCGATCTACGGCCCGATCCGACGACTTTGCAATATTCGGGTTGTTTCGCTTCTTAACCAACACACTTGCTGGCCTAGTACTCTTTATACACGTTTTTACATCTCGTATTTTATCGATGCGTCATTAAAAAAATGAGTAACTGCGTTTGTATTCGATTCCTCTCTTATTCCATTGCCCAATGACTTTTTTCTGTTCGATTTTATTTCTTGTACTGCTTCTTTTCATCTCGTTTTTGTTATCTATTTCTTCTGCATTAGTTACTTCACCAATTGCTGCTTCTGCAAACTTCCTTACCATTGCATCGCTCAGTTCGTACTGCGATTTAAACTTGGTAGCATTGTCACGTTACCATTACTTTTTTGTCGATCTAGCATTACTATACTAAGCTAACCTATACCATTCTTCTTTTAGTATTGCTGTAATTTTGTTGATAGGTTATATTGGGCCAGACATGACACACACCATGTAATCTTCAGCCTGCATCCTGATTGGGTCAGTGTTTAGCACAATCAACTATATTGCGTGACGTCTATCAGTGATTTTATATCACATTGTAATATTTTACAAAATATAAATGTATTTTTACCTGCCGTCGTTAAATATTTATTACCTATAATTGTACGTTTAAGTTTTAAAATAAACGTAACAGTGTTAAAAATAAACTGCAAGAATACGACCATTTCTTCTCACCGAGCAAACATTACCGTTCCAAACTAAATAGAACCTTCGTGTCTTCTTAATAAATCCTGTGCTTTAGTCGAGTCTTGAATCAAAGCAATACCTTATTAGTTTGCAGCTCTGCATCATGCAGCTTGGAACATCCATGGCTTACTCTTTAACAAACTAAAACTCCCGTACGCATTAATTCGCGCACCATATTTTCTAAGAAAATCCAATCTTGGTAGTTAGAAATTTTTGATCAAAGTATCGAGGTATTTATTTACCGTTCATGCTTTCTAATTTAACCTCCTGATGTTAAAAATAAACTGTTAGAATACGAATATTACTTCTCGACCCATTTAGCATTACTGTACAAAACTATCTTGACTTGGACCATACAAAAATATTTCTTCATGAACCTTTTCATTTTTTAAAAATGCTTTTAATGACTGCTTTAAACAACCATGGTGTCTTTTTAATAAATCCTATGCTTTAGTCGAGTCTTGAGTCAAAGCAATACCTTATTAGTTTGCAGCTCTACATCATGCAGCTTGGAACACCGAGGGCTTTCTCTTCAACAAATTAAAACTCTTACATGCTTTTAATAGTTCACTGTCGAAGGGCAGATATCTTTATTTTATCAGATATCCAAGCAGCACTAAAAGCTCTGAAGGCATACAATTGTGAGTCTAAACTGACTTGTGACTTTAAACAATTCCCGAGACAACTGGCAGCGATCAGGTTACTCTGATGTGGGTTCCAGATTACAAGGGATTTAATGGCAACGAGGAATCAGACTGCCTTGCCAAAGAAGGGGCAAATACAAAATTTTTCGGCCCAGAACCCTTCTGTGGACTTTCCAAAGCCCATTTGAAAGAAGAGGTTCGACGCTGGGAAACAGATGAAATGAAATCTCACTGGCATAAAGTGCCAGGACAAAGGCAAGCAAAAAGGCTAGTAAGCCTTTCGCCAAGGAAAGCTAAACAGCTTCTCGAGTTGGACAAGAAAGACTTGAAACTGGTGACGGGCTCCTCACTGGACACTGTGCTCTAAGGTATCACCTAAAAAAGATGGGCAAAACAGCAAATGATAGTTGCCGCTACTGCGAGAACTTCGATGAAACTGCAGATCATTTGCTTTGCGAATGCCCAGCGCTTTTCTGCAAGAGGCTGGAAGGGGCCTTTCTAAAGTCCTCCGATGTCAGGAACTTAGCTCCCAGGAAACTGATAAACTTTGTACATTGCTCGGAATCCCAGGCCACGAATATATTAAGGGTTATGCACAAAAGATCTGATATGTCGAAGTGCTTGAGAGGCAGCATAGCCTTCACGACCCTCCATACAATCTACAATAATCCACTGTATTTTAATACAATGAAATTTATTTCCAGTGAGGAATGTATAATATTTGTACCCTCTTCAGAGTAAAGTTCGTAAATCACATCCGACCTATATTTGTATTCACCCCTCTTTAAATTATTCCCTAAAACATTCGGATAAGATAAACTGCATAAATACTCACAAGTCCCTTTGTACATAAATCATCTGTTCTCCTCCTTGTTCCGAAGTTCCTTGTTAATTCCTGACCTAGTGTTACGCATTACAAGTTTGACACACTTTGCAACCCTTACGAAACGCTTTGTTAACCCCAATGATAAACTCGAAACATTTCGGAATGGTTTACGAAAGAATGCTTCCAAACTTTTGATTATTTTTTGTACGACGTTATATCATCCGATTTATATTTGTTCTATGCTACCGAAATTAAACATAAATAATGCGTAATAATTTAAAACTTTCGTTTAACTATATCTTATTTCTAGAATACGGCTTTAACATCTAGATTTATCTTAGGGCATATTTTAAAGTAATATTTCTACTTATGGACTTCTTAATCATGTTAAAAGCATGCAAAAATGGCAATTTAAAATTACATTTTTAATATCTTATATCAACCTTCTAAGTGTCGCAATACCCTAAATAGCTAAAAAATTGGTTTAATACTTTACAATCTCGAATATTTTAATCGTTTTTAAAATGTTACATACTAACATGACAAAGAAATAAGGACAGATTACGACACCCTTCTTCCTTGAACGCGATCCTCTAGAGCAGTGGTTCTTAACCTTTTACTATTACTGACGAAAACAATTAAAAATTTTATTTTATTTGTAAAAATATAAAAACGTAAGATTTTCGCGGTCCCCCTGTTAAGAATTCTGCTCAAAAAGACGTACTGTTTTTGTTATTTAAAAAATCCAAATTTTCGGGATGACTGTTTATACATAGGTAGGTTAGGTCAGGTATCATGTGAGTGGGGTGTACGTCGCCCCTCCACTGCGACCTTTAGTAGGTCTATTGTGGCTCGCCCCTACAGGTTACAGTTCACCGCACAATCCAGCCCTTCTCACGAAGTTCATGGTTGTATGGGGTGAGATTTTCTTGAAATCGGTAGATTCTAGGTTGGTATATCCAAATATATTGAACCCTATTCTTCCCAGGCCGGGGCATAAACATAGTAAATGTTCAGCAGTTTCGTCTTCCTCGCAGCAAAACCGACGGTCCGTTTGTTGATTCAGACCTATCTTTCCGAGGTATTTTTCTCTCCGCCCAGTCCGAAATGATTGTTTTGGCGGCACTTGTAGTGACTCCAAAAACCGGTTCTGATCCAGTGTACGCAGATTCGGCCCACTGTTTTGCAAGGATGTCGGCTTTTTCGTTTTCCTCCACCCCTGGTGCCCAGGTACCCACAGCAGTGTCACCCTGTTGTTCGCACTAAGGTACTCTAGGTACTCTGGTTTTTTGTTTCACTCAGTATCCCGGAGTGGTCCCCGAGTTGCTCTTCATTAATTTGTCTTTCCAAAGACAGGAATCTGTAGGAAAATATCCTGGCCTTCTTCTCACTGTTCATACATACATGTATAATATAATCATACCTTCTCCCGTTATGGAATTGTGGAGGACTATATCTTCAAAACTAATGCCTTAAATACAAAATTTCAAATACTTACTAATCAAATTGATGTATTAATACAAATGGTTACTGGGGCCCAAAAAATCTAACAAGTTTGTAGAATCTCTATTTTCTAAATGTAGAAGGCATTGCTAATGACATGTCCACTGAAACACTACATCCGAGAGAAATATTTATTCTTTTCCTGCCCATTACAATAGTTACCATTTAATCTTTAAGAATTAAATTATATCTTTCCCATTTCATAATGTGCACGAATGAGGCGACAAAATTGTAAATATGAACCTTTTTGTTCCGAATGGTTGGTACCAAAGCAACTGCTTCCACTTGGCTGACTGCACGATTATTCTCCACTCTTCTATATCTTGCATCAATTCAGGATCGTACTATGTTCCCATCACTCTCAAATCTGCAACGATGTTCCTCATAGAGCTCAGTCAGTTCGTTGTTTGTTCTTGGACGGAACTGCTCTGTTTTTGGGTTCTTGCATGGTCCAAAGATCTTGCGCAGAACTTTTCATTCAAAACACTTCAGCTTGCGCTCGGTTTCCTTTGAAGTGTTCAAGTCCCACTCCCATACACGACCACTGGTCGTATGACTGTTTTATATACTTTAATTTTTGATCTTCGGGATAGATTTTTGCTGGTAAACAATTGATTTTTATATAAACACAAACTGGTTTATAACCTTCTTCGTCTTCCTACTCCAACTTCCTACTAATTTCTGTCATTCTCTGTTTTAATCTTCCGTCTCTTATTTATTCGTCTGTTCTGCCACTCTAGCTCCTTCTTGATCGTCCTGCGTCTTCCTGTTCCTACTTCTATTTGTCATTCTCTACTTTAATTCTTCGTCTGTTCCGTGTTTTCAGCTACTTCTTGGTCGTTTCCTTTTTTCATATTTGTTTTGGTATTCTGAAATGAGACATGCCCATCCACCATTGTGTGTCTTGGGTCCATAATTTCTTAATTAGATTGTTTTTTATCCTCTCTACTTATCCAGTTTGACAGAATTATCCTTCTACTTCGCAGTCGGATTATTTAAACTACCAAACTGACTCTCTTTGTAATTATCTAACAAGTTATCGATGTATAACCCGATTTTTTTGAAATACTTATTACTGATTATTGTATAAGAAAAATAGTTAATAGAAATATTCAGAGGGCAATAAAGATTTTAATTGCTTTTGGCTTTTAATTATTAGCTTCTCCTTATTGAAATGACACCCTTGTAATAAAAAGATAAATTGTTATATTGCGTTAAATCAACTGGCCAAGGGCATCCATGAAATTGCATTTAACCGTATTTAAGATAGTGTTTCGAGTTGAAGATTGATTTCATCTTTTACTTCTATTGTTTATTTAATTAAAATCCATTTTATATACCAATAAGCAATTATAAAATACTCCACTGAGTAGATGCAGCTTGTGTATCGAATAATAATGTTTTTTTTGTCAGGAAAACTGTCTTTCATAATATCTTTCTTGGTTGTTGGAATAAGGAATATTTTTTGTCAGAAAAACTGTCTTTCTTAGTTTATATAATAATCTGAACATTGTTTTAAATGCTAAACGACCTTTTTAAATAAACTTTTTTGTTAACGTAGAAAACAATAGAACTTTACTCTTTATCAAATTCATATTTTTTGTTCTTCCTTGTATACCCTTTGGATATATGAAAATTTGGTGGCGCTTATGTACCACAACTTTTATTAGGATAAAATTTTCTGACAAAGGAATACTTAATACAAATTTTACCAAAATGGTGCAGACGTTTCGACACTTTTCAGTTCAGTTCAGTATTTTCAGAAAAATTGTGATTTTAATGGCAAAATTCGCATTTAAAGTAAAAAAAAACTTGTTCCACTTTTTTAAAATAAAAAAAAAACAAATTATGGTGCAAATGGAAGGAAGGAGATGTATGTAGGTCTTTTTATTACGAGGTATAGTAAAAATTCTTGGCAAGAAGTCAGAAGGTCTATTGCGCTTTTATAGACTTACCTTCTTTACGCCGATGATCAAGTCATATTAGCGTCATCTGAAGAGGAGTTGCAGGCGATGGTTAATGTTATGCATGATGCCCTGAAAATCAAAGGGATGAAAACAAATGTAAGCAAAACGAAAGTAATGGTTTTTGTAAGAGAAGAAAGCATGACAAACTGTGAAGTTCTGATTAAGGAAGAAAGAGTGAAACAAGTAAATGAATTTGTGTACTTGGGTTCAAAGTTCAAAGCCAGAAAGTGTCAAAAAAGGCACGTCTGGCTGTGCATGGAGGTGTGTTGGTTCTTACACTTATCTATGGTAGTAAATGTTGTGTTTGGCAGAAAAAAACATGAAAATAGGATTAATGCTGCGGAGATCAGTAGTCTGAGAAGTATAGCCAGAGTCACTCGGTTGGATAAAGTAAAGAATAGTGAGATAAGAGACCGCTGTGATGTAAAAGAAGATGTGGTTACAAAGATAGATAAAGGAAGGCTTAGATGGTTTGAACACATAGAAAAGATGGATGAAGAAAGATTGACGCAACAAATTTATAAGGCGAGTGTGAATGGACAAGTCGGTAGAGGTCTTCCTCGGCGAACATATCTCGATCAGATCAACATTGTCTTGAATAAAGGCCAGGTCAAGAGTACCAACAACCGACGAGCATGTATGAGAACACTAATGAAAGTAGTGGAAGAAAATGATGTGTGTAAGAATCTTTACAAGGATTCCACTGCTTACACGGACTGGTTTAACATCGAAACAGGTGTGAGACAAGGATGTGAGGCTACGCCTTGGCTGTCTGACTTATACATAGACGATTGTTTAAAAGATTTAAAAGAGAGTGCGTATGGATTGAAAATGAATAATTTGATCGTCAAATGCCTTCTTTACGCCGATCAGCAAGTTATATTAGCGACATCTGAAGAGGAGTTTCAGGCTATGGTTAATGTTATGCATGATGCCCTAAAAATGAAAGAAATGAAAATAAATGTAAGCAAAACGAAAGTAATGGTTTTTGAAAGAGAAGAAAACATGACAAACTGTAAAGTTCTGATTAAGAGATGGAAAGTATGACAGTGACATTGAGCGAAGGGTGTTAGCAGGAAAACAAATGAATGAGGCACTGCAAATCTTAATGAACAGCTAAATATTCCTTTCACCTCTTAAAACGCTTCGTTTCATAATGACTCATATATGCTCAACTGCAGCGGTTCCCAAACTTTTTATTTTGAAGCCCCCGATATGGTTTAACTGAAATCCACGCCACCCTCATATGGGGAGCGAGTCTAACTTTCTTTTTGTCTTTTTTGTCATTTGCCAGCATTCTGCTCTATACGTTAGGATAGGCTCTACAACTGCTGTGTATAGATTGTCTTCTTAGCCCTTAAGCTAATTTGGTACATAATTTTGACAATATCCCTCATCCAATAAAACTGAGGCGGCCCGCACTACCTCTTGTTTAATTAAATTCTCTGCTCGATTCTTTTTTCCAATTTTTCGGGGTCTAAAATTAAATACTAGGGAATGTTCTCCACAGATTCTTTTTTCTTCTTCAAGTGCCATCTCCTCTTCGAAGGTTGACTATCATTATAGCTATTCTCACTTTTGATGCTGCAGCTCTAAACAACTCAATGGAACTACAGTTGTACCATTTTCTCAGGTTATTCAACCAGGAAATGCGTCTTCTTCTTCTGCTTATTTTTCCTGCATAATATTCTGCAACAATAAATATTTCTCTCCCTCATCACGTGGCCCAGGTCAAATCAAATCAAATTTTATTGCTTTCGATAAAGTACATTACAGGTGTTATAAATTGTATCTAAAATAAGATCCCAGTTAGAGCATAATGAGCCTAGGCAAATTTTGCCTGTCTTGCTCTATGCTCGATCTGAGGACTTTATAAGTTCAACGTACATTTTTTATTTATCATGGTAAGTCTGTGAGTAGATTATAGATTTAAAATATATTTGTTGATTAAAATATACTGTTTTGTTTCAATATTATATTTTTTCTGGTTTGAAATTTTTCTTAGAGCGGTTGGGATGGCATTGAAAAATTTAGGTCCGAAGAAGAAATAAGATCTTTGTGTTAAGGTTTTTTTGAACAATTGTGTGTTGAGATTCATATTTGCATTTGATCTGGTTATTCTATTTTTTATTTGGTGGAAATTTTTATGATGTGTGCACATTTATTTTGAACATTGGTGGGCGAAAAGTAGTTTGATATTCAATATTTTTGTTTCCTGGTAGATGATATCAGTAGAGTAACGTTTGTTTTTTTTCAAGATAATTTTTAGGATTGTGTTTTGTGTTGTTTGTAAGATATTAAGAGTGGTATTGAAAGCCCCGCCCCATATTGTGATGCAGTAGGACAAGATTGATTCGGCTAAAGAGGTGTATAACATCAGGAGGTTTTTAGTTGTCAAAATGTCTCTCAGGGTATAGAAATTATGAATCAGGGCTCTTAGACGTTTGTTGACATACATTATGTGGTCTGTCCATCTTATATGTTGGTCTATGATAACTCCGAGGTATTTTATTGATGTTACTTTCTCTATCATAGGGCATATGCATGGGTTATTGTTTTTGCTGTGCATAGAGTGTAATTTCAAAGAAAAGTTTTCTGGTTGTTTTACAATATCTCAATATTCAATGTAAGCTTATTCAAGTTCAACCATATGTGAATCTTTTGTAGATCTGTTTCAGCACTACGTTTAACGTCTTCCCATTTTTTTCCTGTGAAAATGAGGGCTGTGTCATCAGCATAACTTATAAGGTGTCCCTCTAAGCCCACTATTCTTGCAATACTGTTTATGTATACAAGAAACAGTATTGGACCAAAACTGTTCCTTGTGGAACCCCTATTTTTACTTTTGAGTCTGAACTTATTTCGTTTGCAATTTTCACTCTCTGAACCCTATCAGTTAGGTAGTTTGACATAACATCAATGTTAACATCATGTTGCAGCTTCCTTATTTTAATTGTCTTCAATATTTTCTTTTCCTTTCTCATTCTTTTCAGTACCTCCTTATTTGTTACCATGTCTACCCAACTTACTCTTAAGATCCTTCTATATGATCACATCTCAAATGCTTCCAGTCGATCACTTATATTTTTCTTTAACGTCCAGGATTGCATCCCATATACCGAGAAAACGTGGCATCTCAATATTCCGATTCTAAGTTTTAAGTTAAGATCTCTACTGCATAACACATTTTTTATTCTGTTAAATATGGTTCTGGCTTGTCTAATTCTTGATTTCATTTCTTCAGTGTACTCATTACCTTCATTGATAGTTGTTTCTAAATATTTGTACTGACTGACTTTCTCTACTAGTTCTCCGTTGATCTATAGGTTTCCTGTTGCTGAACTGATTTTGTAATGGTCATTAATTTGGTCTTTTTGATATTTAAGGTAAGTCCGCTCTCCTCGCTGCTCGTCACTACTTGATCAACCAAGCTCTGTAAATCTTCTATAGTTTCGGTAATAAGTATGGTGTCGTCTGCATACCGGATATTGTTAATGGGTATTTTATTAACCTTTATTCCCGTTGTTTCCTCCAGTGCTCTCTGAATGATTTCTACCGAATAAATATTAAATAATATCGGCGATAGTACACTTCCATAGCTTCTTTAGGTTAGGCCAAAAAGATGTTTCCAACGTTTAATATTTTCTAAGCGTTCCAGAGGGTCTCATTTCTTTGGTTCATTGTTAAACGGTGACTGACCTTTCTTCTCTTTTTTACAAATGTCCATGGAGATGCTGTGTTTTATAGTCTCTTCACTGGTTATGCTACAAAGATACTTAACGGTCTCTTTTATTCGGATGCTCAAACAGAAACCTTCCAGCCTGCTCGATTTTCCAGACCCTAGTGAGGAAAAGCTTCCTAAACCGCCGTCGCCTTAGATTTAATGTTTATCCCCAGGCACTGTATTTGTTCCTGGTAGCTAAGTCATGTGACCATTCGCAGTAAAAGTTTAAGAACAATCTGATACTTGTGTAGATTCCATACTGCAGCATATTGTAGTGCCCTGATCCAGGAAAACATGGAAAGAGGGTTAATGAAAGCCCAACGAACTCAGTTGACCGTTCATAAGAATTTCTTTGAACCGAACGAACGTGCCAATGGCAGCGCGTATTGTTTACGAATTAATTGTATTTATTAAACAATGAATCGTCTAGCAAGAGTTGTGTGTTTTTATACTTTGTCATAACCGGGTCGTGGCGCGAACTGCTTAGTTTGCCTTCCTTGGTTCAAGTTCAACATTTGTAAATAAACATCTAGTCGTAATGTTCAATTAGTTTAATATAGTATTTAGGAAAACGTTCCTCCTTTTTATTCTAACAAGAGTTTCCCGTAACCTTAAGATACCTAATACATTATATGGCGATCCTGAAACATTACAATATATTTGAGACCTTGCCCTAGACTGACGACAATCATCAGTATTTTGTCACTATTTCATTCATTTATTTCATTTTAAACTAGTCGACGTCGCACTTAACGAAACCTGCAGTCTCTCCACAGGTTGCATGAAGGCAACCCCACTTAGTGAACTCTACAAAGCAGCTAGCTTTGCTGCCCCCTCTGCCCGTCGATCATCTGCGAAATATACGGAAAAGTTCAGGCAGGCTTTCGACGACCGTCATTCATTATATGAAGCACCAGATCCGATCGAGCGACTTAAATCACGAAAAAGCTTCCCAAGTTCAGTGAACCTGGAACCACCAACCAGCTATCCCCCTACCCAAAAACCAATACCCGGTCACAATCAGAACTGGAGAACGTGGAAAAGCCTGAACCGAATACGCACTGGTGTCGCTCCTGTGAGAGCGAACTTGGTAAAGTGGGGCCTAACAGACGTGTACACCTGTGACTGTGGCGAAGTCCAAAATATGGAACACCTACTGAACTGCCGGCACTGCCCACCCTCCTGCACCAGAGAAGATTTATGACTCGCTAAAGAGAATGCACTGACTTTTTTACTGAAAATAGTCGCAAAAAGGATAGACGAAATCCGGATACGAGAAAGTAAGTCACCATTTTAAGTGCTCCGACTCCATCCACTTTAAAATGGAGCTCTTGGCCTTCCATATTGCTACCCTTTTGATCCCTATCTATTATTTTTGTTTGAGCCACGGGTAAACAAAGGAGGCCAGCAAGTGAACAAAGAAAAGACGAAATATATGTACTGCTGCAGGAATCCCCCAATACGACTACCAAATATTAATGTAAACGGCGGTCAAGCGTCAAGATTTTTCCTTGGTACGAAAATTACCAATAATGGTAACGTCCAAGATAAAATAAGAGCAAGAATCCTAAAAGGAAATAAATGCTATTATGCCTATCTAAAACTAATAAGGAGCAGTATACTCAACAGAAAATCTAAGATCACAATTTATAAAACACTTATAAGATCAATAGTAACCTATGAATGTGAAGCATGGACACTAACAAACAACGATGAAAATCAATTGAGAATATTTGAAAGAAAGATCCTTAGAAGAATATACGGCCCAATACATGAAAACGGTAAGTGGAGAATAAGCATGAATCACGAAATTGATGCACTTATAGAAGAAAAGGATATAGCAAGATACATAAAAAGTCAAAGGATAAGATAATTAGGACATGAATAAAGGATGGGGGAAGAGAGAATTGTGAAAAAAATCCTCGAATGGAAACATCAAAACACAAGACCGAAAGTGCGACCCAAGAAAAGGTGAATAGACGATGTGGATCTAAAAACTCTGAGAATAGGAAACTGGAGGAGATTAGTGGTAGATAGAGGAACATAGTTGAGCAAGCCACCAAGGGTTATGAGCCAAAAGAAGAAGAATATATTATTTTTGCAACTCATAATTTCCTTAAAAAAACTAAGCAATAAAAAGAAGAAACGATTGATCCTAATGCTTTGTTGAGAAAAAATGCGTCAAAAGTAACCATGATTTACGTATGAATAACATCAACATATTTTTCGACTTTATGCACCTGAATTTGCTCACAACCTAATTGACAGTTGTTATTTCGCATTAAATGTCCTAACTATTCCATATTTTCGTAAATCGAATGTAAAAAAAGCGATAGTTTGCTTTTTTGGTATAATAACACGATGTAAACATAACCTAGGAAGCTCACCTCGTATTTTAGATGCACATCCGCGAGTGGCGGTGTGGCATCGGCGTCGGCGTCGGCGTCTGCACCGCCGTCTAGCTCGCTCACGAACGACGCTACCGCCGCCGGTTGCCGTCTCCTCGGTGCAAGCAGCGGGAAAAGCCGACGGAAGAGAGGAAAAATAGAGGAAATTATAGCGCGGTCAAAAAAAATTACTTTATGAAAGTTTCCAAATGGAAAGTTCTTCATTACGTGCGATTGAGTCGTCAGAAACGTAGCTTGTAATGAGCGCCATTAAATATAATAATAATACAGAAGTCGATACAACCTAAAACAATAAAATTCTCAATGAAGAAGAAGATAATTATATCAAAAAAACACAAAATGATTTAAGTTTCGTAATACATTTACAGTTCAAATAAAGTGTAGATTTTACAAGGTATCATTAAAATTATCTATTGTTATAGTTTACTGATGTACAGAATATATTTCACGTGTTCTTTGCTTCGAGTCTTCCATGGTCTCTTTAATTCATGCTTTAGTAAGAACGAGGAGTTCTGATAGATGTAATCAGTGCAGCTCCAGTCTTTTGTAACCAATGCTTTTTTACATTGTGTAGCTTACTCCAAGAAAAAAATCTTAAGTTCGTTTTTAGTAAAATACTTAAAAAGTTTCGTACTTAAACTTTGCAAAAACACATTGCTTCAAATAATTTATGGTCTCTTCAATGTATGCTTCAAAAAGAACAAGGAGTTTTGACCAGATATACTTCATGCAGCTTTAGTCACTTGTACCCAGAACCTTCTTCACATCGTGAAGCTCACTTACAGACAAAAGTCTGTTCACTTTCCATTGCTTCGAATGTTTCATGATCCTTTTAATGGATGTTTTGATAGGAACAAGGAGTTTTGACCAGATGTACTCCATGCAGCTTCAGTCACTGGTACCCAAAACCTCTTTCACTTCGTGGTGCTCACTTAAAAATAACAGTTTGTTCACTTTCCAATGCTTCGAATGTCTTATGATCCTGTTAATGGATGGTTCAATAAGAACGAGAAGTTCTACCCAGATTATTTCGTACCGCTTTAGCCACTTGTACCAAAACCTCCTTCACATCGTGAAGCTCACTTACAGACAAAAGTGTTCACTTACCATTACTTCGAATGTTTCATAATTCTTTTAATGAATGTTTTAATAGGGACAAGGAGTTTTGACCAGATGTAATTTATCCAACTTCAGTCACTTATACCAAAAACATCCCTCGCATCGTGAAGTTCACTTACAGACAAAAGTCGGTTCACTTTCCATTGCTTCGAATGTTTTATGATCCTTTTAATGGATGTTTCAGTAGAAACGACGAGTTTTGAGCAGATGTACTCCATGCAGCTTTAGTCACATGTACCTAAAACCTCTTTCACATCGTGAAGCTCACTTAAAAATAAAGGTCTTTTCACTTTCCATTGCTTCGAATGTTTTATGATCCTTTTAATGGATGTTTCAATAGGAACGAGAAGTTCTACCCAGATGTATTCCGTACCGCTTTAGCCACTTGTGCCAAAGCCTCTTTCACATTGTGTAGCTCAGACGCAGATGAATGTCTTTTAACTTTCCTTAACCTTGCGTATTTAGCTGTACTTAAACTCAGCAAAAGCGCATTTCGGGATCGTGAAAATGTGCTAAAAATAACGTAATTTAACCGTGCTAAGAGAGGGCTGCAAGGTGCAAAGCCCCTCGCCCGAGTCGGGTCAGTTTTTTGTGATAATGTGTGTGATATTGATTCTGGTGCAGCTCGAGCCGGCGGCGGCGCGATGCACGTGCATTCGACGAACTACACAACGACGATGACGCCGCCAGCGTCGGCACCGAACGGGGGCGGCGTCGTCGAAATTTTTACAGAACCGTAAACTTTCAATTTTACGAGTTTGTATTCAATTTTTTTCGGCAAGCATTTAATGTGAATTTTTTATAATTTTATACGAACATACTATACATGAAATACGTGTTTTGAAAGCACTGCAAAATCCACCGCGAGTTGGTATTTTTGTAAAAATATAATTTGCTCGCCAGGATTTAATTTTACTCCCTACTAAAACAACTTTGAAGTTTCTTTCCCCCTAAAATTAACCAAAAATAAAGAAGAGACTGGTAGAAAAAGAAAAATGATCATGTCTTAAAAAGGAAATTATAAAAATTAATCAATAAATATTTAAAAAAAAATGATTTTGCTTGCGCATCAGTTATATTTTTATATAATATTTTATTATGAATAACAATGGCACAACTTTTGGCGTATTTAAGATGAAATGGGCGTACCAAGGCACCTTCTATCTCTCATTAAGAGTCACTATGAAAATAACAGAACGTACGCAAGAGTAGAAAACAAGCTGACAGAACCATTCCAGGTAGAGAAGGGTGTCAGGCAAAGATGCATGAGTCCTCTCTTGTTCAACATCTATGGCGAATGGGTTATGAGGAGAGCTCTGGTAGACTGGACTGGAGGAATAACACTGGGCGACAAAAAAATCAACAACCTTCGCTACGCTGATGACACTACAGCAATTGCGGCATCAGAGGAGGAACTATGCAACCTGATCACGCGAATACAGCATTTCAGCAAGGAGATTGATTTGGGAATAAATAAAAAGAAAACCTAAATTATGTTAGTGACCGAGCTAACAACAATGGACCAGAAATAAAGAAAATAAATAACATCGACACAGTTAACACTTTCGTTTATCTAGGTTCACTAATTTCCAACGAGAGCGGAGCCAGAGAAGAGATCAAAAAGAGAAGCTGCATAGCAAAGGAAGCTATAACTAAACTAACAAACATATGGAGAAGTCATGAAATCTCTCTGGCAACAAAAATGAGACTAGTAAGGAGCTTGGTCTTCTCAATCTTTCTCTATGGGTCAGAATGCTGGTTGCTCAAAGTAACGGACAAAAAGAAAATTGACGCACTGGGCATGTTCTGTTGGCGTAGAATGCTGAGAATCTCTTGGACACAAAGAAGAACCAATGAATCAATACTTCAACAAATAAAACCAAAAAAGAGACTACGAACAATAGTAGCTGAAAGCTACGCTAAATTTTTTGAGGGCATGGTAGCCGGAAAAAGACCCCGAGGTAGGTCCCCCACTAGATATACGGACCTCATCACTAACATTACGGGACAAAGTCTAGCCTGCACATTCAGGATAGCAGAGAACAGAGAGGAATGGAGACATATTGTGGAGAGCAACTCTTGAAAGCACGATTCTCGAATACGAGATAGAGACTAAGAAGAAGAAGAAGATGAATAACAAAAATCAACCCAAACAATATTTCAGAAAATAAACAAATAAATTTTCATGCAATAATAATTATATTTTAAATATTGTAACGCTGTCAATAATTGATTAAAAAATTAATAATGCCTTGAAAATTAGTAATGATGAAATAATTGTGTTGTAAATAGTGTAATAATTTTTAAATATTGACGCAAGAAAAATAGTCCCAAAACAGCTCAAAGGGGAATGACTATCTAACATACTTCTTCTACTTTCATCAGCGTTTTCATACATAATCGTCGATTGCTGGCACTCTTGGCCTGGCCATTTTTCAATACAATCTCGATCTGATCCAGATACGTTCGCACAGGTCAATCTCGACCGACTTGCTCATTTACTCTCGCCTTATAAATCTGTTTCCACAATCTTCTTTTAACCAACCTCTCTACGAATCCAAACCATCTAAGCCTTTCTTTATCTATCTTTGTTACTACATTTTCTTTCACATCACAGCGTTCCCTTATCACACTATTCCTCACTTTATCCATCAGAGTCACTCCAGCTATACTTCTTAGACATTTTACATTCTGCTTCACTTTCATCCCTTTGATTTTTGTGGCATTGTACTTAATATTAACCATCGCCTGCAGCTCCTCTTTGGATGATGCTAATATGACCTGATCATGGGTGTAAAGGAGGAATTTGACGATCAAGACCTTTATTCATATAATCCATTATGCTTATTTATTCCGGTTTTAAACGATCTAGAGGTTTGTCCTCAAAGTCCTCTTTCCGAAAAAAGACGAATGGATGAGGGGACAAATCCTCTTCCCAGAGACTGAATACGTAATGTACACAGACGGCTCAAAAACCCCAGATGGAGTTGGGGCCGGTGTTTTCAGCAGGAAGCCAAAGATTGAAATATCTACCAGTCTTGGCAGGTATGCCACAATCTTTCAGGCTGAAATATTCGCTATCGAATTGTGTGCAAGAGAGTTGACCAACAAACCTCTAGCAAACAAAAACATAAATATAATATCAGACAGCCAGGCCGCTTTAAAAGCACTGAGCTCCAACAAGATAAATTCTAAACTTGTATGGAATTGCATCGAATCCTTAGAGTACCTTGGTGCGAACAACAGGGTGACCCTACTGTGGGTACCTGGGCACCAGGGGGTGGAAGGAAACGAAAAAGCCGACACCCTTGCAAAACAGGGGGCCGAATCTGCGTTCACTGGACCAGAACCGGTTTTTGGAGTCACCACAAGTGCCGCCAAAACAATTATTTCGGACTGGGCGGAGAGGAAAATACTCACGTACTGTAGCCTCTAGGGGTGAGCCACAATAGACCTACTAAGGGTCGCGGTGGAGGGGCGACCACGCCCTACTCACATAAAACCTAACCTAACCTTGTCCTACCTAAAGATATTTAACTTTGAATGTCAACGAGTGAAATATATATTTATTTAGCATAATAGACGTTTTATTTTGCAGAATTCTCTTTGTACACCGAATAAAAAGGCTTTTATAAAACAATACTGGAAATGGGGCAATTTTTTTTTAAGTGTATAAAAGAATAACCACTTTTTTACATCACCTTCAAGCAACATAATATCGGCATTTTTAATTGTCTATCCTCAATCTTAAAACTTTTAGGTACTATACCGATTATCATATAAATTTAAATTTACAATATAAATAGAGATTGCTAAATTTTAAAAAATGATAATGCTTTAATCACACTATTAAATCACCCTGCTTGTAAAATTGCGTGTATTATTTTGGAAAAATGTATGAGAATTATTTTTTTTCATTAATTTTTTTAATCTTAAAACTTCAGAGATCCATAAATTTTAAACAATGAAATGTTAAATGCTTTATTACACTACAATATCACCCTGTATATGAAATTCAATGTATTATTTTGAAAAAATGTCTGTGTATTATTTTGTTTCAATCATTTCATTAAATTTTAAATGGACGTAGATTAAAAGTGTCCTTTCGTTGACGAAAGGGATTTAAAAAAAAACAGTAGTATTATGAGGAAAGTATAAGGTGAACGCCGGTCCTGGCCGTCAGCAGCGTCGGCGGTAAAAGGGGTGGAGGTGAGGTGAAGAGACAGCGGGGGCGGTGCATCCAGAACCGAAAGAGCATCGGCGAAAATAGTTGGCAACGCTGTTCGTTCATCGGCTGCTTGATCTCGACCGCCGCGAACGCGAGAGAGGAGATCACAGGCAGTCATGAGGTCGACGGCAGTGGCCTCCTCCATCCCCACTTCCATGGACACTCTAAAACTTGGGCGAAATTGTATGCAACAACGACACCGTCCTCCGAGTCCGATCATCGCCGTAATTCTTCTTAGATTCACGCCGCGGCCCAAAAGGATGCTGATGCATCATCGCCACTGAATTTTCTCCGCCGTCGGGACGCCACCGTTCGAGCCCCTCGCGTCGGTGTGATTTTATTTATGTTGTGCCCCCCAAATGTGCTGAGATTTCATAGTGCTCTACGTTGATCACGTACACATAGTGACACTATTGTGATAATCCATGAAACCCCATCGAAATGGCTATCAACTTTTCGGCATCGTTTGCCGCCTGTCTGGCAGCAGGACTCAAAGTGCCCCGTCAGATCATGTACTGCATTTCTCAAGGTAAACCACTCTTTTACCCGAATTTATTGTCCCGAAAAACACACTTTCCCACAAAAATTATAATCAACACCAGACTCACGCTCACATTTTTTCGCTTTATTTTTATTTATTTATTTTTTTTTAATCACCAAATTAAAATTATTACAGAAACATTATTTACTTTTAACTTTATCTATACCAGAAAAAAACATTTTAATTATTATTTATTAATTAACTGTAAAAATATAACAACAATTTTCAAAATGTACCGATATAATTTTTTTTTAATAAATCTCGTATTTTAAAATTTATATTGTAAAAAAAATTAATTTTTTCACGTATTTTTATTTTTTTTTTTTTTTTTTAATCACCAAATTAAAATTATTACAAAAACATTATTTACTTTTAACTTTATCTATACCAGAAAAAAACAGTTTAATTATTATTTATTAATTAACTGTAAAAATATAACAACAATTTTCAAAATATACCAATTTAATTTTTTTTTTAATGAATCTTGTTTTTTAAAATTTATATTGTAAAAAAAATAAATTTTTTCACGTATTTTTATTTTTATAATTTTTTTTCTCATATTTTTGTTTTCAACCAGCTTATTTTTATTTATTTTCCATTCATCGCGAAATTAAAATTATAAAAAATACATTAATTACCTTCAACTATCGATACCAGAAAGAAACTTATTTATTTTTTATTTATTAATGAACAATAAAATTTATTAACAATTACCACAAAATAAAAAAAAAAGTTTTTTTAAGAAAATTAATTTCCCCGCATTTTTTTCTTTTATATTTTTTCTCCACACGTTATCAAAGCTTAATTTTATTTTATTTTTTATTACTTACATTTAAAGTATGCAATCTTTTATGTACGTAAAAAGATATTTAAATAAAAAAAATCCAGAGGAAACACTATTTATAATATTTTAAATTATTATTCAAACAAACCGAACGTTAATAGACTTGAAAAAATTAAATACAACTGGTACCGTGCTAAAGAGTGTTAAATATTCCATTAACGAAGTTAATTGCAGAAAATGTTGTCGGTACAATTGTTTCGAAGAAACTGTGTTAATAATTCCATTAATACTTTGAAAATTATTTTAAATTCAACAAGCGCAGGATTTTATTTACAATTTTTATGAGTGCTAAAATTGTTTTAACCAAATTGATTCTTAGTATTGTTAAAAATTGTATTGCCACAATTTTAGGTTTGTTATAAGAGTTTTTAAAAAAAAAGGATTTAGTATGAACTTTGATGAATGCACGTCCAATTCACAGAATAGTTCATTTAAGGTCTCGATGAGGTCTAGCAGCATACACCCTGCAAAAACTTAAATACCAAGACGATTGATTGTATCATTCTGATAAAAGAATAAGCACCTTGATGCTGCATCTTCTTCTTATAATTCCTATCCGTTTCGGATGTTGGCTATCATACATGCTATCTTAACTTTGTTCACGCAGCCCGGACAACTCAGTTGTACTCATACCAAACCAGGTTCTAAGGCTTTTTAACGTCTACCCACACTTCGTTTTCCTAGTACTTTTCCTCGCAAGATAGTCTGCAATAAGTGAAATCTGTTTTCATTTCTCATTACGTGTGCCAGATATTGGAGATTTCGTTCCTTCACAGTATTAACCACTTCCTGTTTCTTGCCCATTCTGTTAAGAACCTCGATATATGTTATGTGGTCTGTCCATGGTATTTTCAATATTCTACGATATAACCATAACTCGAATGCTTCCCATTTCTTCGTTGTGGCTTCAGTAAGTGTCCATGCTTCTACCCCGTAAAACAGGACAGAGAACACAGAGAACAGCGCAGGAGTTTTATCTTAGTGTGCAATGTTATGTGATGGCTCGTGAACAGATGTCTCATTTTGCTGAATGCAGTCCTGGCCCTTTCATGGTGCATAAAAAGTTTTTTAATAATTTTCTGTTGTTATTTTTATTTTTATTTTTTAAAATTCTCAACTATTATTCCCAGGTGTATAGTAAAAAAACTCCGCGTGGTATCTAATTATTTTAAGTCTAGTGCTATTCCTTCTTTGTACAAAGCAAGTATTCCACAACGTGGAACAAAACGTGGATAAAAGATCCAAGGTAGCTAAATTCCTTCGCAAAATTATTTGAGTATTTTCAAAGCTTTTGATTAATATAACAGGAGCATCCACAGTCATCGCCGGATTTAGCTACGTGTGACGAGCGTCTAAAGCATCCAAGGATTAAAAGAACTTCACGTTAAATAACAATTTAAAAGTCTTTTTCGGGGGAGCCATTAAACAAAAGCGAATCTCTTGCAGCAAAAGAAGAGAAACCAGTTTCGGGGCGAATTCTTCGTCGTTTTGTGTTTTTGTTCTTGTATCATTTTTGTTTTATTTTGGTTTAGTTGGCGCGCGCGTTTCATTTATTTGACGAGGCCAGGACTGTACTTTATTATTTTCATCGGATATTATTTATAATATATTAAGAAGCATAAATTATTTGCATTAATAAAATTGTCAAATGTGAACAAATTAGTAATGTGCACAAAGTTTATTAAATCCACAGCTTATTTTTTTTAACAGCAATATAGAAACAGCTAAAAAATCCAAATATAAAACTTAAATTTAAATTCAATGCTTTGCTCAATTATTTATAACAGTTCTACATCATCCTTGCAAGGAAAGAATCAAGGTATCTATGTCTCGTTAAGGTTTATAACTCGATTGGATTTAAGTCTGGTGATTGCAAAGTTCACGGCACTACTTCGATATATCATCATTAAGAAAGCTAGTCACTATTGCCGCAACATGTGCTCATGCATCCGTACGAAATTTTCTTCAATGGCTGAGGCATGTTGAAGAACAATTGGTCGAAATGGGGTAATTTGAGTTTAAAAACGGGTCTTTTCTAATACGTCCGCGCATTTTCAAAGTTCTTCACCAGGTACATTTGGTGTTAGGTTAGGACGTTAGGTCAGGTTAGGCTAATTTTTTTACTTTTATTGCCTCAATTAATACCGACAGTACTTGGTGAAGAACTTTGAAAATGCGGAGACGTATTAGAAAAGACCCTTAAAAACAAATATAAAAAAGTATTATATTCAAACTAAAACAATTATTCCATTGGAGACCTAATCAAAATTGATTATGAAACTCAATGATAACTGATCCATAATAACAATTATTTAACCCTAAACAATATTAACGAACTATTGAAACACGTGCACATATCACATCACTCGTAATCATTATTATTAAAACTAATCGTTGACAACCCCAATCATCTTAATTTTCACCCAGTTCATTTTCTGATGGAGCAGATATACTCTCGATGATAAATTCTTTAACATTTATTATTAGATCTACTGCATTTATAATATGCTCCCTTGCCGTAGACTTCTTTTCAATTTTTTCCATATGGGCACTAACGTTTTTTGAGTGGTCAGTTGTAATGTCTCTAAATTTCTCTTTAATTAATTTCCACAAATCCTCCAGTTTGTAAGTGGTATTACAGGTAGCCACTTCATTCTTCACCATTGCCCATATTTTCTCTATTGGATTTAGTGTTAAAATTGAATTTTCTGCTAATGTTGCATAAAAGAAGATGTGGTTACCAAGATAGATAAAGGACCGCTCGACCTCGGCGAACATATCTCGATCAGATCGACTTTGTTTTAAAGAAAGGCCAGGTCAAGAGTGCCAACAACCGACGAGCATGTATGAGAGTACGTATGAAAGTAAAAGAATCAAAAGATGTGTCTAAGAACCGAAGTAAGTGGTCTCTGCCTACCCCTACGGGAAAAAGGCGTGACTGTATGTATGTTGTGTCAAAAATATATTTCCTTTTAGCTGGTTTATAAGGCCTTTTTCTTTCTTGATATTTATAAAGTTAATTATTTTCCGACCTCGGCTATGAATCACTTCTTGACATTACTCATGTTTACAGAAGTTTAGACATGTTTTTCAGCTAATTTACCTTCTTCTTAAGAATAAAATACTCGCCTACCACTTCAAATATTTTCACAACTAATAATTTCTGCTAACTAATTCACAATAACAATACCTTACATAACTACGGTAAACTAAATAAAAAGAAAAATTTTCCAACAATTTTACATTTTGTAAAACTAACACAAAAAATACACAACTTAATTGTACTATAGTATGATCAAAACTTAGAACATACTTTACTAGCTTCACAAAAATTTAAACAAATAGATAATGATGTTCTTGAAATTGGTGATAACCGTATATAAGTCGAACTTCGTTGTGAAAAAATGATTCTATCTTCAGCTCTTGTCATTTTATAAAAAATTGACACCAGTTTTTAAGTCTAATCGTAAGGTTTTAAACACAGGAAGTTTTATTAAAATCAGAATAAATAATAATCAGGCAGATAATTTTTTTAAATATAGTTGATTTTTGATTTGATGTCAGGAATAAATACCCAAACACCATATTGTAATCTTTTTTTTACAAATATTTTCAGTTCAGACACACTTGCTTCTCTCATAATTTTTTAATAGTAAAGATTTACTGATTAAAATAGCATAAATTTATTAGCTTTGTGCACAACTTCAAATTTAAAGATGCCTATTGAACTGTTACCTTAGGAATACCTGTATCTCAGTCAATTTCAATATCAAGCAGACAGTTTAAAAAGGAAAGGAATGGAAAGCTTTAAATAAAGATTAATTAGGTCAAATTTAAAAAAAAATAGGGTCCATACAATGATGAACCATGTCGGAAGAAACAAGAGGGCCATCGAAACAAATATTATTTAATTTGTTTTATTAACTTCATTCTTCTTCTTCTATTGCCCTATCTGATTACGGACGTTGGCTATCATCATAGCTATGCGGATCTTATTGGCTGCGCATCGAAACAGTTCAGTAGATTGGTGAATGGCTTCTTGGGTATTTTGGCCATCGTAGGTCTGAGTTTATACTCAACATTTTGCCATCGCTAGTGAATGGAATCTCCTGGAGATATGTCTGCTTTTTCAAGGCTGACGGTTTGTGACAATCGTATGTCATGATCGCAGGTTGTATACGTTTTGGTGAGCGGGGCATATTTAAGGACTGCTCAGAAATTGGTCACGTCTTGAAGATTCATTCTTCTTATTTTTGTAAGGAAGCAGCGTTGTATTTTTAAGTACAGGTACCCATGTACCATTAATTTTAAATGTTTCCTCAGATTTATTAAAGTTCACTTCAATCGCTTCTCTATAAAGCCTTGGGTAATATGCAGATGTGGTGCATAAAACTTGGGTGTCCTCAAATTTAATTCTGTGATTATTATTATTAATTGTGTGCTCTGCGACAGCAGATTTTTCTATATGTCCAAAACGGCAGTTGGCTTTGTGTTCTTTGACCCTGGTGTAAATGGGCCGTTTAGTTGTTCCAATGTAGACACTACCACAAGTGCATGGAATAGGATAAACACCTGCAGAACTTAGTGGGGCTCTCTTGTCCTTGGCAGGTTTCGGATAGTTTTCGATCTTCTTAAATGGCTTGAAGATAGTGTCACTCGAGGAATGTAGGGTAAAAACGCTTTAGAAGTGACTTTACGACTACTTAGTTCATTGCTTATGTCACCTCTACTACTAGACTTTCGACGTATACAATTATATATATATATATAAAGGGTGGACTTATCGTGTGGGCCGCGGACGGCCCGCACTGCGACTTTTAGAAGGAGGTGGGATTAAAGAAGGGAGATGATTGTGAACCCGCTTTTTGAAAAGTTGCAGGTCATAGTTCTCTGAAAAAAATGAATTTTGAAAGCTTGTTCCATTCTGTAGCAGCCCTGTAAAAGATGATGGAGATTGGTCCTTGTAGTGTCAATCTTAAGGGTAAATGGGTGAGACCAGCGTGCTAAGTTCTTCGGCTGAATTTGGCCAGTGGTGGTATAAGAGTTTTTATTTCTCTGGAGCATCTGCCATGGAAATATCTGTAGAGTTATGTCTGGTTTGCAACTCTTCTTCTATGTAGTAGTGGGTGAAGGGTATCTGTGAGAGTTGAGCTGTTTATCAACCGAATGCACCCTTTTCTGAATGGTATCTAGCAGACGAAGAGAATGCCTTGGTGCTGAACCCCAAATGTGCGAGCAATACTCAAGTAGAGGTCGGATTTGAGCCTTGTACGTCGTCAACAGTTGATCAGTAGTAAAAAACTTTCTAGCTTTCCACAGAAAACCTAGCCTCTGGCTTGCTGACTTTGCGATGTTAGCAACATTGTCATGCCAAGACATATTATTAGACACCGTGACTCCCAAAATCGAGATGAAGGAACTTGATTCATGGGTATTTCCGGACATTGTGATGGAGTGATTTGAGTAATTTACTTTCTTGGAAAACGTAGCGCTTTGTGTTTTCCAGGCGGCAGGCTTCCTAATAAAAATAGGGTACCTCAAGTAAAATTTAATAATCCACACTATAAAAGTTGTTGTGGACCATTTAAAAAATCATAAAAGTTTTGTTTGAACACTCTGTTAGCGTTTTGCATTTATAAGTATGATTTATTACTCCGTACCATTTTAAAATAGAGTATAGTATGACCGGGTCATCTGCAGAGGTAGCAAGAATAGTGTGTTTTTTGTCGGTTTATAGTAAATGTAGTATAGGTACTATTTAACTGGATAAGTATTTATTGCTACTGGTAAATAAACAAAAAACATTGCAATTGAGAACCTCCGAAACATACGCTACTAAATAAAAACAAACAAGTATGTCAAAATTTGTAGACTGAATGCTGCGTTAGTAATAATTTTTAATGGACACGTTGACGATGTAAATAACCAATTTTTCAACCTTCAAACATGTAGTACAGACAATAATAAACAACCTTTCGTTTCGAAACAATTATTTAAAATAAACCGACTAAATTTACCACCATGACGCCTCATCAAATTTTGGCATGTTTATTTTAAATTACAAATAGTCAAAGACTTGAATTTATTTCTTTTATTGCAAGGAGTATAGGAAAAGAGACGTCGATATCTTAAATAAACGCATTGAAATCTAAGGATATTTTATTCCGAGCTGGAAATTTTTAACTTTATAGAAGTTTTGCATTCGATACATTAAAACACGTTGAGTTTGACGTTAAAGTTTATTCAAACCGCAACCTATTTTCTTAACAACAAAAAATATATATTTTTTAAAAAATGTAGAAAATCTTAAAATAGCCAAATATAAAACTCAAATTTGCATTTAATTTTATTCCAAAATAAAATAAATTATAAAGAATAAAAATAATAAAGAATGACGCATATATGCTCTACTGCAGCGGTTCCCAAAGTTTTTATTTCGAACCCCCCAATATGGTTTAACTGAAATCCACGCCACCCTTATATGGGGGGCGTACTGTGCATTTTTATAATATGATTATGATTATGATATATGATTTATTAATAAATATTGGTTTGTTATTACAAGTATAGCTTTATGAAGTGTCAAAAAAGGCACATCTGGCGGTGCATAGAGGTCTGTTGGTTCCTACACTTATGTATGGTAGTGAATGTTGGGTTTGGTAAAGAAGCATGGAAATAGGATTAATTCTGTGAAGATGAGTAGTCTGAGAAGTATATCCGGAGTGACTCGCTTGGATAAAGTAAATAATGGTGAGATAAGAGAACGCTGTGGTGTGAAAGAAGATGTGGTTACAAAGATAGATAAAGTAATGCTTAGATGGTTTGGACACGTAGAGAGGATGGATGAAGGAAGATTGACGAAACAAATTTATAAGGCGAGTGTGAATGGACAAGTCGGTAGAGGTCGACCTCGGAGAACATATCTCGATCAGATCAACATTTTTTTGAAGAAAGGCCAGGTCAAGAGTACCAACAACCGACGAGCATGTATGAGAGCACTGATGAAAGTAGAGGAAGCAAAAGATGTGTGTAAGAACCGTAGCAAGTGGAAGGAAGTGGTCTCTGCCTACCCCTATGGGAAAAAGGCGTGACTTTATGTATGTATGTATGTGTATTGCATGTAAATCCAATTTATACGTGGATTTTTTTTTTGCTTTAATTTATTTTAGTTAAGCTTAATAGGTATTCGTAAAGGAATTAATCATGTGTGTGTGTGTGCAGTTCACACGCAGTGGAAGTAAAATTTCAGAAAACTAAACTTCGAGAGAATGAGATGAATACACACACTCACTATACGACGCCTGCTCTCTCGGTTTGGCTCGGTAATATACAGGCGCACACATGAGGAGGAGACATGCAAAACGCATTTTGTCCATATTTTCCATATTTGTGATGAAGGTGGCGCCACAATCTTAAGGTCAAATGCTATCTTTTTTATGAGTACTTGGACAGTCAATAAGCATTAGGTCCTCGTGATATTAAATGGAAAAAAATACCTAGACAAACAAACTGAATTTGGTCCATGTTGTCTGTACTTTTAAAGTGCATTTTGTTCAAAAACAGGGACAAAATGCATTTTGATAGTGTTTTCGTTTATTTTACTAGAAAACCTGCTAGTGTAGTGTTGTTGCCTTAGTGTGTTGTGGGTGTATTTATTGAAAATAGAAGTTGTATTTTGTTCAAAATGAAAGATCTAGATCTAGAAGGTAAACATATTGTTGGTGATAACATGGACAGATGTAGCAGAAAAATAAAAAGGAGTACATCATCGCGTGAAAGAAAAAAACAAATAAGGTACTGTTGAGGTTAGAAACTTAAAAAGTGTTAAAAAATACCAATTTTCCCCCGAATATTGACACTCCTTCGCCTCTTTTCTGATGGGGCAAAATAAAAATAGTTTTATCATCCACATGCTCATGTTTTGGCTACACAAGTTTGCTCCAGAAACGATCAAGAAAATAGAGCTAACATTTCCGGTGCGAGGACATTCATATCTCACTGCAGATAGAATTCTCGGGAGGGTGAGATGCCACGTGGTTATAAAAACTTTTAAAAATATTGGAAACTCTACTCAGAAGTGGGAGAAATCAAAAAGCTTGGAACTGACTGGTCATTAGTGAATATTAAAAACGCTTCAGGTTGTTTGAAAAAAATCGTAGGAATCAGCTCGAGTAAAAGAATAATCATTAAACGGGGTAAGACCTCTGGAGTTGTAGTGAAATCTGAAGTTTTACTAAGCATTGAAGATATGTCATATCTTCAATGCTTAGTATATAAGAGTGGGAAGGCTACGAAGCACCGCACAAAGAGGAGACCGATAACGTTGTATAATGTATTCTATCTCATTATCTCGCAGGCTTATTCCTATAATTTTTTTTTACTGAAAATAGTCGCAAAATGGGTAGACCTATCGTGCGGGCCGCACCGCGACTATTAAAAGGGGGAGGGATTATAAAAAGGAGATGATTGTGAAACCGCTTTTTGAAAAGTTGCAGGTAATAGTTCTCTGGAAAAACTGATTTTGGAAGCTTATTCCATTCCGTAGCAGTCCTGTAAAAGAAGGATTTTTGATGAAGATTGGTCCTTGTAGTGTCAAGCTTGAGAGTAAATATGTGAGACTGATCAACGTGCCGAGTTCTTCGGCTGAATGTGGCCAATGGTGGTACAAGAGTTTTTATTTCTCTGGAGCATCTGCCATGGAAATATCTGTAGAGTAATGTCTGGTTTGCAACTTTTCTTCTATGTTCTAGTGGGTGAAGAGTATCTGTGAGATTTGAGCTGTTTATCAACCGAATGGCCCTTTTCTGAATGGTATCTAGCAGACGAAGAGAATGCCTTGGTGCTGAACCCCAAATGTGCGAGTAATACTCCAGTAGAGGTCGGATTTGAGCCTTGTACGTCGTCAATAGTTGATCGGGAATAAAAAACTTTCTAGCTTTCCACAGAAAACCTAGCCTCTGGCTTGCTGACTTTGCGATGTTAGCAACATGGTCATGCCAAGACATATTATTGGACACCGTGACTCCCAAAATCGAGATGGAGGGACTTGGTTCAAGGGTATTTCCGGATATTGTGATGGGATGATTTGAGGAATTCACTTTCTTGGAAAACGTGGCACTCGACGATTGCTTTAAGATCTCTATTGATGGAATCAACCTGTTCCTGCCTGAGTCTATTTGTATCATTCACCGAAAGTGATCGATAGGATGTGAAAGTTGAGACAAGTGTGCTATCGTCTGCGAAACTGTAAATGGGGTTCGTAGTGGTTTTCAAGAGGTCGTTGATGTGTAAAAGAAATAAGGTGGGGGACAGGATGGAACCCTGGGGGACCCCGGCATTAGTTTTAAACGCATCAGAAGAAATACCGTCAACTGCCACATGTAAGGAGCGATCTTGCATGAAGCTCAAGAGCCATTGGCGCAGTTTGGTTGGGAGACCGTAGGCAGATAATTTGCTTAACAATGCCTGGTGCCAAACGCGGTCAAAGGCTTTAGACATATCCAAGGCTATTGCAATATATGTGTTTGTCTCTTTTAAGTGTCTCTTTTAATTTTTATCGAGTTTCAAGTCACAACGATTCTAAAGAAGTTAGATAATTTCCAAGTCTTTAGTTCTAAGCTTTTAAGGTTTTTCCATAAGCTTATCTTTGAGGGTTTGTTAGAACTTAGTGCCATTTAGTGATGTAAGAAGTATAAATTTCAGCATAAATAAAAATGAATGTTCTGTAAAATAAATCCGCCCATAACCGGACTATTATTATAAACATCTCAATCGAAGGAACGGAGCCTGCTAGATATCTATCAGCTGACGCGCAGTCCTGACCAAACTAACTTTTCAAACGTCGAAACTAAACTTGAACTTTCGATATTTCTCCTCAAACTAAACACATAACGCGAGCTGTGGTGTGGTGCTGTTGCAGTTTCTCGTATAATATGCTGTTTTCAGCCAGACATATTAAATTAATTTAACCCCAAAGTTGAACGGAACGCCAAGGTTAAATGACGAAGCTGCATCGTTTTAATAGCTCAGTGAATTTCGGTTCAAGGTTGGAAATTATTCTAACGCAAATATGCGAAAAGGTTCGTTTTGATTTTCGAACCCAGTTCAAGGAAATGCGGCAAGACGGTGAGGGCGGGCGAAAAGAATATTTGTTCTAATTCGATACATGATCGATGGAAGGAGACAGAGCTAATGTCGCTTGACTCTTTGCACACATACACTTACTGCGGTAGCATAGGTTAGTTACCACGCATTCTAAATAAACGAATTGGATTTTATTTAAAAAAACTAAAAAACACTCTTTTGGAGTTAATCAAACTAAAAAGTAAAACAATAATTCTTAACATAGGAATAAAATTACTGACGAGAAAATTAATGTCACTGTTCTAAAAGCGTAGGGTGCTTCCATTCCGAAACTTAGAGTTAGTTTATAAATGTTATACAAAGCAGTGACATTAATTTTTTTTTTGGCAGTGACATTAATTTTTTTTTTTGGCAGTGACATTAATTTTTTTTTTTGGCAGTGACATTAATTTTCTCGGCAGTAATTTTATTCCTATGTTAAGAATTATTTTTTACTTTTTAGTTTAACTCTAAAAGCGTGTTTTTTTAAATCATAATTAATTTTTCGCTTTTTAGTTCGATTTGTTTTACTCACTAAAAAAATTATATATTAAATGGTACGAGCACAAAAAGAATGCATCGGCCGGGAATCGAAACCGGGCCGCCCGCGTGACAGGCAGCATTCTACCACTGAACCACCGATGCGATGAACTATTTTAATATTTGTTCTGCGCGCATGCGTAGTTCACGCACTCTCTCTTACTCTTATCCCTGAAGAAATTTATTAATCCTGGCGAAATTAATCGGGATAATCGGATATTTTGATCGAATTATTGCATTGTCGTCGGTCTTTGACAAGCGTACAAAGTTTAAATTAAATCTGATCGCTTAGAGTAGGGCAAAAACGAGGCCAAAGAGTCAGTTACAAACGTACATATATACAAGATACAGGTGAAACTAATTTAAGCGTGTTTAATTACGATAAAACCACTTTATGTACTCTGTGTTTGTTTTATTATTTTTAGAGCTAGCCATATTTTTAAATTTCTAGTAAAGTTTGATGTAGGAAGACGAGTAAAAGCCTGTTCGTCTTGAATTTTTTTTGCTTTTATTTAAGTAAAGTACAAGATGGGCAAAACGGTGCACCCCTTTTGCCCTTTTTACGTATAGTTTGTTGATAACTGAAATGTATGTAAAAGGTGTCTAAAAAGAATATTTCGCTCGACGCTGCTTCTGGTTCAGAAAATAAGGCACCAAAACAAAGGGAAAGAAGAAATTTACGAGTATCAAACAAATACAAAGCAACATAAGTCATACTTTTGCGCTGTATGCTAAGAATAGGATGGCTGCCCATTTGTTAGAAACAAATGTAAATCAAGGAAGAATTTATTTTTTATAATTTTGATCTCATCTTTTACTAGAGGCACGGCTTTAATTCGCTCCAGTTCTATGGCGAGGTAATGCCCTGTTGAATTCCGGTAGATTTTGTAGCTGTCCAAACCCACGGTTTATTCAATCACAGCTGAGTTTGCGTCGTGCTTTAACATTCAACGCTTGTCCAAGTTGATAGAAATCTAGCTCTAATATCCTTTGTTCGAAGATTTACCGTTTTGCGAGAAAAATGAAAGTTTATAGTTCACTTCTAATATTAACGAAATTATGGTAGGTCTGTCGAGTGGACACTACGGCCTGAGGAAACACCTAAACACCATGGGTGTACTCAGAGAACCCGTGGATTGCAGACTATGTGGTGAAGAGGAAGAAACAGCCACTCACATCATCTTCGAATGCGAAGCAGGAAGCAGGCGTCACAGAACCTTCGGAGAGATCAGCCCGAAAACGGGCATGAATCCGAAAAACCTCATAAACAGGCTACTGAACCTAATAAATGGCACAAACCTGTTCGTGTGAGGAATCACTGACGAAAGAGTGATACAATAGATCCCAGATGGTCGCAGTGTCACAGGGAGGTCAGTGCTAACCCGGTCTCTTGCTCGTCAGCCAACAAACCAATCAACCAACCAAAAAAAATGGCGGAAAGCAAACGCTTTGTAGGTACAGAAGCTAGATTACGAGAAAAAAAAAGGGCCGACAGAAAATGCACCTATTCTGTTCAATACATTCTGTTCATAACACACATTTTGTTTAAAAAAATCATCAATCACGTCATCACATACACGCAGATAATGTCGTGAATAAAAACAAAATCTGAAGGATCTAAAGTTATGAATTTACAATATAATGAGTTTATTTATTCTATTCATTTGGTCTATATTATTGGCTGGGAATCGTTCGGTAGGCTAGGCTACATTCTAAAATCCCAAAGCATTCCAATCAACCTTAAGCGGAAAGTCAATGAGACTTGCATTTTACCCGCCACAACGTACGAACTGGAGACTATAACACTAACAAAGAGAACAACGCAGAGAGCCATGGAGCGCGCTATGTTGGTAATCAACCTAAGATATCGCATTAGAAATGATGAAATTCGAAGACGAACAGGGGTAACGAATGTTATGAGAAGAGTGGCCGAACTAAAGAGCTCAGAGGATAGCCGGAAGAAACTGGTGCTAAACTGCCCAGGATAGACGGACATGCAAACTACTGGAAGAGGCCTCCATACCAGGAGTGGATAGACATGGGCTAGGGATGATGTTAAACCACAAATTTTTTCTTTAAATCAATGCTAGGATTAAGAATAAACAATATGTCAGAAAGGTAAATACACACCACGAACATAAAACTAAACTTCAAAAATATTTCTGCAAGTTGTTTGGTTATTAAAAATAAATAACAAAAAAAATAAAGATCAATCATCCTATGACACTAGTAACAAAAACTGGCTAACAAATAAATTTTTTTTTTATGAAAATAGTCGCAAAAAGGGTAGACCTATCGTGTGGGCCGCGGACGGCCCGCACTGCGACTATTAAAAGGGAAAGGGTTTATAGAAAGGAAATCATTGTGGACACGTTTTTTAAAAAGTTGCTGGTCATAGTTCTCTGGAAAAACTGATTTTGGAAGATTATTCCATTCCGTAGCAGTCCTGTAAAAGAAGGATTTTTGATGAAGATTGGTCCTTGTAGTGTCAAGCTTGAGAGTAAATATGTGAGACTGATCAACGTGCCGAGTTCTTCGGCCGAATGTGGCCAATGGTGGTACAAGAGTTTTTATTTCTCTGGAGCATCTGCCATGGAAATATCTGTAGAGCAATGACTCTTCTTCTATGTTCTAAAGGGTGAAGGGTATCTGTGAGAGTTGAGCTGTTTATCAAGCGAATGGCTCTTTTCTGAATGGAATCTAGAAGACGAAGAGAATGCCTTGGTGCTGAACCCCAAATGTGCGAGCAATACTCCAGTAGAGGTCGGATTTGGGCCTTGTACGTCGTCAACAGTTGATCAGGAGTAAAAAACTTTCTGGCTTTCCACAGAAAACCTAGCCTCTGGCTTGCCGACTTTGCGATGTTAGCAACATGGTCATGCCAAGACATATTATTGGACACCGTGACTCCCAAAATCGAGATGGAGGGACTTGGTTCAAGGGTATTTCCGGACATTGTGATTTTCTTGGAAAACGTGGCACTTTGTGTTTTTTGGGCGTTGAACTGAACAAGATTGTTGGTTCCCCACTCGACGATTGCTTTAAGATCTTTATTGATGGAATCAACCTGTTCCTGCCTGAGTCTAATTGTATCATTCACCGAAAGTGATCGATATGATGTGAAAGTTGAGACAAGTGTGCTATCGTCTGCAAAACTGTAAGTGGGGTTCGTGGTGGTTTTCAAGAGGTCGTTGATGTGTAAAAGAAATAAGGTGGGGGACAGGATGGAACCCTGGGGGACCCCGGCATTGGTTTTAAACGCATCAGAAGAAATACCGTCAACTGCCACATGTAAGGAGCGATCTTGCATGAAGCTCAAGAGCCATTGGCGAAGTTTGGTTGGGAGACCGTAGGCAGATAATTGACTTAACAATGCCTGGTGCCAAACGCGGTCAAAGGCTTTAGATATATCCAAGGCTATTGCACGGGATTTACCAAACTTTTCAGTAGTGTTTGTCCAGAGCTGAGTGACATAAGCCAGAAAATCTCCAGTAGACCGAAGTTGTCGAAATCCATATTGTCTGTCATAAATTATCTCAAATTTCTCCAGATATTTGATGAGTTCTTCCGTGCTGAACTTTTGAGAAATTTGTAGATGTTTGTGAATTGTTTAACAGTTAACGATCATAAGATCTTCTATGTGGGCCCTTGCGTGTCTACACTTGTCTCTGGCTTCTGTTTTCCAGTATCTTAAGTTCTGGTCCAGCACCGGATCGCCCTTCTGCTTAGACAAAGGGGAGCCTTTGATTCCTGAGTGACCAGGAACACAGACCGAAATGACCTTGTTCGCCAATGCTTTAGTTCTGGAGAAATATAGCAAAGCAAAGAAATGATATAGTAGTAATTCTAACACTTTAACTCTCGTTCCATATCGCTCTTACTTAACGTAAATTTTTGGTGAACGAACTTTACTTCACTTTAGTTGTCTTCCCGAAAGCTTGGAACAGCGAAAATTTTGAGGCAATGGGTAAAAATTATTGGAGCTATGTCGGGTTTGCAAGAATGAGGATGATTCATTATTTGAGACTATGAGGCTCTTACGGAAAGAAAATGGTGATCTTTGGAGGATATCCGAAGAGTACTTCAGTTCTGAAAATATTTAACCGGAAAAAGGTGGGTTAAAAGAAAGTTGTTAGGCATCACAGACCGTAGATGCCACTCCAGAGACGTAACAATAATAATATCAATACATTCATCTAACGTTAAAAAAATAGAGTATCTTTGTAAAAATATATTTTCCCGATATTGCGAAAAAATGGGAATAATACCACGCTAGTCCGGGAACATTATATATACGTATAAAAAAAAGAGCGATACAAAGTGGTGCTTCGGTGACAGTGAAGCCGCATTTAACTGCTAACCCAGTAATGCCATATTTATTGCCTTATTATCATAACTGCTCGTCATTATTGTCCATAAAGTACATTATGGAGTCGTAAATTCGATCATTATTGAATGTTTTTAACAACTTCTTACAGCCGTCTATACTTTATTTGTAATCGGAACTGAAAGAAAAAATTTAAAAACGGCCTTATCTTAATTAATTGTTATGGTATTATGCCTATAAAAATTCTATAAAAAGTTCCCCTATTTTACAACATTTAAGTACAAAGTGTAATTTAGTTAAGTATCGTTGTTTATTATAATTTTTTTTTTTTCTGTATTTTACTTTTAGTCATTTCAAAAAGTAGGAACATCTTTCAGGTATCAAGTGAACTTATGTTATATTTATGTGTTCCTGAAATTTTTCCAAAATTGTGGTTATTGTATTAAACATTTACATCTCTTTTTGAGCTTCTAAGCAAGTACACTAATCTAGCAAAAAGTCGGGACTTTCCAAAACAGATTTTTTGCAAATATTTTAAACAATAATACTTTTATTCAGAAACAATTAATTTAATTTTCTTGTTTACTTCTTTTTTGGTTGGTTTTTTTTTAATCGCCCTATACATACAAGTAATTTATTATCTAAACTGCAAAATATATTTAATCGTTTGCTTTACAAATGTTCTATTAGCTTCTGGATTCTGGATAAATTTCTTTTTAAGTACGAACATAAGATATGACCTGAAAGTTTTTGCTTCAAATGGTGATAAATAAATAAAAAACATCAACATTATCATGACACGTTAGATTAGATTAAATTTGTATGTTCTTATGAGCTAGGAGCCTCCCCATTGCGATATGTGTGTTATATAGAGTTCCCTGTCTAGAGCCGCCCATATATCTAAACTCCATAGGTCATACCTTAGGTCTTCCATATATTAAGAAAATTGTGGTTCTTTGTCTTCCATCGTCAAAAACTTTGTTAGACCTTTGCAGTAGCACAGTATGTGTGCAGAGGTTTTCTCATCCTCTTGACAGAACCTGCCAGTAAGAAGTTCATGTGTTTGGTGAGTCTTCAGTGGCATGTCAGGATCCTAACCATGATCCTGGTTCTTATTTTGGCTTAGTAGATACTCCCCGAATTTCATAATTATAATTTTATTTAATACGTAGTTCTATTTTTAGAAAATAAACCAAAAAAAAAAGTTCACCTTCATTGTACTATTAAAAAAATGTATATTTCATTATTGGCATTTTCAAATGATTTTAGTACCATTGTAACTAAACATAGGTATGCTACAATCTTTCAGGCTGAAGCCTTCGCTATCGAATTGTGTGCAAGAGTGCTGACTAACAGACCTCTAGTCTACAAGTGCCGTCAAAATAATTATTTCGGACTGGGCAGAGAGAAAAATACTCACGTACTGGTCCGATATACCAGGGTTGACTCACTCGAACGCGTTATTACCTAAACCATTCAGAAACCTACGAATTCTAACGGGACTGCTGACAGGACACTGTTGTCTAAGATACCACCTCGTAAGGATAGATCTGAATTAACAAACGGACTGTCGGTTTTGCTGCGTGGAAGACAAAACTGCTGAACATATACTATGTTTATGCCCCGGCCTGGGAAGAACAATGTTTAACGTATTTGGTTTTACCAACCTAGAACCTACCGATTTTAAGAAAATCTCACCCCATACAACCATGAACTTCGTGAGAAGGGCTGGTTTGTGCGGTCAACTGTAACCTCTAGGGGTGAGCCACAATAGACCTACTAAAGGTCGTAGTGGAGGGGCGACCCACGCCCCACTCACATGATACCTAAACTAACCTAACTAAACATAATTTTATTTAATACGTAGGTCTAACATTTCAGGAAATAAACCAAAAAAAATGTTTTTATTTAATTTTTCTCTTATTAAACGTTATAAACATTTTATATCCGAATTTCTTTGTGATTTTGATATGATTATAACTAAATTTAATGAACTCGTTGATCTGACTCATTCCACCTTGTTTCACTATTCTTGAGATTGCTTTTTCATTCAAGTACTGTTGTACTGGGGCAACTGATTTTGGAAGCTTATTCCATTCCGTAGCAGCCCTGTAAAAGAAGGATTCTTGATGAAGATTGGTCCTTGTAGTGTCAATCTTGAGAGTAAATGGGTGAGACTGATCAGCGTGCCTAGTTCTTCGGCCGAATGTGGCCAATGGTGGTACAAGAGTTTTTATTTCTTTGGAGCATCTGCCATGGAAATATCTGTAGAGCAATGACTGGTCTGCAACTCTTCTTCTATGTTCTAGAGGGTGAAGGGTATCTGTTAGAGTTGACTTGTTTATCAAGCGAATGGCTCTTTTCTGAATGGAATCTAGAAGACGAAGAGAATGCCTTGGTGCTGAACCCCAAATGTGCGAGCAATACTCCAGTAGAGGTCGGATTTGAGCCTTGTACGTCGTCAACAGTTGATCAGGAGTAAAAAACTTTCTGGCTTTCCACAGAAAACCTAGCCTCTGGCTTGCCGACTTTGCGATGTTAGCAACATGGTCATGCCAAGACATGTTATTGGACACCGTGACTCCCAAAATCAAGATGGAGAACCCTGGGGGACCCCGGCATTAGTTTTAAAGGCATCAGAAGAAATACCGTCAACTGCCACATGTAAGGAGCGAACTTGCATGAAGGTGTTTGCTTTTATAGTCACTATGTTGTCAGAATATATACCAGTGGTCTTTTCCTCAAAGTCGAGACGTATTGCTAAAACTTCTGCTTGGAATATCAACGTGTTTATTGAGACTTGTCTTTGGCACGTTAGGTAAGGGCCATTTTATTACCAATTTTTCTTAGGAAATGAATTAATGCACCTTTATTTATTTATTTATTTATTTGTTATCGCTCACGTTTACAAAAATTGGATATTTGTTTTTAAACCGGTTCACAGCTAATGTAATCAGATAAAATAATAAAATTGCATACATTGTTTATAAATATACGTGTATCTATATAAAAAAAATATATTGAAACCCAAACACGGGCGATAAAAAATTTCGAAAATTATGCAAAATTATTTATAGTTCTTTAACAAACGCAGTCGTGTTCTGTATCTGGTTTATATGCATTTATAAGTCTAGATAATGGACTGACCTTGCACATCTCATAAATGCGCTAGACAATCTACATCCAGACCCAGACATACTGAACCCGTTTGAGAGAGGATGGGCCATATTGCTGGTTAGATGGTCGATCGGACGGACTTGGTCGGACAGGACCGGACTTTATCACCCGATGCGACGACGATTTTTAAAAAAATTCTAGCGTCACTTTCGTTGCAAGAGGGAAATTCTCGAAATTAAAAAGCCGGTTTTAATCACTAATTCGCAAGAAAAAAGTTACAGAGCCAATTTCATTAATAATTAAAATTAAAAAATAATATACCACGTTTTTAAAATGACATAACAAGTATAATTTAATTATTCAACTATAACAACAAACGTGGGGCACATGGTACAGATAATTGTTGCATGAGTAGTTCACCAAAGTTACTAACAACTTTATTGCATTGCAAATAATATAAACTATTGTTCTTTCTGTCTTTTGTATGAGCCCCAGGTTTTTTTTATTTAAATAATTATTAACTGGTTTTTACTCTTGTGTTTGTGAAAATTTGCAATTGCTTAAAAACTATCATATAATATATTTTTATAATTTTTTTTAATTCTGTAGTATGAATTACATAGTTTCCATATCAAATATAAACGTTTATGCGCGATTTGTATACATTGCTCTCATTGGTGTAGTGCAGTGTAACGTCGACCTTGAGCTGACGAATCGTAGGTACTTGTGTCATCATAGTAAATCCATGCATATCCGAGGTCCCGAGATTTCGTGTCTCTGACAATGCAGTCAGCAAAGCGTATATAATATAAACAGACAGATACAGATAATGTTAGGGAATATTACGTAATAGCACTGCCCACCTGATTTTGAAATTTTTAAATTTTTGAATTAATATACTGAGGTAAGCTAAACAGTTTTAGTACAATCAATACAGTTCTCGATAACTTTATGAATACCAAATCGATTTCTAGTCTTCTATGTGCTAAAGCTTTTAAATTCAAAGCCTTAAAGATATAAAAAGTATATTCATCTTCATTTATTCCCGAATTGAAGCCATGGTTTCTTAGGAATTCATTTTACTTTCCAAGATATCTTTATTAGCTTTCTAGCATGGTGACCAAATATTATAATAGTATTTAAGCCTGCGCGCAATAAATAATCTTGGTAGCAAACACCTTGATGAGATTATGACAAAGACATGTGGAACATTTCAGGAAAATGTGTTCCGAACAGACAAACAAACAAACAAACAGACGGGAAAGTTAATTAATATGTTATCGACCTCGGCGAACATATCTCGATCAGATCAACATTGTTTTGAAGAAAGGCCAGGTCAAGAGTACCAACAACCGACGAACATGCATATATATATATATATATATATATATATATATATATATATTGCAAAACGATATATATATATATATATATATATATATATATATATATATATATCGTTTTGCAAAACGTCTTTCGACGTTGTCCAACGCCTTATTTCCACGTCCGGTAATCATTACATTGGTCTACTCGCAGGTTCCTTTCGCTCATGGCTTTTGATACTTCTTCTTTCCAGGTTTTCTTCGGTCGTCCTCTTTTTCTTCGACCGTGAGGTGTCCATTCCATTGCTCCATACTTCCATACTAGTTGTTTTCTGTCGATTTCCGTTGATAGTGATTCTTCTATGCCAATTCGATGTTTTACTTCTTCATTACGAATTCTATCTTTATGGGATATTCCTTAAGATCTTCTAAACACGTCCATTTCCACCGCTTCTATCTTCCTTGTGTTACTTTCATTTACCCGCCAAGTTTCAGCTCCATAAAGAAGGTTACTTTTGATCAGTGTGTCATAAATATTATACTTGTGTTGTTTTCCTATTTCCTGAGACCACAAGATTCCGTTGAGCACCCAATTGTTCTTCTTGCTTGTGTTATTCTTTTTTTTATTTCATTATTGTCTTTACCTGTTGTATCAAAAATAACGCCAAGATATGTGTAATCTGTACAAGATGTAATTGTATTTCCTAAATAAATAAATATTGGCGCCAAGTAATGCTCACTTGGTCTATTCACTTTTGGTTTATTAAATGTACATACTTTCATGTCGTACTTTGTTAAGGGACCGTCCTGTATTGGTCGCGGTATATTTCGCTCTAAAAATATCATAAAAGTATAATGATCGCCGAAGACTGTTTTAGTTGCAAAGCTGCTCCAGTCTGAAAATTATAATTAATGTGTGCACATTTCCAAACAGTCACACATGCACCTGACTAACAGAAACATAATCTATTTTAAACTTTCTATAATTAGAGCCCGCTCTTGCACTCTTGATCAACTCTTTGTTAATTGACCCTGGCACGGAGCAAGCAAAAGTTCTCCGACTGTGCATACAACTAACTAACTTCCAGCGTTGTCTCGAACTCTAAAACAATAAATAATCGGTTCTTATGTCTTTTTTTAGGCGTATGACAGGTCCGGCTTGGACCGTACGGCCTCTTTCCAATATTTGCAAAAAAAGGAACACAGGAACACAGGAATAAACTCTGTGTTATATCACGTAGACTTGAATTTTTAAAGAAAGAGACATGTCAACGGGTCTCACCATATTCCCAAAGACTACAAATGTGCAGTGCCGATTTCTACCGTATTAGGTACCAGTGGCCTATCGTAAATATACGTAAATATATATATATATATATATATATATATATATATATATATATATATATTGTATAATCGACCCACATATACCTATAGTAAATATAAGTTCATACAGCAGTAACATATTTTCACACCTGTTTACGCTGTCAGAACTTTAAAATACTTTTTATAGTTTACTGCAATAGTATTACAGTTTTCTATAATTTTTGCACATTTTAGTATTCTCCGTTTTTGGAAGTTATTTACCGGGTGGTGCTTGTTAAAAAGTACAGATGTCGTGACTAGTGTTTTTGCGTGGTTCTTCATGTGTACTTATTAAGGGTCGGAGATGTGAATGTATCTGTTCGAGTAGACCTACCCTATACTGAAGAGGGGAAATTCACCCCGAAACCGGTCCATAGGTGGTCACTTCGAGGAGATAAATTTAATTGCCCTTTCTCTTACTTAACAAGTATCTGTATATCTTGCTTCCTGTGATGCAGTAGTATACACGATTATATATCAAATGTAATTCAATGCCGGTCGCAGGCATATGTAGCATATTTGCAGCGTCTGTAAGTGATCCTAAGTCTTTAATTCCCGTCCAATGTCGGATGTGTCGCAACCAGGATAACTTCTTACCACCAATACCTCTTTTACCTTTAATTTTCCCTTTTAATATTAGCCGTGGAAACTTATATCTGTCACCCTCTCATTATGTGTCAAAAATATGCGATTTTTTTTTATGTCTCCAACAGTTCTGTGTCTTCTATTTTTGTTCTAATGACTTCTTCATTTCTGACTCTCTCAACCCATGATATTTTATGCATTCGACGAAGGGTCCACATTTTAAATGATTGTTAATTGACGAAGCCTTAAGAGTCCACGCTTTCATGCCATATGGAAGAACAGGCCACACATAACATTCGGTTATCTTGAGTCCAGTCCAGTCGGTGGTCAACTAAAAACTTACGTAGAAGTAAGAATGCGGCTCTCGCTTGTTCTATACGGCACCTTAATCTCCACCTCCGGGTCCCATTTATCATTCATTTCTTTTTTATTTTCGCTAACTTTATTCGAATTGCCACCAAAAACTTAATTTAAGAAGTACTTTTTTTGAAGTTTCTAAAATCAGCTAATACTTTCAAGAACAGAATTGAACTGTTCGGTTCATCCTTAGCATAATCGTTTCGAAAAGCAGTAGAAGAACTGTATTTATTTTATTTTTAATTGTAATTTTTTGTTCTTCTGTACAAACGTAAATTTACTCTTCGTTCTTTTTGTAATGGTATAATTGGCTTGTCCACTAAATAAATAAATGAATTTTAGCTGAAAACTTCAAAAAAATATTTGGTCTAGTACTTTAAGCATTCTTCCAACTAGCCTATAAATTTATTTACACATATTCAGTAAACGATCAAATTTATAGCTGAATCTTGTAACAAATTTTAACTACAAATTTCCCAACAAATATTTGGTCAAGTACTTTTGAGCATTTTTCTAACGAGACCATAAATGCATTTAAGAGTATTTAATAAATAATCTTTTCTCGTTTGAAGCTTTTACATGAGCAATTAATATAAAAGTAAATCATTTTAGAATTAAATTCCAAACCGTTCGTCATTTATTTAAAATTGTGGTTTTATTTACAGATACAGCTGCCCCGTATGTACTGTATAAAGATGGTATGGAAAGAGCACAAAGCCAATGGGGGCCGCAAGATGCGTATCCGCCTCCACTACAACAATCGGCAGCCTCGGGGGCGGGCAGTCCTCAACAAACCCTCGGACCGACGGTTCCTTTGGGCGTCGAAGCCGATACCGTACCACCGCGAGACCAAAGTCTTCCATCGCCGGCTCCATCACCATATCCAGCAACGCAAGCCGAACAACGTGAAGAAGAAATCCAACCGGAACAGCCTACGATGGACATGGAACCCAGACCGGCCTCCCAATGCTTTTCTACTGACGTTCAACAGCAACAGCAGCAACAGGCCTACCAACAGTACGCTAGAGTTCCCCCGCCGGCCGCTCCACCTCCCGTGCCGCCTCACATGCTGGGAGCGGGAAGTTTTTCAGCACTGCAGTATCTCAAGCAGCCGGGAGTAATGTTAACCAGTTTGGGAGCCGAAGCTAATGGACAATTGGACCAGTATACGTCGAATATGCAGGATTTGAGAACGGCTTCGTTACCCGACGTGATACAACACCAACACGCTGGATTAAAGAAGGCGCCGAACGGATTGAACGGGGAATTGAGGTTATTCAAATGTCTGACGTGCGGAAAAGATTTCAAACAGAAGTCGACGCTATTACAGCACGAGAGAATTCACACAGACAGCAGACCGTACGGATGTCCGGAATGCGGAAAAAGATTTCGACAACAGAGTCACCTGACGCAACACCTGAGGATTCACGCCAACGAAAAACCGTACGCATGTGTGTATTGCGAAAGGACGTTTCGACAGAGAGCAATACTTAATCAACATCTGCGTATCCATTCCGGTGAGAAGCCCTATGAGTGCCCGGAGTGCGGGAAACACTTCCGGCAGAAGGCTATCCTCAACCAGCACGTCCGCACACACCAAGGCGAGCGCCCCGTTCCTTCATAGGCGGCGGCCACTCTCGCAGCCCCCCCGTGACCAGACGCTATGCTTGTTGTGCCGCACGACGGGCGGTTAGAGTTGGTCTGCTGCAATTCCCCACACTCTTCTTAGATTTACTATCTCTCTTGCTGCCGGTCAGATATTCTAGGAAAATAACGCGGTTTCGCTACTACAACATCCAAATTAGTCGCAACAAAATCTCTTTTTAAATTTCTAATGCAACCTGTGTAATCACCATCGTAATTAACCAAATTGATTTATATACATCCTCTCACAGAAATAGTTATTGAGGGTCTTCTAATAATTTAGAGCCAAGTCCAAGTGTTTCTTTGGCTTCCTCTCTTGATTATCGTCATTATTTTGGTTTAACTTTTGATAAGAGGCTTAGTACTGTAGCACTAGAATCCAAGTCTTATTTAACAATAGATCCGTGCCTGTCAAAGGGCCTTGGGCACTTCGGCTACAAGAAATTTTATGCCATCTTATTTAACAATAGATCCGTGCCTGTCAAAGGACCTTGGGCACTTCGGCTACAAGAAATTTTATGCCATCCCTTAGGTTACGTATTTAGATGTTCATTGGAACCTGTAGTGATTCCATCCATTTATTTTAGGTCTTTTCTATTTAGTAGTAACAGTCCTTTTAGTCGTTTGGCCTATTCTAAGTTATTTCAGTGTGAGGATTTTAGTCCTTGCTCCCATTTTCTGGTTTCTACTTTAGTATATTGTTTCGTATATTCGCAGAATAGTTCTGAACTTATTAGTAGTGTCTGTGAACCTTTTTTTGCCAATGCATTGTATTTTTCATTGCCCAATTCGGCAGGTTTTGTTCCTTCTGACTTCCTCAGCCATTTCTTTGATATATAGATAGATACTCTCTGTTATTCTGTTTGCATTATTCCATCTTAATTAAATTGATTCATCATGGCAATCCTATTTTATTTACCAAAAGTGCTTTCAACGTTCAACACGTACATTTCATTGGTAAAAGTCATTACCTTGTTTTTTTTGCTGTTAGTAAAATCTAAAGCTATATACCAACGGTTAATATTCTAGGAAAATAACAAATTAGTCACAAAAAACTAAGTACACAACATTAAAAGGAGTAGTTCTGATTTTTAGTTCTGATCCACTTATCTTGATCTATTTGTTTTTTTGGTAAACAATGAAAGAACAAAATTGTGTACGTAAGGTCAGTTATCAAAACGTGAATGTTGAAGTCATTGTGGATCTTTTTCACATCAACATCCTTTCACAGTAACATCCACTCACAACAATTTCAATATATTTTATTAGGAAAACATCTTTGTCAAATTTAATGCTTCTGAAAAACTTGTCATCAAAATAACCACCAAACACCCAACTACACAATTTTCAGTGTGCTTTTACATTGGATCTCCTTACACTTGGGATCCTTTCATCTGTTGAGCTGGTAAACTACATCCAGATTAGAGATTTCATTATGGAGATCTTATTATTTCTAAAGATACTCGATTTTGTTTTACCGAACTGTTCTTCGTAGTCTTTTTTCCTGCTATATTAGTACATATCAGAAGTGTTTTAATTCTCTTAATTCTTGCATTTACGAAAGTGTTGATGCAGATTCGAGAAATATCCATTATGGGAAAACCAATCAACTTTCGTTGGAATTCTGTATTAGTTTTTAGATGAAACAATTATTAAATGTTTAATCTATTCCTTTATCTAACATGTGAATAATATACTTTAGATGAGGTGAAATCCAAGAAAGTTAGATATGTTAAAATTATAAAAAGATTTTTTGCAGAATAAAGTGTGGTTCTTGAGTTTTCGAAATATGTATTGCTGTAAATAACGTTTTAATTTTTTTTTATTTGGTGCACAATATTATTACAAAAATTAGCAACAAATATACAGTATCACCTAAACGAGAGGAAGCTTTTAAAAAATTAGACTGGGAAGAAAAAAGTATAAAAATATATAGAACAAGTAGGTGAATACATATATCTGATTAAACTCAACAAAGAAAGCCAAACAGCAGAAATCAAGAGACGAGTTAGATTGGTTTGGGCAGCATTCGGCAAATTGAGCTACATCCTAAAAAATAAAAAATATCCATAATACCTCAAAACCAAACTTTTATAATCAATGTGTACTTCCTGTCCTCACACAAAAACACTTACACAGAAAAACATGAATAAAATAACAAAAGCACAAAGATCAATGGAAAGACAAATGTTACATGTAAAACTGATAGATAGAAAGAGAAACGAGTGGATAAGAAATAAAACGTAAGAGTAAGAGATGTTAGAAAAAAGGTAGCAAAATTAAAGTGGAAATTCGCCAATCACAATATCAGACAAAAAGACGATCGATGGAACAAATGTAGTCCAAACTGGAGACCCTGGGAAAATAAAAGAAGTAGAGGAAGACCTCGAATGAGGTAAGCGGATGACCTGAAGAAGCACTCTGGAACTAGATGGATAAACATGGCGACAAACAGGGAAGAGTAGAAAAGACTGGGGGAGGCCTATGTCCAAAGATGGACCGAAGAAGGCTAAATAGATAGATAGATACAGTAGATACGAGGGTGAATTTATACATATTTATTATTTAAAAATAATAAAAAAAAAAACGATTTTTTACATATTCTCCTCTTTGCTCTACAAACTTTTCCAAGCAGTTTGGAAGATAGTGAAGTCCTTGTTCTTTAAAGTTGGGTCATTAACCAATTGCTCTCAACATCTTGATAGTTGTCGATTCAAGAGTTTTATCAAATGTGCTTTAAAAAAGTTTTTGCTTTCTTACCCTCTCTTGGCCCAACCAAACACTTGGGTCTTACACAGTGTTTCGTCCCCATACTGAGCCTTTAACTAAGTTAATATTTCCGATGGTTTAATGCCTCCTTTGGTTAAAAAGTTTATTGTAAACGGCTAGAAGTCAGACGGTCTATTGCACTTTTATAGACTTTGAAATGGCCTAGGACAGAGTGATGAGTAGTGAATTGTGGTCGACATTGTCTATGTATGGAATGAGCGTTAGTTTAACGAGCACTGAAATCACTTTACGAGGATTCCACTGCTTGTGTCAGGATAAACGAAGCTTGCACGGACTGGTTTAACATCGAAAAAGGTGTGAGACAGAGATGTGTGGCTTCGCCATGGCTGTTTAACTTATACATAGACGATTGTTTAAAAGATTTGAAAGAGAGTGCGTATGGATTGAAAATTAATGATTTAATGGTCAAATGCCTTCTTTACGCCGATGATCAAGTCATATTAGCGTCATCTGAAGAGGAGTTGCAGGCGATGGTTAATGTTATGCATGATGCCCTGAAAATCAAAGCGATAAAAACAAATGTAAGCAAAACGAAAGTAATGGTTTTTGTAAGAGAAGAAAGCATGACAAACTGTGAAGTTCTGATTAAGGAAGAAAGAGTGAAACAAGTAAATGAATTTGTGTACTTGAGTTCAAAGTTTACGAGAGATGAAAAGTATGACAGTGACATTGAGCGAAGGGTGTCGGCAAAAAAACAAATGAATGGGGCACTGCATAGCTTTATGATCAGCCAGAAAGTGTCAAAAAAGGCACGTCTGGCTGTGCATGGAGGTGTTTTGGTTCCTAAACTTATCTATGGTTGTAAATGAAAATACGATTAATGCTGCGGAGATCAGTAGTTAGAGTATAGCCAGAGTGACTCGGTTTGCTAAAGTAAAGAATAGTGAGATAACAGACCGCTGTGATGTAAAAGAAGATGTGGTTACAAAAATAGATAAAGGAAGGCTTAGATGGTTTGGACACGTAGAAAAGATGGATGAAGAAAGATTGACGCAACAAATTTATAAGGCGAGTGTGAATGAACAAGTCGGTAGAGGTCGACCTCGGCGAACATATCTCGATCAGATCAACATTGTCTTGAATAAAGGCCAGGTCAAGAGTACCAACAACCGACGAGCATGTATGAGAACACTAATGAAAGTAGAGGAAGCAAATGATGTGTGTAAGAACCGTAGCGGAAGTGGAAGGAAGTGGTCTCTGCCTACTCCTACGGGAAAAAGGTGTGACTATATGTATGTATGTAAACAGCTCACCTAGTGTCTTCTCCACTTCAATTAAATTGCACTGCAATGACCTACGCTGACAGCTCGCTCGTGATTGGCCGAGGAAAGTAATTGTAAAATTTTGGGTTATATTTGATGCGCCCTCGTTCTTAATATTCATGTGTTAGTGGATATTAATTTTCAATGGCTGTCACTGATCATCTGACGAAAATTCTACGAATGGGATGATACAGGACTGTTAGAATTTTTTGAAAAATGAATTGATCTTCATTTTCAGCTTCCTATCCCTTGAGATATACTTTGCTAGAGGTCTCATGGACTTTAAGCTTAAAACAGTGCGCACCTAATTAATCAGCTTCGTTGCATGCAATGCTGAAAGCATTCGTTTTTAATATTTCTCAGTAAGAACCACGTGAAAATAACAAATACTTTCCTCGTCTGAAAAGGAGTGGAGTTTTCTAAAGGAATCTAATTTTTCCATAAAATTAATTCGTTCTTAATTTTCAACCGCTTCAAATACTTTTTCATTGTTGATCTACTATTGTGAATATCTGCATGCGAATATATATTTTCTGCAATGATTTTTTCCTCATATGTATTAACTGCTTCTATGAAAGTTGAATATTTCTGTATAGTTTTCCTAAGGTGACTTTAAGTGTTTACCAGGTGATTATCTATCGTCTCTTTAACGACTCTATCACTCTATTATTCAGAGGGAGTGTAAGGCTTTGTTTTTTCTCGATTTTCATTTTCTCAATTAATTTACCTTCCTTTTAAGGAATAAAATTCACTCAACACTTAAAATATTGTAACAAATAATAGTTAACTGACGCCAAAAAACACAACTATACTGCAGCACAATTAAATCTCGGAACAGATTTCACGATTTTTTTAGAATTAAGATAAGAGGAGCTTTAACCTGGTAAACTAGATTACTAGGAAGAGGCTGCTCAGTATTTCAAACCAAAATAAAGGCAATTATAGAGTGCGCCCTAACTATTCTTGACAATAATTATAAGAAAGCAAGAATTTATATAGCCATATTAAGGCCGTAATCAAGGCTGTAGTCATAAAAAATGTCAAGGTTGTCGAAGAATGCAACGGTTGCCCGAAGCAACTGGCAAGAGGCCACAAAATATGCCTCATTTGGTCACCAGTGAATTCAGACATTCCGGGTAATGAAAAAAGGCAAAAAAAGGTTCAAAGACACTACCAGTAGGTTCGGAAGCATTCTGTGACTATACAAAACAACACATTCAAGCGGAAACTAAAAGATTGAAGTAAGGACTGAAATCAACACACCGAAACAAGATTAGAACAGGTTACAGGTTACCGCCACTTTTAAAAAAGATGGGAAAGGTGGAGAATGATTCCTGCAAAGAACAAAGAATCTGTACCATCTTCTGATAGAATAAACTTTTAAAAAACAGTAGGATCGTTCAGTGGGGCAACTCCTACCTATAAAGATCTCAGAAATTGTAATGCAAGATCACTGATCACGTACTTTAAAGGGCTCAAATCGGACCCAGAAGACACACAATAAATAACCCGAGCGATGGCACAACGGATCTTAAGGTCGAAGTGCCCAAAGGAAATTGACTCGAAATGTGTAATTTTTATTGGCGACGTTGCGGTGTTAAACAGTTTATGAAATTTTCCATTACCTTTACTTAATATTGACCAACATTTCTCGTAGCTTGAGTCTTGCGTATTTAACAAATTTTTAAACAACAACAATTTTTTAAATTTGTGCAGCAAAGGCTTCTTCTTACGCACGACCATTATTTGGTTAACTCAAAATTGGGTTTATTTCGAAGTGATCTAAAAAAATTCCGAATGCTTTGGGACCACATATATTACACACGATTGTTCGGTTAAACATTTAAAAAAAAACTCCGTTTTCCTAGAATATTACTCGGGATATATATTCTGACCTTTAATAATATATTAGTCATTTTTGGTTTTACTTTACTTTACCGTTAATTATTAAATTTTAAAATATATACCAAAATAAATCAACTTGTCAGAATGTGTATCAACATACTGTAAAACCATAACCTTAACAGTAGATCTGTGGAACTAAAAATAAATGAATACATTAAAAAGGTTCCTTGGTTGAACAAATTTACCTTTCTAAACATCTGATCCGCCTGACAGCCAAATATTTAGAAGTAACCATAAACAAGGAATACCTAATTAATTTAAAAAAAACATATCACCATAACATAATAATAACAAAGGACTTTTTTCTCCGGCTGGATTTGTTTAATTCTCTCGTTTTCTCCTTTAATATTTTTTTTATTAAGACGGGCGTTCAATGTCGTGTATTTTTTATTTTAAAAGCTTATATTTGGTGGGTAAACTCAAAAAGGATCGAAGTATTAAACGCATATAACAAGATTAATTTCATTTTGAAAATTAAGATTTTTTTCGTCAATAATTGAACTAAACAAGCCAATACATTTACACTTTAAACGAAAGAACCATGGAAATAGTTCAACTTCCTATTAAAAGCGAATCTCCAGACTATTTCGTTTGGGAGATTAACTTGAATTACGAAATTGGCAGCAAATAGTCAGATTCAAACATACAGCAACAAATAGTTTCTACTTTACCAATATTCTTAGTTCTTAGTTCAGCAGCTTACGGATACTATACTTATATACATACATATAGTCACGCCTTTTTCCCGTAGGGATAGGCAAAGAGCACTTCTTTCCACTTGCTACTGTTCTTACACACGTCTTTTGCTTCTTCTACTTTCATCAGTGCTCATACATCGTCGGTTGTTGGTACTCTTGACCTGGACCTTCTTCAAAACAATGTTGATCTGATCGAGCTATGTTCGCCGAGGTCGACCTCTACCGACTTGTCCATTCACATTTGCCGTATAAATTTGTTTCGTCAATCTTCCTTCATCCATTCTTCTCTACGTGTCCAAACCATCTAAGCATTCTTTTGTCTATCTTTGTAACCACATCTTTTATCTCACTATTTTTTACTTTATCCAACCGAGTCATCCCGGCTATACTTCTCAAACTACTTATCTCCGCAGCATTAATCCTATTTTCATGCTTCTTCTGCCAAACCCAACATTCACTACCACACATAAGTGTAGGAACCAACACACCTCTATGCACAGCAAGACATGCCTTTTTTGACACTTTCTGGCTGTTCATAAAACTATGCAGTGCCTCATTCATATGTTTTCCTGCCAACACCCTTCGCTCAATGTCACTGTCATACTTTCCATCTCTCGTAAACTTTGAACCCAAGTACACAAATTCATTTACTTGTTCCACTCTTTCTCCCTCAATCGAAACTTTACAGTTTTTCATGCTTTCTTTTCTTTTAAAAACCATTACTTTCGTTTTGCTTGCATTTATTTTTATCCCCTTAATTTTCATTATGCACAACATTAACCATCGCCTGTAAGTTCTCTTCAGATGACGCTAATATAACTTGATCATCGGCGTAAAGAAGGCATTTGATGATTAAATCATTCATTATCAATCCATACGCACTTTTTTTTAAATCTTTTAAACAATCGTCTATGTATAAGTTAAATAGCCATGGCGAAGCCACACATCCCTGTCTCACACCTTTTTAGATATTAAACCATGATGGAATTTAGAATGTGATTTTGATAACGTCGTTGAAAATAAAATGAAAAGATACTGTGGTGTTGTTTCGGATTGGGAATATATTCAGAAGCGTATTACTGAGCTGTTTTGCACTACAAAAAATAATGAAATCGGAAAATGTAACCCGCTGGACGAAAGTAACAATTTATCATGCAATTATAAGACCTATAATGACCGATGACAAAACAAAATGAGAACCGACTAAAAATCTCAGAACGAAGAATCCTTAAAAGGATATATGGACCAATCAAGGACAACGCCACACAACAATACAGAATTAGAACTAACAGGGAAGTGCAAGAACTATATAACCAACCAGATATAGTAAAAATAATAAAGGCAGAGAGATTGAGATGGGCCGGACATGTGAAGAGACAAGACCAACGTGTCGTAAAACTGGTGTGGGAAGAGACCCCGGTAGGAAAGCGGTCGCTGGGAAGGCCAAGGATGCGGTGGAAAGATAATATTGCAGCGGACCCTAAATGTCCAACGACCAGAAGAACTTATGATGGACCGCAGCAAGTGAAGGCAAATTGTAATGTCAGCGAAGACCCACCCCGGGTTGTAAGCTACAGAGAGAGAGAGAGAGAGAGAGAGAAAGGCTTACTAGCCTTTTCGCTTGTCTTTGTCCTGGCACTTTATGCCAGTGAGATTTCATTTCATTACTAATTGCATTAACTTTATCTTATTTTGATTTCAACGTTTTATCGTATTTGGATAATTGGGTATATTTTTTCTTACATTGATATTGCAGTTTTCATCTATTGTAACACGTACCAGTCCATTCTTGATGGTTGTTCTTCTTCTTGTCGAAAGACCAGCATCCAAGACAAAAAGCAAAAGATAAAAAAAAAGAAACATGATATTCTACGTAGTAATGGGTCTGATGATGAGGACTCGATTTGAAACTACATATTTGACATTTTTTCGATTAGGCACTTGTTAATTTATTCGTATTAGTTAAAAAATTAGTAAAATCATTCGCTAAGTGGTTAAGATTAAGTAACCAAAAAAGTGTGACACATTTAAGCAAGGTAGATAATTAATATTGAAGGATAGGTTCGGAAGGCATTAAATAAAAATTGTTGTGACAAAGGAACCTTTTATTTGTACTTCATTACTTTGCAAAGATGAAGAATCTGCATGTGATATTTACGGTATTCACTGTGTTGACGACACTCTCCGAAATATTTTTTTCCTAACTTAAGACGATTGATAAATTAAAAAAAAAATCAGCTGCCCCCGCTAGTTTGATGTAGTATAAAAATTTTAAAAGCGTTTTCATTTTACAGACGTGAGTCCACATCTGGTGTTCAAAAACGGCGTTAACCCGACCTTGTGGCCGCAAGACGTACCATTTCCGCCAGACGAAGGCAAAGAAGAAGTCCAATCGACGTACGGCGACGGCGAAAATTCCGACAGAGCGTCCTGTTTTTCCCCAAACGGAATCGCAGCCAACCTCCAATACCCCGCGTACTTCAAGGACGCCAAGGGCATGAACCATGCCGTCTTCGGTAGCGGCTCCAACTTCGGCGCTCTCCAATATCTCAAGCAGCAACAACCAGGTAAAGGTTTACCGGATGTGATACAACACGGCCGATCGGCTGGTATGCCGTTGTACGTTCGTTGTCCTATTTGCCAAAAAGAATTCAAACAAAAGTCGACTTTGCTGCAACACGGGTGCATCCATATCGAGTCGCGGCCGTACCCTTGTCCAGAATGCGGGAAGCGGTTCAGACAGCAATCTCACCTCACTCAGCACCTGAGAATACACACCAACGAGAAACCCTACGGTTGCGTCTATTGCGGCAGGAACTTCAGACAGAGGACCATTCTCAACCAACACCTGCGAATACACACAGGAGAAAAGCCGTACAAATGCGCTCAATGCGGCAAAGATTTCAGACAGAAAGCCATTTTGGATCAGCACACCAGAACGCATCAGGGCGATCGACCGTTCTGTTGCCCCATGCCGAATTGTCGAAGGCGATTCGCCACCGAGCCGGAAGTCAAGAAACACATCGACAACCACATGAACCCTCACGCCGCCAAAACGAGGAGAGACTCCACCGGATCCGACGGCAAATTATCCGGCAATGGTATGTTACCGAGAGGTCTGACACCGACGACGGTCGTCAAACCTGAACTGTATTTCCCTCAATGTTACGCGCCTAGTTTCAATCCTCCTAGCGCCGCCGCCGTTTCGCACTTCCAGACTCCCAATCCAGAATTCAAACCGCCCAACCCGCTTCCGGCCCAGTGACTAACGGCCAACTGGCAACTAGGTCCGTGCATTGGGTGACCTTTTGCCGGTTTACACAATCCTCAACCACCTCACCATCCGGTTGTTTTAAAGACAACTTATTAGTTTAGATTATATTTATTGGTGATCCGTTTTCGAAGAAATGTCTGTGAGATATTTTCTGCTGAGTGATTATCACATGGTGCTGTAAGAACCAAGTTGTTGGTCGCTTGTACTCGCTGCGGAATACAGCAACAACAAAATGACACGTCCGAAGAATATTATGCCCATCTTTAGAGATACACGATTTACAAACACAAATTAATCACTTTTATTTTTCAACGGTAATAGTGACCAAGCCTTGAGATTCCATTAATGTGCAGCGTTCACCTTCTTAAAAGCGTCTCTGGTCACGATTAAAACTTCGCTGAGTCATCTTTTGCACCAATCGACCATCGGTCTTTTCACTGTTGCTTTCCGTCACAATATTAACAATTTCCGTCTACTCTTAATATGGCTTCCCGAAAATTACAACTTGACGTTATAAAAAAGCAATCAAAATTATCAGTACCTTTTTGCTCGACTAATTAACATCCAGCCAGTACTTTCTTAAAAAATGTATGTGTTGAGATGACAACCACGATGACATTATTGTTATTATTATATTTATTATCTGTCAGAATAAACATTGCTTTCCTTCTGGTTCAGACTAGCTTATATCAGTATGAATTGATAATAAAAAAAGACTTTTACTGAACAATGATAAGTTTCATTTGGTCGTACGCAAGTAATAAAGATATGAAAAAATATTTGTGGAACATAGAAATTTCAGTGCAAAACGTTGAGGTGTACAGTATTCAGTCGACCAGCACAAAATACACCCTGTCCGGAAAATACGTGGACAACAGGTAATGGCAGACAACTGGGCAAAAAATGGATCGATTTAGCCTAAGTTACCGAAAATGCTTCGTTTAGCCGTCAGAGAGTGGAAGGTTGACGAAAATTATTATTTTTTTTATTACTCGTAAACGTGCTGATGGATTGCCACCATTTTTTATGTGCGGATTTGTACTACAAAATTACGTTTTTCAGTGCTAATTGAGTTTAATTCAAAAGTAAGAATTGTCAAATAATGACGTCATGTGAAAACAATTGTTCATAAATTCAACACCATCAGGGTAATCACAACCCAAAAAATTTAGTCGGGTAGTTGAACTATTTGGGAAAATTTTTTGTCTCCTGAAAAAGTAACTTAGGCTAAATCGATCTATTTTTTGCCCAGGTGTCTGCTATTACCTATCGTTCGAGTATTTTCCGGACACCCTGCATAAGAATACTCGCGATAAATAATCAAGTAATTAACTTTAACACTTTAATTTGAATTGTCCTCCCTTCATTTACGTTATTAATCAGTATGAAAATGTTAACGACGGTGTGTACATCTGACTTATCAGGAAACAGACTACGACGACGTATTAAATAATTTCTCTCCTAAAAATTTGTTTATTTTTACCATGACGGCTTTAAAAATAAACGAATTAAAAAACATAATATTAACTTCTGAAAAATAAATTAAAAATTTGAACTCCAAAAATAGACATTACAAATTTAATGTAATATAGGTTTAAATAAACCACCTTGTGCCAAACAATAGCTTAATTTGTAAAACATGGAATTTTATGAAACCATGATGGCCAAGAAAAATGAAAATGATATTTTTTTACAAAAATTTATTATTTATAGTAAACACAAGCCATCCATTGTAAGATGTTGGTCTCGAAAAAATTACCATCTGAGTAGTCCTGCGCCTAATCAATACCCACAAAAGCTTTATGTTTGAACAGGAATTTTAGAAGACTATTTATATGTCTCTGCTTTATCGATGATAACTTAAACGCTGTCAAATATCTACAGATTTTGCAAGATAATATCATTCCGACTACTTCCTATTAATTTTTGGGACATTTGGTTTTAGCAGGATGGTTGTTTGTCACAATGCACGAGCAGTGACAAAATTCCTGATCCTGATCATTTAATATCTACACGTGGTACGATCACTTGGCCTCCCAGATCTTTTATCTCCAAAGGATTTTTTTTTCTTTGAGGATATCTGAAAGAATCCGCTAATCGACACGAATTTGAGAAAGATAAAAATCTTCATGAATTAAGCGAGAAAATTATCCAAATTTGTGCCAACATTAAACCAAATCTTCTCAAGATATGAACACATTTTTTGAAGAGAAATTATTTGATCTCTTGCATATGCCGTAGTCTCTTTCCCGATAAGTCAGACGTACACACCGTCGCTAACATTTTGCTAATGGAGCAAACAAATATCGCCGAAGTGGGGATAATTCAAATTAGAGTAGTTCAGTTAATTATTTGATTGTATTTATGTGTAGAGTGGGTTTGCAATTGGAATAAGCCATTTGCCATAGACTTTTGTTATGTTATAACTGTTAGTCTGAAGGATTTACAAACATTAATGAATCGCATAACAGAAGTCAGTAATAGGTATGGATTAGATCTTAACATAAAAAAGACCAAATTTATGAGTAATTTATTAGTAAACATCCAATCCTAAATGCCCAAATAATGATTAATGATCAGGAGATAGAAGGAGTCGAACATTATACATATATCGGCACCAATTTAAATAGCCAATGGAATCACTCAAAAGATGTTTGCAAAGACCCAGACATAATAAGCCAGATGTTTCAAGGCTAAAGGACATAAATATAATGAGTAAACTGAAACATGAACTGAATTCCAGACTTGATGCGATACCCATAACGGAGGCAGCCGAGACTGATGAATTGTGGTCCAATATAAAAAATACCATCACAGAAAGTACCACCAAAATACTTAAACCTCAACAAAACCACAAGAAGAAACCATGGATGTCAGAGGAAATCCTTGATCTTATGGAAAAAAGACGGACACTCAAGGGCAAGAGCAACGAATACCGGGCGCAAAACCGCATAATCAAAAACAAGATAAGAGAAGCAAAAGAGAAATGGTTTTACGAGCAATGCCAAGAGATAGAAGCAATGGAAGCAAAACACGATACCTTCAACATGCACAAGAAGATAAAAGAGGCAGCAGGTATCTGCAGAAATAGAAACGCGACGACTTTACAGAACGCACAGGGCAGAAAAACTGACGGAATGGTGCGACTACGTCGAGCACCTATTTCACGATACCCGGCCAGAACTTCAGAAAGAATTCTTTAATCAAGGCCAAGGATTGGACATAACGAAGGCAAAAGTTCAATATGCGCTGTCAATTTCAAAAAATGGGAAAGCTAGTGGTCCTGATGACGTCTATATAGAAGTTCTAAAAATACTGCAAAACGAAGAATCACTGAACACGCTGGTAAAGCTATTCAATCTTATTTACCGAAACGGCAGTATACCTTCTGATTGGGTAAAATCTACTTTTATTCCGCTCCCCAAAAACGCGAAGGCCAAGAACTGCGGTGATTATCGTCTTATTACCCTGATGAGCCATGTGCTTAAACTCTTCTTGAAAATAATACACAAAAGAATATATGCGAAGTGCGAGACAATGATGGGGGACTCTCAGTTTGGTTTTCGCAATGGCTTTGGAACAAGGGAGACACTATTTAGCATACAGGTTCTTATCCAAAGGTGCCGGGACATGTCGGTGACCGTTTACGCATGTTTCATCGATTACGAAAAAGCCTTTGATAAAGTAAAGCACGAAAAACTGATCAACATTCTTAGAGAAATAGGACTGGAACAACGAGACCTTAGAATAATAGCCAACCTTTACTGGAACCAAAGTGCTCAAATAAGAATCGATAACACCGCGTCCGACGAGATCAAAATCCTGAGAGGCGTTCGTCAAGGGATGCATTTTATCACCACTGTTATTTAATTTGTATTCCGACAGGATATTTCAAGAGGCGTTGGATGAATGTGACGAGGGGATATCTGTCAATGGGATTAATATCAACAATCTGAGGTATGCGGATGACACGGTTCTTGTTGCCGACTCACTGGAAGGACTGCAGGAGCTGGTAAGCCGCGTGACGGCTGCAAGCTCAGAGGCCGGACTTAGCCTGAACGTGAGAAAGACAAAGTGGCTAGCAGTTAGCTAATCAAACAACGTGGACGGACACCTGACAACGAATTGAGCGAGTAGAAACTTTTAAATATCTTGGGTGTCAACTAAATGAGAAGTGGGACAGTATGCAGGAGATTCGTGCCAGAATAGAACAAGCTCGTGCTTCGTTCCTGAAAATGCGTAAAGTACTTTGCAGCAGAAATTTAAGCTTGCCTCTGCGCGTCCGAGTGCTTCGCTGTTACGTGTTCAGCATACTGTTTTATGGAATGGAAGCTTGGACTTTGACAGATGCGATGTGCAAAAAATTGGAGGCCTTTGAAATGTGGACGTACAGAAGGCTATTAAGAATCTCCTGGGTAGAAAGAGTGCGTAACACCGAGGTACTTCAACGCCTCGACAAGCAGCTGGAAGTTCTGTTTACACTAAAAAAGCGCAAACTGGAGTATTTTGGTCACATCTTAAGAAATGACAAGTATCGACTTTTTAAGCTTATTATAGAAGAGAAGATCGAAGGACGAAGAGGCCCGGGTAGAAGAAAGATATCCTGGCTAAAAAACTTAAGACAATGGTATGGAGTGAGCACTACCACATTGTTCCGCCGAGCTGTAGACAAGGTTCAGATAGCGCTGATGATTGCCAACGTCCGAGGAGGACAGGGCACCTAAAGAAGAAGAAGAAAAAGAATGGAATCACTCAATAGAAATAAAACAAAGAATAATAAAAGCAAAAAAAGCATTCATTAGGATGAGACCTATTTTCAGGAGCCGAGACATTTCATTAAAAACAAAATACCGACTGCTACAATACTACATATTCACAATCCTGCTCTAAGGAATGGAAGCATGTACCTTAACTATGGCATCTATGACCGAGTTACCAATGTGGTAGTCCTGCGCAGATTGGAGAAAGAATGTGAAATTGTGATGACGATCAAAACTCAAAAGTTAGAATATTAAGGACACATAATTCGAAACCAAAAACGTTATGGCCTTCTGCAGTTGATCCTCCAAGGAAAAGTAAACGGAAAAAGGGGACCGGGAAGGCGTATTTCCTGGCTGCAAAACAAGGCAAACAAGGTCAAGATAGCCATGATGATCGCCAACGTCCGGAACGGATAGGCACTATAAGAAGAAGATAACTGTTAAAGGTCTAGACCAATATTCCCCAAAAGAGATAGATGAGTTATCACATCTGCAATAAGGTGTTTGGGATAAACCAATGCTGTATAAATGGGCTGGAAATCTGCCGTGATTAAATTTAAGTCGTGTTATGGTAACTGCTTTCTTTTTGCTTAAAGTGTGATCTGACATGTGTGGAATTCTCAGTGGTAATTTGGGGTGTATTAGTGTGTAATGTTTGGTGGATGTGTAGTCTTTTCAATGCCTCTCCCAACTTATGAGCATTTTATTTTTTTTCCATTTTGACTATATGTATCATAGAATGGATGAATTTCGACGAGGTTTGTAGAAGACGTTGCTTCTTTAGCTAACTTGTCAGCTATTTCGTTTCTAAATATTTGGCAGTGACCATTTACTTAACTAATTACTTGATTATTCACTGCGAATATTTGTTTTGCATTGAAATGTCTATTTTTCTTAAATATTTTTCCATACCTGTTTATTTAATTCACCAATAAAATCAGTTCAAATAAATTTTGGATAATTAACTATTCAAAAAGTATGTAAAATTTTTTACTTACCTAGTTGCAGTACCTAACCAAAGTTGTCTTAGAAGATTATGACGAGTATGGAGATCTAATAAAGACGTCGGCTGTTTTTACGTCTAACATTTTAATAGAAAATAGATCCGTAATTTAACTTTTTTTCCATAATCGTAACTTCCAGTTCTATGGTTTTGGAGTTTAGCAACCCTTTTTTTAGACTGTGGAAAACACACCTCCAATTCACCAATTCTTACTGCTCTGTCTCTCTAACGAAGGGCGTAAATTTTTTTTCGAAAGGTGTAAATACATATAAATATATGTAAAATGTCAAAGTATTTTCAGAATTACTAAAAAATTGTGTCCTGTTCACTTAGTGGCAATACTTTAAGCAAGAAAGTACTGTAATGAGTATATTATTGTTGTAGCTAGTTTATATAATATGTGATCTCCTTAATGTATGTTTTGCAAAGAGAGAAAGAAAGAACTGTTTGACGGGTTCTGACTTTTTACCGATGCAAAAAATGTCAATAAATGAACAGATCATATCGACGAAATTGTATCGGGCAAAAAAATTTAGTTTTCTCAAAAAAACCCATTCAAAAGTTTTCATCGAATTTTTTTTAAAATGATATTAAAGAAAAATCAAAATTAAAAAATTTATGCGCGACTATATGATTCTGTTCACTGATTGGCTATTAGTAGTAATATATCTGAAATACCATGATTCCCACTAACACAATAAATAAGAAGAACAACTTTAAAAATAGTCATGTGCCTCAATATTTTTATAATGTTAATCAAATACAATCTGCCTTCATATAATTTCTATAAATAATTCCTCAGAATTCATCAGTTTTTTTTTACGTGTAACCCATTCAAATAAAAAGTAATTATATTCTAATAGTTGAGAGATTTTAATGTACAATTATCGTTTATATTTACGTTATTATGTAGTTTAAGATCTAAAGTGTCAACATTAGTTGGTCGCCTACTCTGTACTGAGACATTTTGAGATCTAGCCTCGCTGTAACACCCCATTAGCTGGGCTCATCAGCACGACACCACCCAGTTTCAGTGATATTGATCCAAATTCATTATTATTTTTCTTGAATTAAATTTGAAAGAACAATTTTAGAAGTTAACTTTATTTGCAAGTGTGAGATTGCACCATTTGGGACGAAGAATATATGGAGGGCTGTCTAGGAAAGCTCGCTTTCTTTACTTATAGATTTTTTTATTTTGTTTCCGGATTTACAATGTATACCCAGACATTCGTCGAATAATAAAAACTATGCAAATATGTTATAAATTATATCTCATCCTTTCTCACGATACTGATTTATTTTCTTTAAAAAATCCATACGCTTTACATCACAACTTTTCTAAACATATCTCGATTATTATCGAGTGTTTTTTGTTACTTAAAACCCAATTCAAATAATTTTAGATGGATTTCAATTTTAAATAATCTATAACGATGTATTTACACATTTTTAAACGATGCTTGATAGCAGCCAAACACAAAATGTTGGAAAAATACATTAATTACATCTTGAACTGTGATTAAATCAATTTGTTTTCTCTCAACTATTATTAATTATATTATTTAAAAATATGCAACCATTTATACAATTATCATCAGAGCTGCAAACAGTAATTATTGTTAACTGGGGAAAAATTATTTTAAAATACCGAAACTAATAAGGTTTGAAAATAAAAATTTTTCGTCAGTTCAGCGTCTGATGATCGTCGAAATATATTTTTTATACGCTCAAATAGATTTTTAATATTCCTTTACAGAAAAACACGACCGAATTCTAGTTGATAACTGGGGAATTAACACAACAGACAACAATAGTAATAATGTTAATATATCAATAGATAAATAATAAATATTTTTAATAGTTGTTCTTTCCTGCAATAGAAACAATATTTTTATAATAAGTTGACTTGACAGTACACAATTTAATTCTACGTTTAGGTGAAACCCTGTGTTAACACTTTTAGATTACCATCAGGTTCATTTACGTGAATGCTTTCACAATTTTATACCATTTAAAAACCCAGTTTTCGGGAATGAATTCTAGTATATTGTGCAACTAGTTCGATAAGTTGGCGATCGCTCACGAGAGCGAAGTTGAACACACGAGCGAAGGGAGAGCAATCAACAACTTAGCACGGGTTGCACACACTATTTTTTATTGCGAATGTGGAATAAACGCGAGCATAAAACAGAGGTCCAGACCAAAAATATTAACTGTAATAAAAATATAAACTTTGTAATGTCAACTTGACAGCTGCGCGTTCGGCTGTTAACCGAAAGGTTGGTGGTTCGAATTTTCGTGCGACAAGGATAGTTTGCATGTGCTAAGTATAATTTGCGTGCGCCAAGTAACACTCAAATGACGTAAGCGTGCGCCAAGTAAACTTGTCGGACTCAAATGGGCAAACAGCTATTTTTCAACCGCAATAGCGTGCTCTAAGATACTACTTATCCCACATGAGTAATAAAAAGAAATATTATATATTATTAACAATTTAACTTAATTATCAAACACCTAAATAATGTTTGTGTTTTAATTTTTCCCATTTCGATTTTTATGTATGGTAAATTTTTTTCCATTTTTCTAAATTAAAAAACAAAAAGAATGTTAATCAAGGTTCCACCTATTCTGCCCAGTGTCTTCAACAAAATAATAGATATTCAATTTATACATATACATAAAACAGATAAATGGTGATGGTAAATGACCGATGATTCTTTATACCGTTTTTATACATATATTCTATATATACAATTGATTAGTGTTTAAAACTTTTTTATACAGGGTCTATACACCTACCTACATGTTATAGCTTTTGAAATGAATGACCAAAAACCACGAAACAAAATGCCACAAGTCATGTTAGCTACTTTGTATTTATTTACTCGTTTACATAGTTGTTGAACACCTAAAGCATCCCATAACACGTCTGTCCGTAAATTTGACTCCAACGCTTCTAATAAGTATTTTCTCGTAGACCTGATGGTGATATTTCAACCGAAACTAGGTGCAACTTGATGCAAATTGTTGTCGAACACTAAAAGCACGTCCTGGATACATTTTTTTTATAATCTATTATTGTTTATTTGTAAATTTGTTTCTACGACTTACATTTATATTTTTTTATGGGCCTAAAGGTGGTTTTTAAACTAAAACTAGTTGCAATCGATGCCCAATCCACCGTTTTTGGAAATGTTCATTCAGGTATTGCCGTACTGGCAGAGAAAAATGTGGCAAAAATGTTGCTTAAACCACATGTACCTTCTAGTAGTGTGGAGCACCATTTAAGCTTTTAGGGCGAAATAGACGGGTACAAATACGTCTGTACAGTTTGTGATTCGGTTGTCTTCGATTTGGGTATAATTCTAAATACCTTCTGCCTACACCAAGTCCACTATAATTTGACTGAGCAAAAACACAAATCATATCACGCATTTCACTGTTGGAAAATTCATTATGTCGTGGCATTTTCTTATTTTACTACAAATAATTCCCTCTTACTTAGTGACAGTAAAATGTTCAAATATTTCTTTACACGAAAAACTGATAAGTTCTGACACAAGCCTACTTGAAAAAAAGTCAATGTAATAACGGTGGCTTAGGAGTCTTTACGCTGAATATTTAAAATGTAAATAACTCAAAAACTGATAGAGTTACATGAAATAAACCAGAGTACCTTTTTCATTCAAAATTAAACTGCTTTTTATATTTTTTTAGTCATTTTAGCCATAACTCATTAGGCAAAAAAGATATGTTGTAATTTACCTAAGTAACAGGGTGTAACTAACGCCCTGTATGAATAGTGCTAAATTCAGCATAAAATTCGTAATATTCATGCCAAAAAACATAAAGTTGCCAATTTTTAAGACGATGCTGCTTAAAATCACAAAATTATTAAGAAATTTCAAATTAAAATTCCAACTTTAAATACGCTGTATCTCAAAAAAAAATCTTTAATCCACATATTTTTTGAAGGAATATCCGGAAAGTAGTCTTTAAAACTATTTATTAGCTCCGAAAGATGTTCCTAAATTGAAACTGATAGTGTTTCAAGATGTAAATCTTCTTCATCGTGGTTTGAATGGGTTTCAACAAATTTATGAAATGTTCCAAAAGATTTAAAATTATCATTTGAAAGTCATATATACATACATAAAGTCACGCCTTTTTCCCATCGGGGGTTCCTTCCACGTGGTACGGTTCTTACATACATCTTTTGCTTTCTCTACTTTCATCAGTGCTCTCATACATGCTCGTCGGTTGTTGGTACTCTTGACAGCTGGCCTTTCTTCAAAACAATGTCGATCTGATCGAGATATGTTCGCCGGGGTCGACCTCTACCGACTTGTCCTTATAAATTTGTTTCGCCAATCTTCCTTCATCCATCCTTTCTACGTGTCCAAACCATCTAAGTATTCCTTTATCTATCCTTGTAACCACATCTTCTTTTACACCACAGCGTTCTCTTATCTCACTATTCTTTACTTTATCCAACCGAGTCACTCCGGCTATACTTCTCAGACTACTCATCTTTGAAAGTCGTTGTTTTAAAACCCTGAAAATGGTTTTTAAACCGAAACTACTGTAGTTAAAAGTTTGCTTTTGGTTTTCAATAACATAAAAACCCACCAATTTTTTTGCGATTTTTGTTTCAGATTATTTTGAATTCAAAGTAATGTTATTTTTTGGGATTTTCTGAAATAGTACCGAACCTGAAATAATAATTTCAGGATTTTTTGAGTCGTTCATTTCAAATAACCATCGGTGTTGGTACTCGTTTTCTTTTACCATAAAAATAAAATAGTACATAACCTGCAACAAATAAAATATAAGGTTTTCAGTTTCAGTGAAGTAATATTTATGATTGTTTGTTGATTTTTTTAAAAAATGTTTAAAAATGTTCGGGACGAAATTTAAGATTGTTTAACGATCTATTTTCGAAACCGATGGTGTTTTTTTTTTCGAAAATTCGTTACGTTTCCAAAAGTAATTGAGTCGGATTCGAAGACGGTTCGACAAACGACTTAATGTAAATGTGAAGGTTAGGACAAAATGTAAATTGTAAATATTGATTTGTCATTTAGGTCTCGTCAAAACTTATAAATAATGTACTAAAGAACCAAATCTTTTTGTAAATGTGTTTGTTTATACTAGAATTGTTTGTATACGATTAATTTAGTGAAGAAAAAAAAGGAAAATTCGACTTGTTGATTAGAGAGGTTAAAAATCTTGTGTGCAGGCCTACCAAAAAGAAATAACATCAATCTTTTCCCACGTCTCAAAAACCACAGTAGGTAGACAACTGGAATTCAAGCGCAAAGGAGTGGGGGGGAGTGGGGTTAGTGGTAGGAGGAGGAGGAGGACAAGTGGTGGGAGGAGGAGTGGGGGAAGTAGCGGGAGGAGGAGTGGGAAAAGTGGCGGGAGAAGGAGCGGGGGAAATGACATTTGACATTTGACACCACCACTCCTTCTTTCGCCATTACCCCCACTCCTCCTTACGCCACTTCCTCCCACTCCTCCTTCCGCCACTTCCCCCCACTCCTCTTTCCGCCATTAACCCACTCCTTACCCCCCACCCTTACCCTCACTTCTCCCTCCACTCCTTTGCGCTTGAATTTCTGTTGTCTTCCTACTAACCACACGAAGATGGAACTGTTATCATTTTTTTACACTGCAAAGAAAACATAAACGCCACCGAGGTGTTTTAATTTAAAAAAAAAATGGAAATGGCCACTAGAACAAACAAGGTGATGTCCAAGTCGTGGACCTTATTAAATTGTACGGAGTCTCCCAGTATGAGATTCAACATGTCATCTTGATAAATGTCCCTAATCAGGGTCTATTAAACATAGAGGGGGTGGATGTAGACAACAGTAATTTGATGCGTATCAAAAACGTAACCATAGAAACCGTTATTTTTTTTATTTATAGATTTGAGTTGAAAAACGTCTAATTTTAGGTACCTTTTGTCCTACTTGGTAAGTGGTAACTATACTTATAAAGAATAAGAAGACGTAGACGTAGGTATGGAGAGTAAAGACAAGTAGAACCTTCTCTGTGTATGAAAAAGTGTCCGTCGAAAAGCGTGGCGCTATACTAGCAAGAGGGTAAATTTTAAAGAAAGCACCAAAAGTTACAATGTGAATTTTTTAAAAAAATTATAAATTCAAAAAATTTTAATTGCTTCAATATTCGATAAAAAATTATTTTACATACTGTTGGTCGGAAATAAGAAAAATGTTTATGTTCCTCTCGCTTTCTCGCAATTTGTGAGATTGATTTCGTGAAATGGGACGGAAGTGTGTAACAGTGTAACAGTCGCGGAAGCGCGCGCTATTCAGATTCAGTCACTCTCGCTTTCTTGCAATTTGTAGGAGTGATTTCGCGAAATGGGACGGAAGTGTGTAACAGTGTAACAGTCGCGGAAGCGCGTGCTATTCTGATTCAGTCAGTCTCGCTTTCTTGAAATTTGTGGGAGTGATTTCGTGAAATGTGCATCAGTAACAGTGACAGAAAGTCGCTGAAGCACGCGCTATTTGATTTGACGAATGAGCGCGCAGTGGTATAGTTGGCCGTCAGATAGCTGTCAAGCAATTTTCCGAGAAGTCGGTACTGTGCCATCAGCTGTGCGCTTAAGTTACAGTGTTGTGTATAAAGTTTGCTGATTTATGCGTAAACTATATAAATAAATATTTAGATACTGTGTAGAAGAAGACTTAATAAAGTGCAGATTATTGATAAAAAATTCAAGTAAGTATTGATTTCTGTCACTCCCAGTGTTAATTAAATAAAATACAATTTTCATTAAAAATATTAATTGTTTGTTATGAAAAATCATTTCAAATAATACCTGACCCATTTTTTTCAGAATATAATTTTAAAATTGCTTTTTACTAAGGTGAGATGTCAAATGTTACACATCATAAGCGACTACTGTAAGACTCGCTCGTTTTTTTTAACTTACGCCCACTTGGACAACGTTTCATAATACAAATTTATCCCATTATTGTTCGACTACTGACAGAACGAAAATCAAAGCTGGATAGAATATTACATCTAGCATTCTCACTCCAGGAGGAATTAGATAGCCTTGGTCCATTTTTATTTAACCTCCTGATGGACAAAATCATAGAAGAAGTAACATCCATGAATTCGGTATACAGAATGAACAATAGGGCTATCAGCATGGTCTGCTACGCCGACGACGCTGCATTATTCGCAGCAAGTGAGAAGTGACATTAGAGCACAATGTGACTTACAGGATGTGGTGAGATGGGAAAGGAAGAGGAGAAGAGAATGGTATAACCACGCGAAGAGAATGACCGACGATAGACTACCACGCATTGTACTAGAAGAAAAACCAGCAGGGACCCGTCTGGGCGGAAGACCACCAAAAAGATGGAGAGACAGCTGGCAGTCCACATCTCAGGAAATATTACAGAGGCAATTCCGAAATCAACAGATCATCTAGATCTCTAACAAGCAGAAGAAGAAGATTGTTCGACGAGCATGTATGAAGCCCTTTATGAAAGTAGAGGAACCAATAGATGTGTGTAAGCACCGTAGCGGAAGTGGAAGAAAGTGGTCTCTGCCTACCGCTACGGGAAAAAGGCATGACTATTTATATGTATGTATGTATTATTGTTCGATTATTTTAAAAAAATTTATAACAAAATACAGTATAAAATCACAACGAAGTATTATTATAAATTCAAAAAATATCAATCACTCTTATCACGTTTATATCTCTACGGTTTTTAGGTTATATTTAGTAAATTAAATTTTTCAACTCAGCACACTTCACTCCGTTTACAACTGCTAAATTCATATTATACACCTTTGCTACGTTAGCGCCATTCTGGTCGGTTTGTGAACCGTTATTTACAGTTCACAAGTGGACACTTTTTCAACTTGTCCCCCATATGAGATAGTTCTCCTGGTCTTTACCCTCCATACACGTAGGTTAAGTTTTAAATATGGAGGATAGAGATAGGAAGATCATTCTCTGTGTTAAGAAAAAGTCAATGAAAGTGAGTTTATTTAAGATGGCGCTACTGTAGCAGATTACCGTTTTTAAAAAGAGGGCCCAATGTTTTGACTAAAAGGACAAAGGATGTTGCGCATTTTTTATTTCCAAAATTTTAATTCTTATTTGTATTAATTATTGAAATTCGAACAGCGCCACCTTTATATGCCATATTTTTTAATGGGTACTTCCCGGACGGTCGCCGAAAAAAGTAATTTATCTAAAGTAAAAGAGGTCACTGTTGCAATTGTGGTGATGGTTTTTGAGCTCACATTACGATTATTTTGTAACAAATAAAAATGAATCTCCAGTCTTCCCGAAACGTTTTTCTTTACATTGATGTTATTTCCGAACACTAAAGGATGGACTAAGGGCTGCAACAGCCAGAAATTGTTGAACTACAAGACTTACATAAATCGTGATAGCATTTAATTAGTTGTAAGGTAATTTTATGTAAATAATTACATTTTTATTAAAAGCGTGATTTATAGTGTGGTTCATCTATAAGACAGGTTTTGATCGTCAAAACGAGAATTCGAATCTATAAGACAGGTTTTGATCGTCAAAACGAGAATTCGAGCTATTTACAGGAGCCTAAAGTGATTCTAAATCTTGGTTATTTTTTTGAAAAATTCGGCCTGAATATTAGGTGACCTACGCTATAAGCAGAGAAAGGACGATTGGGAGATTTTTTTTAAAGAGAAAAGTGTGATATCCCAGTTCAGTTTTTTTATAAATGTTGTCATTTGTTGTTTAATAAATTTTGTGTCGAGATAAAGTCGAGGAACACGTATTTGTGGTATTTAAAATAGATTTTCGGTACTTCAAAATTACCAAATAATATTTTAAATAAAAGATCGATTTGTTGCTTCACAAAAATATAGGGTGTTTTTTTTAGAAAACGCAATTACTTCAAGAGCAGTTACATATTTTACGAATTTCTGATTTTTATACATCAGTATACAGGGTGATTTTGCACGCTTCTTCCATTCGTAATAATCTTTATACTAAACTGTAAATTATTTTATGTTTAGAAGCACCTCAGTGGCCTCCATCTGCTCTAATTGTAAATTGTTTATTTTACAATCAACGACCTTGTATTTTTTTTTAAACCTGCAGTATTGGAAACAAAAGATATGTCATTAATAGAGAATTTTAAAAAAATTCAAGATTTAAAATTTAAACGTTTTTTTATTTTGAGTTCGTCGAAGTACTAAAAGTCAATTTTTTAAATATCACATGCGTAAGCAAGCGAGTAAGACTGATTTCTGCATTCTGCATTCCCTGCATTAAATTTATTTTCTGAGTGTCTGGTGTTTATTTTTAAAATTGACATTTTCCGTTTATTTTAAAAACATTCAGCGGAGATTTTCGATTAAAAGTATTTTATATAGGGTGTTCAACCGAAAAAAACGAAACAGTGCCATTTGCAGGAACCTCGTCAACATTTTAAAAAGACGCTCAGACCCGTCGATTTTTGATTAAAGAGGGACACTCTTTTCCGGTATTTTTGACTCCACTACTTTCAACCCCAAGCGTGGGTAATTACCCCAAAATTTTTAAATAGCATTGGGGGTCTTTTAAAAGCTCTTACAATTTTCTATACAAATTTTAAAATTCCGCCCATTACTTATTGAGAAATTAGATTTTAAATTTAAAAGTTATCTGCAAACAATCACGAACGGTAAAAATATCATTCATCCAAGTTAAGTACGCCAATGATATAAATTTATTACCTAGTACCTAATTTTTTCTTGCACGGGACGATAAATTACCACGATTGCCGCTATTCTTCTTCTCATTGCGCCGTCTCCCTTCGAAGGTTGGCGATCCAACTGGCAATAATTACTCGTGACACAGCTGCTCTGAAGATTTCGGATGATGTTTTACTGAGCCATCGGCGTAGGTCCTTGAGCCAGGAATTCTGTCTTCTTCCTATTAACCTTTTCCCCTGAATCTTTCCCTCGATGATCAACCGAAGTATTTTATATCTGTCTCCTCTCCTCGCTATTGGACCGATTCAAACCAAAGAGTTTTTCACGAGGTGCATACACAGCAACCGGAGAAATTAAATGTATGGGCTGGCATTTGCGGTGACCGACTGGTTGGTCCTTTTTTTCTACCAGGCAATTTGATTGGCGAAATGTATTTGCAATTACTGGAAGACGCTGTCGACCCTGCCTTGATTGAGTTATTTGAAAATAATCCACAGTATGGCGAAGATCATTTTCATTTTCATCTATATTCATCTATAAGCAAAATCTATAAAACACAACCAGCGTCGTTGGACGATTTGCGTCAAAGAATCGTTGACGAGCTCTGTCGAATTACTCCGGAAATTCTTCGGAATATGCGTGTACGTTTTGAACTAAATCTTTATTATTGTATGGAAGCGGGCGGTCATCAGTTTGAACATTTAATCAAGTAGTAGTAAGCAACTAAAATAATTGGTTTTAAAGTATTGGGAGGAAACGTAAAATTTAAAGACTATTGTAAAGAGAATTGTCAGAGCTTTTAAAAGACATCTTATTCGACCCCCAATGCCGTTTAAAAATTTTGGGGTTGAAAGTAGTGGAGTCAAAAATACCGGAAAAGAGTGTCCCCCTTTTTATTAAAAAATCGACGGGTCTGAGCGTTTTTCTAAAATGTTGACGAGGTTCATGCAAATGGATCTGTTTCGTTTTCGGTTGGTCAACCTGTATACCTACACTGTGTTTACTTAAAAAAATCATCTGAAATTTTTTTGTCGCCTTTTTCAATTGCTTTTCTGTATCTTAGAGACATACTTTTGGAACACTCTGTTTATTGTGTTGTCTATTTAAAAATTGATAAATTAATAACTCGTCACATCTTTTTATCCAGAGAGTGATAATATTGAAAAATAAGCACTAGATATGAATGAATGGCATTCCATTTTAAATCCATTTTTTTTTAATTAAAAAAACTCCAAAACCTTATCCCGACACTGAAAATATCAATTTTTTATACGATTATTCGAAAGGGCCCTGTGCATTATAAAAGCTTTAATAATTTAGACTGTTAAGCGTTTTATTTATATATTTAAACTATGTATTTGTAATTTTGGTGTTATTGAAAAATTTAGCGTTAAAAAATTTCAGGTCCTTTTCGGCGTTGAAAAAAAAAATTCTCATTTTATGTAATTTTAAATTTCCGATTGCACCTAGTGCAGCCTTTAGCAAATAATGCGAATCTACTGCTTTGAAAAAAATTATTATTCGTTATATTGTGTGATTTCAAAGATCTCCAAAGCACTGATTATAAAAGTAAAGTGTATTTTTTTAATTTAATCGAATAAGTGCCATAGAATGATAAATAAGGTTTTTATTTCATCGATTTTAAATACTAATTGTTTTAACTTTTTATCATTTTGTGTAAAACTTGTGAAATACTGGGTATTTACAATACGAAGAACGAACGAAGAATTAAATATGTAAATGTTGGTTGTATAACTTGAAATGCTGGTTGCATAACTGGATTTCTGTATTTCATTTTCTAATACGAATAATAGGGAAAAATCACGGGGTGGGTGACATCTATTATAACAAACCAACCTCCATTTGTTTATAAGGGTGAAAAGTGAACTTTGTATATTATTTTGAGCAATTTAAGCATTAAAAGTGTTATATTTGAACGATATTTTGTGAAGAGTTGGTGTTAGTTAGTAAACCACAAAATCCGAAAATGCAAAGGATTAAAAAAGGTGATATAAAGATAAAATCGCGAAAAATATGCTCTGTCCCACAATGCTCCACATATGGCAATTAGATTATATCTTTGCTTAAATTTTCTTCAAATCCTAAGGCAGTTTAGAAATGGAAGATGATCTTTAAGATTTTTTCAGTGGTAAGTTTGATATTATTGTCCAATGAACTATCATTTTATTTGTGATTATTCATAGTGACTTCAACAACACAGAGAAAGCGTTTGAAAAATGGATCTGTTTCTATCTAGAACCTTCCAGTGTTGAAGTATCAACATTCCATAATTAAGAAAGATAGAAGTGACCGAAGTTAATTGGATTATAATATATAATCCTAAATTGGTCGAACAAGTTCACCCACATAATACAATAAGTCCGAAATTGATATTTCGACTTCCATAGGCATTGCAACAAGAATTCCAGGAACAGAACTAAAAAACTTCGAAAACAATCCAAAATTGATGCGTGGACACACCTGGTCTTTACTGGCATTTAACAATAATCCAGCGCCAATAAAACTGAAACGTCGAAAACAAACCTTAAATCCAGCTTCAATCCAATAGTTTAACACAAAAAATCAACTCAAATCTTTGAGATAACTAAGATTCCCTTCAATAAAAACTTTGGTCTAACAATTATTTAAATGACAGAGTATTTGTTGTTAACACCTCGATACGATATTTTGTCGTTGACAGCGCCATTTCGCGTTACGTGATTTTTCTCTATAGTTCATAGTTGTGCGTTTAAACTTACGTTTAAATATTACTTTCAACATTTTAAAATGGAGTTCATACTCAGTACATCACATGAAATGGATAAAAGAACTCGTTATACTAAAAAATAGTTTGTTGAATTTCTTTGTTGTGAAAAAAAAAACATTTAAGATATCTTCTGGCATCCGCAAGCTGTTTTGTCATCAAAATATTTTTGTATGCAAATTTTAATGTATCACAAAAATATTAGATCTCGTAAATACGTTTTTAATCTGTTTTCCTCATTTATTTTACATCTAGATTTGGCGACAGCATTTATAAAAGCGCTGTTGTATTGTTCGTCTGTGTTGGAAAAATGGGGAAAATGTATTGTCTTGCTCGTGGAACAGTTTGTCGTTGTGGAAAGTTTTAAAAAAATTTTACCCTTACAATTAGATATAAGTACTGTGTAATTGTTAAAACAGTTGTAAGATAACAAAAAAACTGGGATATTGTGAACAGGGTGTTCAAATAATTTGAGTAGGTTTGTTTGTTATTTTTTAAGAAATTGTAAAATTTCAGCACTTTTTCATTAGTGTGTCTGTAAAATGCTCTATTTTCTGTTTGTGAGACAATCTCTAAAAAAAATCAATTACTATTCAACTCAACGGTATATATGTGTTTAAAAATCGAAAAATTTTGCGTCCAGCGTCTTTTGAAATAAGAGAATCATTTCAGTTTTGTTTCCTTTTTTAGTAAAGCACTGAATTTTTTCTAAAAAGCGAAATATCATTCGAAATATGCAAACATCTACTTATCATACATTCCGTTAAAAAAATGTATTTAGTGACCTTGGAACTGCATTTGGCTTGATAGAACTGCCAACTTTAATACAAACAAAACTGTTCAAATAATATTCATGAAGAATGGGAATTAATGAACACAAGTCAACACGAATTTGGTGCCTGAGTTCTGTGAAACACGATTTTGATTTCTCATATCTAATAAATAAAAGAAATAATATTTTTATCTCGTATAGTTTGCTTTTGTAGCTGTCAGAATGAAATTTCAAATTTTGAAGAAAATCGCTAGCTTTTTTTACCTCAGTTATATATAAAAAGAAAACAATTATTGATTTATTTATTTACATCACTGTTATTCACTAAAGAAAGTTAAAACAAATTTAAAAAAAAACAAAAAATAGTAATTAACTTTTAAAAATGGATTTTTTTGGTATTTCTTTTGTGTGCAGAAGCACTTTCTCGAATCAACCCCCAAATGTAATCCCCATGATGTTTTTATTGTATTGTCCTTGATATCGTTGCTCGAAATCCATCACATCTTGATGAAAGCGTTCCACTTGCTCCTCTGAAAATGCTCCCAAGTTGTGTTTAAATTTATTTAAGTGAGTATGTAACATATGCAGTTTCAGGGACATTCTTCTACCCATGATTTTAAAGGTATCGACCATATCAGGTATTTTTTTGTAATTTTCAGCTCTTTTATTGCAGAGGAATCCATATATCACTGACTTAAGACTATACCACGCTTGTTTTTCATATGTGTTCAGCAAATAAGGAAATTTTCCACGTGCCATTATTTTTTTTATTTTTGGACCGACAAAAATAATACCTTTAATTTTAGCATCTGACAATTTAAGGAAAAAAGTTTAGCAAAAAGAGCCCACGTCATTTTTACACATTTTGGAAGACACCCGATATCACCCCGTACCCCTCTCTCTTGCTTATTAACCCGGCGTTACATACATGGATAATTGTTGCATCAGTACATACGTGGGGTGTGACAAACCCCATTTCCTGAAAAATCGTATTTTTTTTATCTTGTCTCTTTTCTGATTTTTTTTTTTTTTTTATGAAAATAGTCGCAAAAGGGTAGACCTATCGTGTGGGCCGCGGACGGCCCGCACTGCGACTATTAGAAGGGGAAGAGATTATAGAAAGGAAATGATTGTGGACACGCTTTTTAAAAAGTTGCAGGTCATTGTTCTCTGGAAAAACTGATTTTGGAAGCTTATTCCATTCCGTAGCAGCCCTGTAAAAGAAGGATTCTTGATGGAGATTGGTCCTTGTAGTGTCAATCTTGAGAGTAAATGTGTGAGACTGATCAGCGTGCCGAGTTCTTCTGCCGAATGTGGCCAATGGTGGTACAAGAGTTTTTATTTCTCTGGAGCATCTGCCATGGAAATATCTGTAGAGCAATGACTGGTCTGCAACTCTTCTTCTATGTTCTAGAGGGTGAAGGGTATCTGTGAGAGTTGAGCTGTTTATCAAGCGAATGGCTCTTTTCTGAATGGAATCTAGAAGACGAAGAGAATGCCTTGGTGATATTTTGTTGTTCCATAGTCACAGGGGATTATATCGGTACAATAAAAACACGCAAGAAATAATCAAATAGGTTTTATTTCAAGAAATCTGATATAAACTGAAAAAGGCTAGTTTTTTATAAACCAAAAAACACACCGTGACAAAAAAAATCATTTGAGATTAAATGATTATCTCACCCCGAAATAAACATTATGAAAGTAAAATTTGGTGATGATGAAATACAAAGAAAATAATTTCAGCTTGAAAAACAGAAAGGAAAAAAATTAATCGCTGTCTGAAGTTTAGGTTTTGGCAAGTAATAACAGCATGCTCCCTGCACGATAGCGATTTACAGTGCGCGCAGAATGTGATCTCCTGTGATCTCGACTCCTTGGACACATGTAACATCTTCCAGAGACCTTCACGATTTAAGCAGGTGGCACTGCAGAATCGTTTTGGTTGATTTTTTCAATTTTCAAACGAATATTTCTTGGTACCCTTGGATTATTACTCCTTTTGATTATATAGTCCCGGATAAGTTCTAAGCCCAACATTTTGATGAACATTTTTCTTCCTGATTGTTTTACCAGTATATCACTACAGCATTTGTAGTGGCTGTATCTAAGAGAGAAAACACGATAGTGAGAGGCCATCTCCGTGAATTCCTCGACACGTTGTATGATGCAGAGAGTTTATCAACACGTTTCAGGTCGTCAGTCCGTCTGGTAGGTGGGCGGCCTCTACTGCGGAACGCTTCTTGCCTTGGCCTCCACTCGACGATACGTCTTGTTCATCGGATGTCCTGCCCAGTTCCATTTTAATGTAGCAATTCTTTCTATAGCGTCGATTGTACCTGTTCTATGACGTATTTCTTCCTTTTGGATCCGGTCTCTAAGAGAGACGCCCAACGTCCGGCGCTACATAGCCCACATACTCGGATTTTGTCTACGACCTTTCTTGTAAGTGTCAATGTTTCCGCGCCATAAGTAAGAACGGGCAGCACACATTGATTAAAGGTTTTTCTTTTGAGGCATACTGGCAAGTGCGACTTAAATATGTAATTTAACTTTCCAAAGGCTGCACAGGTTAATCCTATTCGCTTCCTGATTCGATTACATCGTCATCACTTTCAACTCCAGCCCATAGAGCTTGAAGCTTTTTCTGTTCCTCTTCGTATGAGTTTGCGATATTATTTCAGCTATAAAATTTTTTGATAACTGATTCTCCTGATCCTAAATAGTACAAAATAACAACTTACCTATTATGTCGAAATAACAAACGTCAGTTCATAGGTGGGGTTTGACTCACCCCAGAGCACTTAAATTCCTTATAACTTCATTCAGTGTCTACAAGGTACTGCAGTAATGTCTGAATTCGATGACATATTTGGACATATTTGGAAAGCTATTGGCATATTTTCAAAGCGATATTCGACGGCTGGGGTCCATCAGATCCCACATATGTAACGCAGAGTTAAGAATGGTAACCTCTAAGCATTTGGCGAAAATCGTATATTTTTATTTATCAACGTATAAAGTTGAAGGAATCGGGAGTGCAAAGATGGAGAAGTCTGGCTGCAAATCGTCCTGCCTGGAGGAGCCTAATTGGGAAAGCCTTGGCCTGTACTAGGCTGTAGAGCTGATGAAGAAGAAGAAGAAGAAGAACGTATAAAGTACAAAAGCAAACTTTTTTTTTATAAATTGAGTTTTTGCTTATTTTTCAATGTAAGACATTTGTCATTAAATAACAGACACAGAAAAAAGTTTTTTTTGTTGACTTGTGTTATAATAGCGAAAAAGCGCTCGAGTTTAAAAATGGGAAGACGTTGAAAAATTATCTAAATATTTACGATGAAAAAAAATTAATTAAATAATCATTTGGACGAATGCAGTTGCGGCAACAGAAAAAAACAATGAAGTTATTGATTCACGAAAAATATTTCTCTTTTTAATAGTGGAAAAAGTACTTTGCCTTTTTTTAAAGAATTTTCATTTCCTTTACAACTAACAGCAGAACCTCATTAAATTGCCATTACATACAACAGTTACTAAAAATGCTCAACCAATGTACAATAGTCTTATTTTTTTTAAACACATGCAATACAAGTATTTGCTCAATAGTACAAATACTGTAAATACTAACAGATACCGGAATTGTTTTTATATATTATAGGCGAGTATATTCTAATATGTGAATTGATTCTCTTTTTATTGCATAAAATAAATATGAATGTATTTGTTAAACCCTATCTGTGTTTATTATTATCCTTCCATTGACGAAACCATAGACCTATTATCTAGAGGAGACGCAACATTCCATTCATAAAACTCTGTTTGTTTTGTCGCAATGATTACACAAGACTGGCCATGAGTATGACAAAGAATACCAATCGATTCTCTTTGTCCCGTCCTCGTGCTGGCAACGCTGTAACATTATTGTGGAGTTACGGCCACGCTTGTAATCAGTGACGTGCTGTTTGTTTAAAATGAGAATATATCTGTCGGGTAATATTTAGTTTTTTATG